>CM057228.1:82472963-82981203 GCA_029891385.1 Erythroxylum novogranatense
CGACGTGTGACGAACACGCCGCGGCGAGCGAATTTTTCTTCCACGCCATGAGGCATCGAGGCGAGCCGCGCGAATGAAAAATTGTCGCGCCGCGGGCGAGACTGACGACGCCTTGCCATGCGAGCGTGATTACGCCGCAGCGAGAGGAGACATGCGCGTCGCGGCGAAGGGGGCGATGTGAGGAGTGCGCCGCGGTGAGGAGATTTGGAAATTGGCTCATGCATGGGCGAAGCCGGCGTGATTACGCCGCGCCGAGGTGAGGCTTGTCTTGCATGAGGAATGCTTATGTGGGAAATTGGATTTTTAGGGTTTTTGAAATTGGGAATTAGGAAATTGATAATTTAATTAAATATGGATTGATGTAAAATTAAAGATTTATGAATTTGGGGAATTAAGAATTTGATGATGCAATTAGATAGGATTGGATTTCAATTTGGAGTCTATGAATTCGAGATTTAGAGTATGAGATCGGAAAATTTGGATTCGTGTCGGAAATGTCATAACGTGCATAGTACGTACATTATTTGATATAATTGAAAATTTGATTTTGAAAATTGTTCAATTTAGTAATATTCAAATATTCTGATTTGATAGAGGCTCAAGTGGAGCGTCGCTTCTCTGACGCAGCTGAGACTTCCCGGCAGTAGCGCGAAAGTTTAGAGGTGAGTAACCTAGTTGGTTTTTCAATCTCTGATGTGCTAGTGCTTTGTATGTGAACTATCTGTGCTTCTGATTAAGTGATTTGCATGAAATAAGTTATTGAGAATTGTGAATGCATGCTAGGCATGATTAGAAATCGAATGGCGGCGGTTGTGGTGGAGCATATTCGATCCGACCGAGCTATAAGCTCATTATTGTGATAAGTGAGAAGGGATTAGTGCATACCCAGAGGGCTCTCCTATCCCTAGTGCGCGTGGGCAGTAGTGCATACCCAGAGGGCTCTCCTACCCCTGAAAACGCGATTTCTGTGTAATGTGCCCAGAAATGGGATAACTCTGACGCCCAGTCACAACACTAAAAATAAACTGGAAATCATTGTGCATTTAGTCTGTGATTATGCTGTGAATGTGATATGGAATTAATTGAAACTGTGTGATTATGATTGTACAAAATTCTGATTTATGATTCGAAATGTGATATGTGTTGCTTTGTACGCGATTCTGCGTAATGCATGAATTGGGTAAACCATCGATGATGGTTACTCATTGAGTTTCGTAAACTCACCCAAATTGCGACTATTTTTCAGGACAGTGGTAGTGAGACTTCTAGCTCCAGATTTTGGGACTTTTCCTTTTGTGTGTGCCGGCGAGAGGAGCATGGCCCACAGGTCGGTCAGCTGGGGATCCTTTGGGATATTTTGGGGATGACCTAGATAGGAGTTATTATTGTTTATTTTGGCTCTGTATATTTGTAATGATGACAGAAGTATTGTTTTTAGAAATGAGATAAGAAGTACTCTTTTGGTTTCAAAATTTTAGTGAATGTGATCATTACTGCTTAAATTATTGATGCCATGAGGTTTATTAGAAGTGATTGTTTGGTAGTGCACCCTCGTCGTAGGATATGTATCGGTATGACCTACGGGCGTCCAGGTGTATACTCTACGATAAGGGGGCGCTACAACAGGAGGTTTATGGAGGGCTTTTCCATAATAGCAGCTCCACTGACAAAATTTACTAGGAGGAATCAGAAGTTTGTGTGGACAAATGAATTTCAAAAGAGTTTTGAGGAGTTTAAATACAGATTGACGAGTGCACTGATTTTGACTTTGCCTTCGGGTAGTGATGGATATATAGTGTATAGTGATACCTCAAGGAAGGGATTGGGTTGTGTATTGATGTAAGGAGATAGAGTCATTGTTTATGCTTCTAGACAAGTAAAACCCTATGAGATGAGTTATTCTACGTATGTTTTGGAGTTAGCTGCTATAATTTTTGCATTAAAGATATGGAGACATCATTTATATGGAGTCACCACCAGGGTGTTTACAGACCATAAGAGCCTTAAGTATCTAATGAGCCAGAAAGAGTTGAATCTGAGACAGAGAAAATGGTTAGAGCTACTAAAAGATTATGATTTGATGATAAACTACCACCCAGGGAAAGCTAATGTAGTAGCGGATGCATTGACCAAAAAATCGACTATTGACACATGTGGAGACAGTGTATGTTCCTTTGTTGAAGGAATTAGTCAAACTTCAAGTGACATTGAAGCAAGATGAATTTGGGTGTATATTGGCTAACTTTAGGATAAGACCAGTGCTAAATGAGAAGATTAAAGAATTACAAACACAGGATGAGTACTTGAGTAGGCTCAGAGAGGAGATTAAGAATGGTAAACCTTTTGAAATAGAGATAAGAGAAGATGGATTGATGGTGGTAGGTAACTGATAATGTATTCCAGATATGCAAGAGCTGGAAGATGAGATTTTTTATGAAGTGCACAATGCTCCCTATGTTATGCACCCGGGGAGTCCAAGAATGTATAGAGATTTAAAAGAGCACTTTTGGTGGAAGGGAATGAAGAAGGATATTGCAGAGTATACTAAGAGATGCTTAGTCTGTCAGCAAGTCAAGGCTGAGCACCAGTCACCTTTAGGCAAACTTCAACCTTTGTCTATTCCTGAATGGAAGTGGAAAAAGATTATGATGGATTTCTTGATGGGATTGCCTAGAACTAACAAAAAACATGATGCAATATGGGTGATTGTGGATAGGCTAATCAAGTCAGTATATTTCTTGCCAATTAAACTAATAGATCCTTTGAATGTTTTGGCCAAGAAATATATGGATGAAATAGCCAGGCTTCGTGGGATTCCAAGCTCTATAGTTTCGGATAGAGATCCCAGGTTCACCTCCAGATTTTGGGAAAGCTTACAGGAAGTTTTAGGAACTAAGTTGCACTTTAGTACAGCTTTCCATCCACAAACTAATGGACAATCAAAGAGGACAATATGGACTTTGGAGGCAATGTTGAGAGCTTATGTTATGGATTTCAAGGGCTTATGGGATGATCATTTGCCTTTAATTGAGTTTGCTTACAACAATTCCTATCATTCGAGAATTCAGATGGCACCTTATGAAGTTTTATATGGTAGGAGGTGTAGAACTCCTATTTGTTGGGATGAGGAAGGTGAAAGAAGGCTTTTGGGGCCTGAGTTGGTGCAAGTCACAGTTAATAAGATTAAATTAGTGAAACGGAGAATTAAAACAACTCAGGATAGAAGAAAGAGCCATGCAGATGCACATAAAAAAGAGATGGAATTTGAAGTGGGAGACAAATTGTTTCTTAGAGCTTCTCCATGGAAAGGGGTTTTCAGTTTTGGTAATAAAGGCAAGTTTAGTCCGAGATATATAAGCCCTTATGAAATCATTGAGAAGATTGGGCCTTTGGCCTATAAGTTAGCCTTACCACTGGAATTTTCTAAGATCCACAGTGTCTTCCACGTATCGATGTTAAGAAGGAATCAAACCAATCCTTCGCATATAGTTCAACCTTCAAAGGTTCAACTGAGAGAGGATTTGACCTATGAAGAACAACCAGTGGAGATTTTGAGAAACAAGACTGTGAGGTTGGTTAAAGTTTTGTGGAAGAACTATGCAATTGAGGAAGCAATATGGGATCCATTGGAAGCCATGAAGGAGAAGTATCCACACCTCTTCAACGAATTAGGTAAGAATTTCGAGGACGAAATTCTTTTAAGAGGGGGAGAAATGTTAGGCCCTAATTTTTTTTTTACTATTTCTTAAGCATGATTTAAATAAATTTTGTGGTCTTGTTAGATAAACCATTTCATTTGGAGTGTAATTATTATGCCAAATTTAGAATTTAATTAGTGTATGGTTAAGGTATTAAATTATGTCCTAAGATAAGTAGTTGGATTAAATGAAAGAAGGGGTAGAATTGGAAGATCACTTAAGTCTAAAGGGTGTAAGGTTTAATTTGGAGGGCAAAAGGGACATTTTAAGATTATTAAGGGTGTAGAAAAAGAAAAAAATTGAGTGAGAAGAGAGAAAGAAGAGAGAAACATCGTGGAAGAGGGAAAGTAAGAGAAAAGAAGAAGAAAAGAAAGAAGGAAGCTAGGGTTTTTAGAGATCTTGAAGAGTTGAAGCTAAACAAGTAAGTATAAGCCTTTGTTCTTTTTGATTTGTTGGTTTAACCATGTTTAATGAAAGTTAGAAGGGAAAATGAAGTTGAATGTGTGTGGAGAGTGGTTGATGAATGGTATATGGAAATGCTTTAATCTTTTAGGATTAATGATCAAGGATAGATTATGATGCATTTATGAATGAATTTGAGCTTAAATGGAGTAGAGAATGAAGTGAACATGAAGTAGAAATGATGGTTGAGGTTTAAGATGTGTTAGTAGTAGTAGATGGGGAGTAAAAATTGGGAAAAATGAAGTGTTTGCATCACCTTTGTCAAAGTTTGTCGCAGTCAACTTTCCTCGCCCCGGCGAACTCCTGTTTTGGGCTAACTTTTCCCTTTCTGGAAAAGTTTGTCGCAGCAAACTTTTAATAGCTCGTCGCGGCGAACTTTCCAGCACCAATCATACTTCGGTATTTTGAGCATAACTTTTTGTGTAGTTATCCAAATGAAGTGATTTTTGATTTGGAATAAACTAGAGATATAGGAATACAAGTTTTATGAGAAATAAGGTTTAAATTCAGTCTCTAAAGATATCAATTTTTGGATGGAACTTAAGTATAGAATATTGTCCTAGTATATGAGCAGTCCCAGCATGTTTGGAGTATAACTTTCGGATTTCTAAATCAAATTGAGTGATTTTGGTGTCATTGGAAATTTAAGACAATGAAGAACAGTTTTGTAGAAGAAAGTGTTAAAAATTCCTTCATTGACTCGATCATAATGATCATGAAAAAGTTGACCCGTAAGTTTAGGTTTTGAAAGGATTATAGTCAATTTTAACATTTTTTTTATTATTGAAACCTTATGAATTTCCTTTAAATGTTGTTTGAATGAGAACTTGGTTTGTTATAGGAAACCAAGAGAGCCCTATTTGAGAGCAAGAGGAAAGACAACATTGAACTTGGATTGTCAAGCGAATTTAGGTGGGTAATGTATTTATAGTTATTTTGTAATTAGGCAAATTCTTGTCTATGTGTGTGTATGTCTAAATTGCTTGATTTTTGAATTGTGATGAAGATTGATAATACATGATGCTTTGTGATCATGTTATACCTTGAAAAAGTTTATAACATTTTTAATTAAATAAGAGAAAAAGCATGATAGTATGAGCATATGATAAAATGAATATATGTTTTTGTTTGGGCGAGAGTGGAACCATTCTATTCGTCATGTGCACGTTGACAAGAGCCTTCTCTCGACTGCCTGCTTGTGGCATATGAGCTCTGAAATGGACTCATTTTGTTCATGGTGTAGAATTCAGTTTCACCATTCTGTTTCCATGGAACCCTCGAGCCATTTGATTATGCATTGCATCTTTAAATGGTCAAATATGATATTTTTGTTCGTTATGTTATGAGTTATGAGATGACTTGTCTAATTGTGAGTTTTTTAGTTAATCTGAAAATGCTTGAATTATTAGATATATATATACATAAGCTTGAATTTGTGGCAAATTACTGATGGCTATATATATATTAGCCACTGAGCTGTGTAGCTCACCCCACTTTTTCCTCCTCAGGTGCAGAATAAGACGACAGTTGATCCTTGCAGGGTATCGAAAATTCCAAGATAGTAGAGACTTTTTTACTAGTTATTGACTATTTTGGATAGCTATATAGGCGTGTCAACATTGAGCATCATTTTTTGTATGTATTAAGCTTGGATATGGGTGATGTTATGTAAGTAAAGCTTCTTTAAACTTTTTGGGTATTGCAATGACATGAAGAATTGAAGTTCCTTTTGTGTGTGAGTGTGTTTAGCTTGTGGTTAGATTTGAATGGATGTGATTGTTTAAAAATGCTTGTGAAATTTTGAATTCTGAGTAATTTGTTGCGGCAAAGCCAAAGTTTGCCGCGATGAACCTTTCTAAAGATGCCTTCACCGCGGCAAACTTCCCTTTGCTGGCACGCTAAGAATTCCTTTAAATGAAAATGTTTTCCACCCTTCATTCACACCAATGTCACAAGACTGTCCCAAATGGTTTTCTCAGAATTCGTTTCAAGACTCGAGTTAAATATCTTCTGGTATCTGAATCGATTGTTGGGCTTCGAAAACGAGGTCCAACAATACTTGAGTGGGAATAACCAAAAAATGTGACAGAAGTTCTTAGCTTTCTGGGGTTAGCTGGTTATTATAGAAGATTTATTGAGAATTTCTTCATACTTGTAGCCCTTTTGTTGAGGCTTATCTGGAAGGGGATTAAATTTTAGTGGGATGACAAATTTGAGGCGAGTTTGTAGGAGGTAACGAGGTGATTGACTTCTATGCCAGTGATCGCTCTACTTACCTAGGGGGTTCAGTATGAGGTATACAGTGATGCCAGTCGTCAGGGACTTAGCTGTGTTCTTATGCAGTTCATGCGAGTGATCGTGACACGCTTAGATAGTTGAAATAGCACGAGCTAAATTATCCTACATATGATTTGGAGCTCGCAGCTATAATGTTTGCACTCAAGGTTTGGAGACACTATCTTTGTGGAGAGACTGGTCATATATATAGACCGATCACAAGAGTCTGAAGTACCTAATGAACAAAAAGGAGCTAAACCTCAGACAAAGGAGTTGATTGGAATTGATTAAGGATTATGACTTAATAATCAACAGCAAATGTGGTAGTTGATGCATTGATTCGTAAGTCCTATTCAGTAGTAATTGTTAGGCAAGATCCTGATATGACACATTTGATGAGTGTGCGGAGTCGTGGGGTTGAACTCTCAGTGGCAGAGGATGACGAAATATTGTTAGCACGGTTTGAAGTTCGACTAATATTGTTTGATGAGATCAAGAGATCGCAGGCTAACAATCTTGAGTTAAGAGTTATTTAAGAGAAATTGCCATCCAAAGAAAATTAGGGGTTCAGACTGAGAGAAGACCTAAGTTTTGAGGTGAAACCACTTCAGATTTTGGATCGGTAGATAAAAAATTACGCAGCAAGGAGGTACCCATAATTAAAGTTCTTTAGAAGAGCGACAGGATCTTAGAGATGACATGGGAGCTTGAGGATACTATGAGACATCAGTAGCCCCATTTTTTGTGTCCTTGACTTGGGAGTTTCGAGGACGAAACTCTATTGATGGGAGGGAGACTTGTAACGGGGACTCTCTGAGCCCTTTTATATTGTTCTATACTTGGAGATACTACTATATATTGATATATACATGGTTGTATATGAGTTCAAAGATGTATTTAAATCCTTTTGGGTATATATGTCAGTGATTTATAATGTTATATGATCTTACATAAACTTAGAGTTCATCGGTATGCAAAATCTTGAAAATTTCTGACATATATGCTTCTAAGTGTGTAAAGCCGAGTCCCTTGGATGGATGTGACCACGGTAGTTAAGTTAAATGTGTTCTAACACCTTAGAAGTGATTAGACATGATTTATAGACTTATTAAACACTTAGAAAGCTCGATTGGAAAGATTAATGTACATAAGGGCCAACTGTTAAAAGTCAAAGGACTTAAACATAATTGTTCAATTCTTAGTAGACCAACATGTAATTTTATAAAGTTAAGGGGCTTAAATATTATTCCCAAAAGTCCGAGGACCAAAATAAAAATAAAATTTTTGGTGATTCCTAAATTTTGGGCTTAATTGCAAATTTAGGAATACTTTGGATGGTAAAATGGTAATTTCACATAACCTAATGATAATTTCACCATATTTTGGTCAAAGAAGAGTCAATATTCTAGACCTTCCTTCGTGTAAAGTTGTGCACCTTATTACTAAAGACTTAAAACATGTTTTAATTAAAAGAAAGGAGAAGAAAGGAGAAGAGAGGAGGAGAAGACCAATTTTCGGCTATTACTAAGCCTACCCCTTTGTTTTGATTCTCTAACCAAAATCAAGGTGTTCTAAGCTAATTTGGGGTCAAGGAACTCAAATCTATCATTATATTTGAGAAATTCTCAAAGGATTTGAATATATCATCAAAGGAAGGTTTAGGTAAATTTTGTCTCATCTCTCTCTACATTAGGACTTTGAGTTTGATGTTAAGATATGTTGTTCTCCATGCTTGAATATGCATGAAACATGGCTTAGGTGAATGAAATGTGTCATAGAGTTGGTTCTTTAATTCAAAACCAAAATTCCCCTTCTTTCGTGATAGTTTGTGAATTTTTGGATATCTTTTGAAATTGATGGTCTAAATGAATTCTATGGTGTTAATTGTACATGTATAATGTGAATTGATGATGAAAAATGAAGAAGAAGTATGTTAGATAGGCTTGGTCAAAATGATGGAAGAAGGAATGGATGAATGTGATGAGTTGTATAATTATGATGAATATGGATTAAATGAAGGGAATTGGATTGAATGGAGTGGTGAACCGTGTTGTTGATTGGAAGTATTTGTTATATAACAAGATAGGAGCATGAATTACCATGATAAAACCTTGAAAATATAACTTGAAAGTCATGCAAATTTGGTGTTTGATGAAACATCTAAGTGAACTTGGCTTAGGATTTAAGGATTTGTAATGATATACATTGAAAGCGGCTTTCATTTTTACTTAACGTAAACTTGAATTATTGTTTAGACTGATGAATAATGGCCTAATGTGCTTAATTATGTTTTGAAATTGTTAAGTATTGGATCAAAGGCATTAAATGTCTTAAAAAATGCAAAAGAAAAGCTAATGTGAATAGTAAGGAAGTAACCATATGAGAAGTTTAATAGCTAAATTTTATAGCTTAAAGCGAGCAATATTGTGTTTTATACACTTATGTGATGGTGTATAAACATGAAATTCATGTTTAAGTAGAAAATACATTGTATTTTTTATGTATAAAGGCTCGAGAGCTGTGAATTTTGAAGCTCGTACCGAGGATTGTTGAAGTTAAAGGAGTGTACATCTTCTTTTGAAGTGAGATGGGGAGACCATATATGTCAAATGGGATTACAACATCTTAAGACATGCATGATAACTTGAATGTGAATTTTGAACCTAGGTAATGCATAGCAGAATTGAATCTTAAATGGGTGCTATGCTTTTGTATTTAAGAAACGATATTGTTTTGAAACTGATTTTTTTATTACGCATTTCGAAAAATGATAATGTTTTCAACAAACCTACATTTGAAGTGCAAAGGACAATGTTTTATTTTTTGAAACTACATTTTTGAACAACTGTGCACTTGGAGTGCAAAAGATGACTTTTAATGCAAGAAATAATATTTTGGAATTTACATATGCATAATCGAGTTATGTATATTGCGTGCTCTTGTTCTCTTTTCGCTTAGAGCCATGGCACAGTTTCATTTTACTTGATTTTTGTACTTAATTTTTATATATGATTTTTATGTTCGGTGAGGAAATGATTGGCCAATCGTGTGCTAGGTATATCAAATTAAGCGACCCCCATACCTGTTGGACCCCGATTTTTGAGTGAAATTTAGAAATATGAAGTGAAATTAAATGAGTGGTTTTAAATGTGTATTGTGAAATAAAAGTATTTATACTGTGAGGAAATTGATAAGGAAAGAATGATTTTGATTTTGATACCTTAGGGTTTTGGGTAGCTTGGTATGGTTTATGAAATTAAAGTGGATGAGTTGATTGAAATGAAATTAAATAGCAAGAAGTAAAAAGAGAAAGTGTGAAAATATGAAGAATTGTGAAAAGTTTGACTTTTTGGCCTTTGAGAGTTGACTTTTGATTTAGGCATAATTTGAGAAAATTATCTACATGAAACTTGTAGATTATGTTGAGAGTTTTATGTTGCCATAAAGTTTACAATTTTTCGATATTGGAACTGAAAGTTATGATCAGTCAAAGTTTAGGTGTGTTATCGATTGACTTATGTTATGGCTGAAGCTTTGAATGGAAATTTTACCTAGTTAGAGGTTAATTGAGCTTTGAAGTTCTTCATGAAAGTTGAAGGATTTGATTTGATCTTTATTTCGATATAAAGTATGGAATTTTTCGATTAAGGAATAATAAGTTATGATTTTTACAAGTTTTTGTTATGGTTTTTAGCATGATTAATAGAGGATAGAAAGTTTGACTAAAAAATTGACTTCCTTAGAGGTCAAATTGATTTTTATGTTCTTCATAAAAGTTGTAGACGACTTTCCAAGCTTTGTATCGATATAAAGTATGACATGATTGGATTTTGGAGTTGAAAGATATGAATTTTCAAAGTTGGCATTTGTTTAGGGATATATTAAATTGGCGCAGTACCTTTGACTGGAATTTTGACCCCTTTAGAGATAAAATTGATTTTTGAGTTCTACATGGAAGTTGTAGAGCTTCCTTCAAGCTTTCCATAGAGATAAAATTTATCAAATTTGGAATTCGGAATCAAGAGCTACGATTTTTGAAAAAAAATTGGATATATATATATTTTTTTTTTTGAAAAAAAAGGGTGTTTCGTAAGCCCTCTCGCTAAGGCTTTGTATAAAATTTTTTTATTAATTTTTATTTTTTATTAATTATTTAATTATTATTTTTGGATTATTTAATTATTATTTTCAGATTTTAAGAAATATGACCCCTCTTCAATCTTTCGCTCATATCTTTTCCGTCCGACATCCGATTGACTAGGTTTTCGAAGCGTTGGATTCCTAAGACAGTGAATTTAATTTTTACGAGAAATTTGTGAATTTTTGAGATTAAATTAAGGGTGTTTAAATTAATCAAAGTGAGTCAGAAAATTTTCCAAATACAGTTCAGTATTTTGAGAAATTCGGGATCTGTAGAGATCCGATTGAAGTGATTTTTAAGGTGAAATAAAGTTAAGATATGGGGCTACAAGTCATATGAAGAAAGTAAATTTCAATTTTGCCCCTAAGATTTTTAATTTATGAATGGAAGTTTGAATTAGTGTGCAGTTTTTAAGTTAGGAACATCTAAAAGTATTTTGAGCATAACTTCTGCTATGGTAATCGAAATGAGGTGATTCTTGTTTTGAATTAAACTAGAGACATAAGGCTACAATTTTTAAAAAGACATTGAATGTCAATTTTGGGATTAAGAATGTTAATTTTTGGATGGAAATAACGTGCTAAAAAATGTGTTAGAATATGAATATACCCGAAATGTTTTAAGTATAACTTTTGATGTAGTGCTCCGAATTGGATGATTTTTATGGCATTATCAAATTAAGACATAGAGGAACATTTCTATAGAATGAAGTTTTGACAAATTCCTCCAAATTGATAGTGCGAATCAGATCCGTAAGTTAAGCATGACAAAAAGTAAATGTTAGGGGTATTTTGGTTTTTTATCTATTATTTAATGACATGGCTTTAAAAACACAAGGGGTTGTTGTTTTTTTAAGAGTGAATCACAATGATGAGAGGAAAGAAGAAGAAATAAGAGAGAAAATGAAGGAATATTGCCGTGGAGAAGAAAGAAGAAGAAAAGCTTGGAGATTTCGAAAATTTTGGATTCTCAAGAAGGATTTTTATGTTGATTCAAGAGAAAGAAAGGTGGGAAATGAAGAGAGCTTCCTTTCAAGCCATGAAAATTCGAATTTGGAGAAGAAAAGAGGTAAGAGAAAATTTTAAACTTTGTGTTTTTGATGAAATTTTTGTTTAGAAATACGGGAAATGACATGGGTTCATGGATTATGAGCTCAATTTTGAAGATGTCATGATAAATTGGATCTAATTTTGGATTTATGTGAGTTAGGGATTATGCAAAATTTGTGATTTTGGAAATTTTGTGAATTATTGGTGTAGAATCATAGATAATAGTATGGGTTTGTAAAATATGAAATCAATTTTGAAGAAATTGTGATTTATGATATTGAATTTGTGTAAATTGGTTTAGGCCAATTTTGAAAATTGGAGTTTTTGAAAATTAGAGATTTAGATAGCTTAAATATGTGAGGAATTAATGTTTTCCAAGCTCAATTTGAGAAATTAAGTTAAATATGATATCGAATTTGAGAGAATCGGTTTAGGTCAAATTTAGAATTTGGGAATTTTAGAAATTGGTGATTTAAATATCTTGAGTTAGTATGAATTGATGAATTATGACATCAATTTTAAGAATTATGTTATTTATGATGTTGAATTTGGATGATTATGGCTTAGGTTAAGTTTATTTGGAAGAAGGAAAGAAGCAAGGATCAAATTGGAGCTAGGATCAAGTTTCTAGCATCAATTCGAGGTGGGTAATGTATATATATTTTGAATTATGAGTAAATTATGTGAATTTGAAAAATCAAGAAAGGAAAAATATTTCTGAAATTATGTTTTCAAAGGATGAAAAAACAATGTGAACAATGCTGCTTTATGCATTTGTATATGTTGATTTATGTTTGAAAGAAATAATTGCATTCATTTTTATGCATTTGATTTATATGTGATTAATTGATTTATTGAATATGATTGTTATATAGATTGATGTGAATATGTGGAATGTGCATGTGTCAGGTTTTTTGACACAATTTGATGTTATGATATGAAGATTGTGAAAATCAAGATTTCGAAACGTGCCTTCAGGCAATTTAAAATTTCGTTTTCAATTGTGTGTCTATGTGGGTTTGGTCAGGTCCCATATGTGGGACGAGTGCGCACTTGTCTAGTTTTATAGCCTTCTCCCGGCTGTCCGCTAGTGGCATGGAGCTCCGATTTCGGACTCCCTTCATGGCTACACTGGACCGTTATGCGAGAAAGTGTAGTACGTTCTATTCACGACTGTATAGGACCGCTATGCGGGAATGTGCAGTACGTTCTGTTTTGGACCGAACCAGACCATTTGATGTGTTATGTGCTTTTGTTTCGTTTCTAAGTGTGGTGCATTCATGTTTTGTATTTGATCATGAAATATGAAAAAAAATTGAATGGTTTGAAAAGTGAAAGATTCGAGAAATAACCTTTGAAGAGTTTTTACTGTGAAATGTTTAAAAATGAAAAACTTCTTGAAAATAATTTTCCACTTATTGTTCAATTTATAAATATGTTACCCATGACCTTCTGAGCTCACCCCCCCCCCCCTCTTATCCTCATCTCTAGGTTTTCGAGCAGGAGATTGGATGAAAGAAGTCAGGCCAACTGTTCGTTTTTGCTTATTTTGTAAATTTTGTAGTTTGGATTTTTAGAAATGGTTTGTAAATGGCTTTGAATGCCATTCAAGTTTGATAGTGTATCTACTTCGGAATGTAAGTGATTTATGGTTTATGTATTAAATGTGAGATATAAGTTTGTATATGACTTCGATTGGTCTATGATTGGATTAGATTTGAGATATAGATAATGAGATTGTTTGTTTTGGCTAATTGAGAATTATGGAAGTGTTAGGTATAGGTTTGCATTTGCTGGTGTTTAGATTTCAAACGGGAGAGTCCGATGATTCTGGGTTTTGTTTGGAAATTTTAGAAGTGTAAGTGATTTATGGTTTATGTATTAAATGTGAGATATAAGTTTGTATATGACTTCGATTGGTCTATGATTGGATTGGATTTGAGATATGGATAATGAGATTGTTTGTTTTGGCTAATTGAGAATTATGGAAGTGTTAGGTATAGGTTTGCGTTTGCTGGTGTTTGGATTTCGGACGGGAGAGTCCGATGATGTTGGATCGGAAAAAGAAAGCATGCTTAGTATGGAGAAACGATAGATTTCAAAACTTTTTAAGAAATCATCTTGCAGCGGAAGCAATATATCCAAATCAACATGCTAATCCATACATGATATGGTATAAGGATAATAAAACCAAGAACAAGATAAAAGGAATTACCGACTCCTTCGCCATGACTTTAAATCCTCGCTGCGCTATCCTCTCCTTCTTATATCCAAATCCTTTGCCTTTGAGTCTTTTCCTTTAGCAATCTATCTTCTTCCTT
The DNA here is from genome assembly GCA_029891385.1 of Erythroxylum novogranatense. Taxonomy (NCBI): domain Eukaryota; kingdom Viridiplantae; phylum Streptophyta; class Magnoliopsida; order Malpighiales; family Erythroxylaceae; genus Erythroxylum; species Erythroxylum novogranatense. Next base: position 82,486,912 of record CM057228.1, read on the forward strand.
GTTGTAGTATCCTCAACCAATTAGATTTATCATTTGTTCTTCAAGGACAACAAGGTTAACAAAATCCTTTGGTGGGAAAGGAGAAGAAATATTTGGAGGAGATTTTCTTAGAAGAAGAAGAACCAAAATTGAAACTCTTTCAATTCTTTCACTTAGGAATTTCAGTTCTACCTTGCATGAAAGGAGAGAATGTCTAAAACCATGCAAGAACCCTTTCTTACATCTCAATTTCGAAATATGCATGAATGGAAAAAGTGAGAGCCATCCAATGCATCACTTACATTAATCACTCATCAAATAACCAATAAATGAGACTTACTTCATTTATCTTTAAATGGCTATTTGAAAAGACCATAACCTATAATTGAATACCCATTTCGGTTTTGGCAAGAAAAAGAAGGAAGATGGTCCATCTAATGCACATCTTTCATCTTTAATCTAATGAATGCAAATAGTTTACATGCCAACATTAAAAGCCAACCATTAAACCATTTAATGGTAAGTTCATAACTCCATTTAATAATGATGAACCATAATAAAGACCATCTTTATTTAGTATTTTAATGTCAAATGTGGTTACACATCTAACCTAACACAATTTCGAAATTGCTTCTTCTCCATTTAAAAAAATTGTTTTAATATAATTAATCTAATCAATTACATTAAACCAAAACAAGCCCATTTCTAAATGAACATATGGGCTTCCAATTAACCATTAATTAGTATAAGCCCATCATTCAATTATGGACTTCTAAAGCCTCCAAACTACTTCTTACTTAGCTTGATAGCCTTCCTTAAAGCCAAGTGGGGAATCTTATTGGACTTTGATAATTCAAGCTCCAATAAGCCCATAAATAATTCAATCTCATTGGAATTAATTCTAGCTTATTAACTAAATGTCATTCCACTAAAGACAATTAGTTGAACTCTTGAATTATTAAATATTATGAGAATATGTCCAATTACAAACCCTATTTAGAACCTTATTATAGCCATCCGCACAACAAAGGGTAAAATTACCGCTTTTGCCCTTATGGTGGTTTTCCTTCTAGATCTCTCATTTTACTTTATATGGTGATTAACACATAAGATCTCATCTTAGTGTTAAGACTTGATGGGTAGCTAGTCCATCAAACTATCGCACCAGCTTTAATCACCAAATCTCTTTAAAACATCTAAGAGATGATAACACTATAAACTCTTTATTCGAGTGAATGTTCCTCGATACATGTTTCAATTAATAATTTCAACATGCGATAATCGGATTAATACCCTATAAAATCCATTCGATCATATCAAGAATTATAATGAAACACATATGAGTTCACCACTCATCAAGATTGTGGTTCATAATAAGCGAATGTTAAGTTGTATGTTTTAAGATTAAAGTAACGACCCACTTTATTCTTGAAAACATACTTGATTCCAGATTCATTTAATAGTGCCATTATCGATAGTCTACTACTATCATGATATGAAACTCAGCATTCCCTTTAACATATTCATTTAATAGTGCCATTATCGATAGTCTACTACTATCATGATATGAAACTCATCATTCCCTTTAAGTAAACTCCTTTACTTATATGGAGATAAATCGCAAAACTACAGTCTAAACCATAATCAAACGACCAACTTGATTATTCAACTGTGAATCAATTAATTCAGATTCTAATAATATACATGTTTCCCATACACCTCTATGTATATGTATATTACTTACAAATGAATCTTGGTACCTTATGACCAGATATATAATGCTCATACAGATAAAACCAAAGTCTTTTGTTTTATTAATAATAAATATTTTATTACAAAATCAGAATCAAGAAGATAAAGTTACATGTAAATACACTTGCTTTCCAGGCACTATATTTACATAACTCCAACAATCTCCCACTTGCCCTAAAGCAAGTTTGACATATCCTTCATTCCCATCCCTTCTAGGTGACCCTCAAAGCTCTTTTGAGTCAAAGTCTTTGTGAACGGATCAACAAGGTTTTGCTCAGAGAATCTTTACCACATCCACTTCTCCACGTTGTATTATCTCCTTATGAGATGATACTTTACCAATGTGTTTGGCACTTTGTGGTTCCGAGGTTCTTTAGAATTAGCCAACGCCCCACTATTATCACAATAAAGTGTAATGGCTTTTTCGCCTCTGGAACTACCTCAAAATCATTTAGGAACTTCCGAGCAGATCGCTTCCTTTGCTACTTCACAAGCAAAGAACATACTCAACCTCCATAGTCGAATCAAGCAATACAAGATTGCTTGACACTCCTCCAAACTATGACTCCACCTCCTAAAGTAAATATAGAACCAGAAGTTGATTTCTTTGAATCAACATCTAATTGGAAATCAGAATCCGTATATCCTTTCGGAATAAGATTACTTCCAGAGTAAACAAGCATTAAGTTCTTCGTCCTACGAAGATACTTAAGTATACACTTAACTGCAGTCCAATGTTCCATTCCTGGATTGGACTGAAATCGCTACTAGTCCCATCGCTGTAATGTATATCCGGTCTAGTGCACATCATTGCATACATCAAACTACCAATTGCCGAAGCACATGGAATGTTACGCATGCGTTCAACCTCCTCTTGGGTTTTAGGTGCTTGTTCCTTTGAAAGTTTGATTCCATGTCTAGTAGGAGTGAAACCCCTCTTGGAATCTTGCATGGCGAACTTATTGAGCCTATTCTCAATGTAGGTTAGTTGAGACAAAACTATCTTCTTGTTCTTACGATCCCTTATAAGTTTGATCCCTAGAACATAGGTAGCCTCTCCCAAATCCTTCATTGAAAACTGTTCATTCAGCCATCCCTTAACCGCAGATAACATTCCCACATCATTCCCAATGAGCATAATGTCATCAACATACGTGATTAGAAAGTAACCCTACCTTCTTGTATTCTTTTGTAAACACAAGGCTCATCTAGGTTTTGTATGAACCCATAGGTTTTGATAGCCTTATCAAACCTAATGTTTCAAGACCTAGATGCTTGCTTAAGTCCATAAATGGAACTTTGCAACTTGCAAACCTTATGCTCATTACCTAGCTCAATGAATCCTTCTGGTTGGGCCATATAAATGGTCTCCTCAAGATCTCCATTCAGAAATGCGGTCTTGACATCCATTTGCCATATTTCATAATCAAAATAGGCTGCTATGACCAAAAGAATCCTGATGGACTTAAGCATGGCAACCGGAGAAAAAGTCTCCTCGTAGTCTATAGCCTCCTTTTGAGTATAGCCTTTAGCTACCAATCTAGCTTTAAAGGTCTCTACCTTTCCATCCGATCCCCTTTTCCTTTTGTAGATCCATTTACACCCTATGGTTTTTAGACCTAGTGGTAGATCTACAAGGACCCAGACTTCATTAGTATACATAGAATCTATTTCTGATTCCATTGCCTTGAGCCATTTTCCTGCATCAACATCATTAATAACCTCGTGTATACGTGAACGGATCTGTTTCTTCTTGGTCCGAGATGGAAATTAAGCCTTCTCCTAAACCCAGATACCTATCTGGTTGTCTCACAACCTCCCACTACGCCTAGGCACATCTTGATGTTCAGTTGCACTTTTGATTCAACTCTTGAATCCATTTCGACATCTTGTTCTATCATATCCAAAGCAACTCTTGGTTTGGATGAAATTGCTAACTCCTTTAGTACTACTTCACTTCTTCCTTTGTGATTTCTCACAAACTCTTCCTCTAAGAAGTTTGCATTTGTCGACACAAATACCTTCCTATCATGAGGACTGTAAAAATAGTACCCTCGAGTTCCGTAGGATATCCTACAAACAAACATACTTGACCTTGGTTCCATCTTTGTGGATTCGTGCTTTAGAACATGGGCTGGACAGCCCCAAGTCCTCAAGTGCCTCAATGAAGGCACTCGCCGATCCACAACTCCTAGGTGTTTTAGGCACCGATTTGGATGGAACAAAGTTAAGAAAATATGTTGCCGTTTGTATGGCATATCCCGAAACGATTCTCGAAGGCTAGCATAGGACATCATTGATCTTACCATTTCCAATAGAGTTTTATTTCTCCTCTCTGTTACACCATTATGTTGAGGTGTACGAGGAGCTGACAAATTGGAAACAATTCCATTGTCAATTAATATTGCTGGAACTCTCCAGATAAATACTCACCACCTCGATCCGATCGAAGTTGCTTTTAATGGCTTGCCAAGTTGCTTCTCACTTCACTTTGAATTCTTTGAACTTTTCAAAGATTCACTCTTTTATGCATCAAATACAAATAGCCATGTCTTGAGTAATCATCTATAAAAGTTATGAAATATTCATAACCTCCTCTAGCTTGTACATTCATGGGCCCACACACATCAAGATGTACCATGTCCAATGTGGATTCAAATCTGTTTCCTTTAGAAGGAAATGAGGCTTTGTCATTTTCCTTCAATACAAGATTCACAGTGGGTAATGGATCACTATCCAAGCCTATAAGGATCCCATCCTTTACTAGCCTCACAAGTCTTTTCTCGATTGATATGACCCATCCTTAGATGCCATGATACTTTGAATTAATGCTAGAGATATTGGATTGTCTTGGTTTTATCAATTCGTGGTGTTTAGTGAGCCTTTCATAGGTTCTATAAAAACAATCCTGCTTAATTATCGCTTCACAAATAAAATCCTTATTCTCATATATTGAAACAACCTTTTCAAAATATAAGGAATAGCTAGATTTTATTAGACAAAAAAAAGAAATCATGTTCCTTACAATCATTGGCATGTAATAAACATCTTCCAAATATAACCTATGACCACTAGGAAAGTCCAAGATAACTACTCCCACTGATTCTGCTGAAACATAGGAACCATCTGCTATCTTAACTTGAAACTAGCCTTTAGGAAGTCTTTTCCTTTGCTGGAACCCCTGCAAAGAATTACAAACATGGTTAGTGGCTCCTGAATCTAATATCCAAGAAGTAGATAAATCTGCCACATTTCTAGTTCCTAACAAACTTAGGAAGCCCATACCTTGTTTGCTTTTGAGGGACTCTAGGTAGATCGGATGTTTTTTTCCAGGCCCATCTCATCACAAAGGAAACACTTTCCTTTGATGTTCTCTTTGGCCTTCTTTTTCATGGGTTTGGCCTTGACCCCTATATGGGCTTTCTTTTTCATTTGACCCTTCTTCTTTTCCTTGCCCTTACCCTTGGGCTTAGAAGAAGAAGCTACATTAGTTTCTGGCCCATGAGCCTTAATATTCAATATTTCCTCTGTGCTCTGGAGGGTATTCATCAACTCACTCAAGGTGTAATCCTTGCTGTTGAGCTCATAGTCCAACTTAAACTACTGAAAAGAAGAGTTTAAGCTATTGATGATCATAATAATCTGCGTGTCCGCATCCATATCCACCCCAAGCATCTCAGCCTCAGTGACCGCAGAGATTACCTTCATCATGTAATCCCGCACCGATTCACCAGTTTTTCGTGCGAGATTATGAAAGGTTTGGATAGCTTTCACTCTTGCAGACCTAGTCCTCACACCAAACATCTCATGTAGGTGATGGACCATTGCACTAGCAGTTTTCACACAAGCAATTTGCTTTTGCAACATGCCACCGATGAAGCTTTAATATAACACTTAGTAGTCTTGTCAAGATTCTCGCCAACGCCATGTTATTGGACTTGCTCGGAGTTGCATCTCCACTTAGAGGTGTAGGCTCATTTTCAGTTAACACCTATGAAATACGCTCATATTGAAGAACAATGTCAAGGTTACGCTCCATTCGTTAAACTTGTCTCCATTTTCCAATTTGTTATTAGTCAAGAGCGGGTGAGTGGATTCATTTTGTGGTTGATTATGTCTGAAAATATAAATTATTAAAACATGAGCATACTAGTCAACAATTTATGGAACTTTGTATAAAATCATGATGCATGTATGCATGATGATAGATTTAACAAAACTTAAAAATTAAAACATTATACTTACGGTTATTTTTCTTATCTATAATGTACTAAGTGATGGGGGCCATCTTATCTATTAAAAGAAAATTGGGACCCTCCCACTCAAAAAACTACTAAGCATCTCATGCTCAATTTTTTAAGAAGCGTCTTAATTTGGTCCATACTTTTACCAACAGAGCTACAGTGGGTAGTTTATTGATAAAAAATGTTGAGTGTATAACCATTTGATTCATTCACTAAAGATACCTACAAATCATGCCTCGGTGGGAGGTCACATTTGATATCATTAAGTGGACTTATCCTTAAGGAGACCCAAACCATGCAAGATCTAGGATCCATGCCCTCCGATGGGGAGTAACACTTCACCACATGCAAACGGGCCATCATTTGGAGACCGTGGACTCTCACAGGAGCATCCTCTCCCACTCAATCTTTTTGGGCTTTAAGTTTTAAATACCATCTTGTCTAGATGCAATTTATTATCCATCCTATATGGTTTCATTATATATCTCATACATAATGAATGCATGGCAAGGCCTAGGGTTGGCAATTTTCTAAATGACATGCAATCACATAATATCACATATTACAAGCATTCATTTCTCCATTCATCACATGAACTAATAAAGCTACTTTTGATTGTCCATCCTAGAAACATAAAATAATTACAAGCCTTTTAGGCCCAAAATATGCTTCTTCATCTTGGATCTTCCGCTCAACTCTTCGCTAACATGATCCGCCCATTCGGTAAACAAAATGTAATGGCATTTATGAAATTAGAATTTTGTCATTTTGAAAAATAAAATTCCAGCACTAGATTTTTAGAAAACCAAATCTTTGTTTTGAAAAAAAATTCCAGCACTTGTTTTATTAAAACCAAACTCATTTCATGAAAATTAAACACAGCACTTAGTATTTTAGCAAAACCGAAATTGGATTCTTTGAAACAAAAACCAGCACTTGTTTTCCAATCATAACTGAAATATGATTCATTGAAACAAAATTCCAGCAACTTAGTTTTCACAAAACTTATGCCAAAACACAAAAGGATACACCAAAATTTTACCTTTCCATTTCTTCAATCCATGGCTGCTCCTTCTTCATCATTACATCAATTTTGAACATTACAAAATCAAATAAAATAGAAAAAAGAAACCAAGGAGGAAACATGGTGATGATAGACCACCCTCCTTGTTACAACCAAATGAAGAAATCTTACAAGATAAAATTTAACTTCTACGGAAAACCAAAAGAGCAACATACACCATATATATTTCTATCACATAAAAATATGCAGTATACATAAAAAGATTGCCAACCCATGCATCCACCATATAGGAACCGAAATCATGCATGAAAAACCGGCTTTGATACCAATTGTTGGATCGGAAAAAGAAAGCATGCTTAGTATGGAGAAACGATAGATTTCAAAACTTTTTAAGAAATCATCTTGCAACGGAAGCAATATATCCAAATCAACATGCTAATCCATACATGATATGGTATAAGGATAATAAAACCAAGAACAAGATAAAAGGAATTACCGACTCCTTCGCCATGCTTTAAATCCTCATTGCTTATCCTCTCCTTCTTATATCCAAATCCTTTGCCTTTGAGTCTTTTCCTTTAGCAATCTATCTTCTTCCTTGTTGTAGTATCCTCAACCAATTAGATTTACCACTTGTTCTTCAAGGACAACTAGGTTAACAAAATCCTTTGGTGGGAAAGGAGAAGAAATATTTGGAGGAGATTTTCTTAGAAGAAGAAGAACCAAAATTGAAACTCTTTCAATTCTTTCACTTAGGAATTTCGGTTCTACCTTGCATGAAAGGAGAGAATGTCTAAAACCATGCAAGAACCCTTTCTTACATCTCAATTTCGAAATATGCATGAATGGAAAAGTGAGAGCCATCCAATGCATCACTTACATTAATCACTCATCAAATAGCCAATAAATGAGACTTACTTCATTTATCTTTAAATGGCTATTTGAAAAGACCATAACCTATAATTGAATACCCATTTCGGTTTTGGCAAGAAGAAAGAAGGAAGATGGTCCATCTAATGCACATCTTTCATCTTTAATCTAATGAATGCAAATAGGTTACATGCCAACATTAAAAGCCAACCATTAAACCATTTAATGGTAAGTTCATAACTCCATTTAATAATGATGAACCATAATAAAGACCATCTTTATTTAGTATTTTAATGTCAAATGTGTGGTTACAAATCTAACCTAACACAATTTCGAAATTGCTTCTTCTCCATTTAAAAAAAAATTATTTTAATATAATTAATCTAATCAATTACATTAAACCAAAACAAGCCCATTTCTAAATGAACATATGGGCTTCCAATTAACCATTAATTAGTATAAGCCCATCATTCAATTATGGACTTCTAAAGCCTCCAAACTACTTCTTACTTAGCTTGATAACCTTCCTTAAAGCCAAGTGGGGAATCTTATTGGACTTCGATAATTCAAGCTCCAATAAGCCCAGAAATAATTCAATCTCATTGGAATTAATTCTAGCTTATTAACTAAATGTCATTCCACTAAAGACAATTAGTTGAACTCTTGAATTATTAAATATTATGAGAATATGTCCAATTGCAAACCCTATTTAGAACCTTATTATAGCCATCCGCATAACAAAGGGTAAAATTACCGTTTTGCCCTTACGTTGGTTTTTCCTTCTAAATCTCTCATTTTACTTTATATGGTGATTAACACATAAGATCTCATCTTAGTGTTAAGACTTGATGGGTAGCTAGTCCATCAAACTACTGGCGCCAGTTTAATCACCAAATCTCCTTAAAACATCTAGAAGAGATGATAACACTATAAACTCTTTATTTGAGTGAATGTTCCCTGATACATGTTTCAATTAATAATTCCAACATGCAGACACTAGATTAATACCCTATAAAAATCTGTTCTGATCATATCAAGAATTATAATGAAACACATATGAGTTCACCACTCATCAAGATTGTGGTTCATAATAAGCGAATGCTTAAGTTGTATGTTTTAAGATTAAAGTAACGGCCCACTTTATTCTTGAAAACATACTTGATTCTAGATTCATTTAATAGTGCCATTATCGATAGTCTACTACTATCATGATATAAAACTCATCATTCCCTTTAAGTAAACTCCTTTACTTATATGGAGATAAATCGCAACACTACAGTCTAAACCATAATCAAACGACCAACTTGATTATTCAACTGTGAATTAATTAATTGATTATAATAATATACATGTTTCCCATACATCTCTATGTATATGTATATTACTTACAAATGAATCTTGGTACCTTATGACCGATATATAATGCTCATACAGATAAAACCAAAGTCTTTTGTTTTATTAATAATAAATATTTTCATTATAAAGCTCAGAATCAAGAAGATAAAGTTACATGTAAATACACTTGATTTCCAAGGCACTATATTTACATAACTCCAACAGATGATTCTGGGTTTTGTTTGAAAATTTTAGAAGTGTATTTTTGCATTTGCGTGTTTTGGTTAGACAAATCAATTAGTTATCTTCTTAAATTTTGATAAAATTTGGGATAAAAATGTAATTTAAGATTTGTATGGATATATAAGAATATGATTCAAGCTTTCAGATTTGCATGAGAATGAATTTCCAAAAGTGGGAATTCATTGTATTTGATTTGCCTTAGTTCGAATAAAGGTGAATATAAGAAAAAGAAAAAAAAAATTATACCGAATTTTGGATCGGTTTAGCTTAGGATTTCCAACGCGTTCATTCGTTAAGCGGTATGTTCACGGATGTCGGATATTTGTTATGATATTCGATTTGTCTTCATTTGTATTCTTTGATTTTTGATCCGCTTTTGATTCGCATTTTGATTCCATATTGCTTCTTTCGCTTTTGTTCGTTTAATTTCAGATCCATTTGGTTACTTTTCGTTTTTCGATTCTGATTTTCACTCGCTTTGTATTTCGCTTTGTTATCCGATTCGCCTTCCCTTTAGTTTGTGCTGCATTTTTCGTTATGTTTTCGCCGCCGTGTTTCGTTCCGCCGTCAATCTGTATTCATTTTGCTTCGCTATATTTGCTTTCACTTCGAGCCGATTCGCTTTTGACTTCGATAAGTCTTTGTTTTGCTTCTGATTCATTCCACTTTTTCGGTTAGGATTCGGTTTCCGAATCGGGTCCCATCATAGATGGTCTCAAAGCCCAGTATTATGATCATACTTGGGCAATATGATTATCGAGAATAAATTTAGTGACTGTTTGATTAAGGTTAAGAAATTTGATTGATATTAGGAATGTGTTAATGAAAATGAGCTTAGAAATGTTTGATGAATTGGGGATAAAGTGATTTGACTATGTTTTTGGGAGATGAAATTTACTGGTCCTTATAGAGTTTCTTAAACAATGGGACTATATGACGTGTGAAAATGTGTTAAGAAATGTTTAATTTGAGGAGATAGTGATTTTTTATAGAATATTAGCATTTGACACATTGAGAAATATGTGTTATAAAGAAAGAGTGAAAAAGAATGTGTTACTTGGTGATTTCTTATGTATGAATTTCGAGGACGAAATTCTTTTAAAAGGGTGAGAAATGTTGGACCCCGATTTTTGAGTGAAATTTAGAAATATGAAGTGAAATTAAATGAGTGGTTTTATATGTGTATTGTGAAATAAAGGTATTTATACTGTGAGGAAATTGATAAGGAAAGAATGATTTTGACTTTGATGCCTTCGGGTTTTGGGTAGCTTGGTATGGTTTTTAAAATTAAAGTTGATGAGTTGATTGAAATGAAGTTAAATAGCAAGAAGTAAAAAGAAAAAGTGTGAAAATATGAAGAATTGTGAAAAGTTTGACTTTTTGGCCTTTGAGAGTTGACTTTTGATTTAGGCATAATTTGAGAAAATTATCTACATGAAACTTGTAGATTATGTTGAGAGTTTTCTGTAGCCATAAAGTTTGCAATTTTTCGATATTGGAAGTGAAAGTTATGATCAGTCAAAGTTTAGGTGTGTTATCGGTTGACTTATGTTATGGCTGAAGCTTTAACTATAAATTTTACATAGTTAGAGGTTAATTGAGCCTTGAAGTTCTGCATGAAAGTTTAAGGATTTGATTTGATCTTTATTTCGATATAAAGTATGGAATTTTTCGATTAAGGAATAATAAGTTATGATTTTTACAAGTTTCTTTTATGGTTTTTAGCATGATTAATAGAGGATAGAAAGTTTGACTGAAACATTGACTTCCTTAGAGGTCAAATTGATTTTTATGTTCTTCATGAAAGTTGTAGAGGACTTTCCAAGCTTTGTATCGATATAAAGTATGACATGATTGGATTTTGGAGTTGAAAGATATGAATTTTCAAAGTTGGCATTTGTTTAGGGATATATTAAATTGGCGCAATACCTTTGACTGAATTTTTGACCCCTTTAGAGATAAAATTGATTTTTGAGTTCTACATGGAAGTTGTAGAGCTTCCTTCAAGCTTTCCATAGAGACAAAATTTATCAAATTTGGAATTCAGAATCAAGAGCTACGATTTTTGAAAAAAATTCGGATATATATATATATATTTTTTTTGAAAAAAACAAAAAGGGTGTTTCGTAAGCCCTCTCGCTAGGGCGACGAATCGCCCTAGTGAGGAGGGCTTTGTATAAAAAAATTTTATTAATTTTTATTTTTTATTAATTATTTAATTATTATTTTTGGATTATTTAGTTATTATTTTCAGATTTTAAGAAATATGACCCCTCTTCAATCTTTTTCTCATATCTTTTCCGTCCGACATCCGATTGACTCGTTTTTCAAAGCGTTGGATTCCTAAGACAGTGAATTTAATTTTTACTGGAAATTTGTGAATTTTTGAGAATAAATTAAGGGTGATTAAATTAATCAAAGTGAGTTAGGAAATTTTCCGAACACAGTTCAATATTTTGAGGTATTCGGAATCTATAGAGATCCGATTGAAGTGATTCTTGAGGAGAAATAAAGTTAAGATTGGTTCCCGTACCTGGAAGAAATTCCTCCAACCAGCTCTTTCAATCTCAGGTTCTACGTCCATACCATCCCTCCTTAGTGACTCGAAATCCACATGTCTTCCGAATATCATAGCTGCTTCCATTGTTTCAGAACGAAAACTGTCTCTGGTAAGCTTTTCTTCTCGGGTAGGATGATTGAGAGAATTTTGAGAGTAAGATGAATCGTCTAGAGATGAGAGTAACCGCAATGATATCAACTTTAGGCAACTTGAAAGGTCTTATCACGCGTACCCTAGAATCATAGGGATTCTAAAGATCGTGAAACGTTTCCCTCCAAAACTTCCTTGTCAGAGAAGTTACTAGCTGTAACTCACTATTCCTGACGCCGTTAATTTTGACGTTCCTTTAGCCTGATTGTTCACTTAGCATGACCATGTTAAGGTTGCGTCTGATCTTCTGGAATCGTTCTTCACTTAATGGTTTGGTGAAGATGTCTGCCCACTGATACTCTGTTTTGATGAACTGGAGTTTAAACACCTTTTTCTGAACATAGTCTCTCAAGAAGTGATGTCTGACTTCGATGTGTTTCACTCTCGAATGCTGAATCGAATTCTTTGACAGATTGATTGCAATAGTGTTGTCGCAATAGATTGGAATCTCCTCTTCTTGAACTGAATAGTCTTCAAGTTGATATTTGATCCACAACGTTTGTGAACAACAGCTTGCAGCAGACATATACTCTGCTTCGGCAGTTGATAGAGCTATCGAGCTTTGTCTCTTGCTTGACCAGGAAACTAGGTTTGCGCTAAGAAAGTGACATCCTCCACTTGTGCTCTTCTTTTCGATTCTATCTCCGGCATAATCCGTGTCGCAATATCCGATTAACCTGAAATCTTTACCTTTCTTAAACATTAAACAAAGATCAGCAGTACCTGTGAGATATCTCATAATCCTCTTAACAGCAATATAATGAGACTCTCTAGGATCGACCTGAAACCTTGTACACAAGCATACACTGAATAAAATATCAGGTCTACTTGCTGTAAGATACAGTAAAGAACCGATCATCCCTCTATACAGGGTTTGATCCACCTTCTTACTAAGTTCATCTTTCGACAAAAGGTTTGAAGGATGCATCGAAGTAGTCATTGACTTCACATTTTGCATACCAAATTTATTCAACAATTCTTTCACATATTTTTGTTGATGAATAAAGATCTTCTCTTCGGTCTGCTTAACTTGCAACCCAAGAAAGAACTTTAACTCACCCATCATGCTCATTTCAAATTCATTTTTCATTAAACTCTCAAACTTCATGCATAAAAACTTTAAAGTAACACCAAAAATAATATCATCAACATAGATCTGTACAATTATAAAATCACTTTCATAATTCTTCCTAAAGAGCGTTTTATCTACTTGACCTCTACTAAAACCATTCTCTAAGAGAAAAGTACTCAGACGATCATACCAAGTTCTAGGAGCTTGCTTCAGGCTGTATAAGGCTTTATGAAGTCTATAGACATAGTCTGGATTCTTAACATCCTCGAAACCAGGTGGTTGCTTAACATACACCTCTTCGTCTATAAGACCATTCAGAAAGGCACTCTTCACATTCATCTGAAATAGCTTTATATTATGACAAACTGCATATGTTAGCAATATCCTAATGGCTTCAAGTCTTGCTACTGGAGCATACGTCTCATTATAGTCTATTCCTTCTTGCTGATTATAGCCTTGTGCTACTAATCTAGCCTTATTTCGACTCACTCTTCCTGATTCGTCTAACTTATTCTTGAAGACCCATCTGGTTCCTATGATGGATTTCTTAGGGGGTTTCGGAACTAAGGACCAGATATTATTCCTAGTAAATTGATTCAGCTCCACTTGCATGGCTAACACCCAAGCTTCGTCTCGAAGAGCTTCTTCAACCTTCTTAGGCTCAATTTCAGAGATGAAGGCCACATTAGCTTCTCTTCTGAATCTGGACCTTGTCTTAACTGCTTCTGAGGTCTCTCCGATAATCAACTCTTCTGGATGAGAACTTTTATATTTCCAGTCCTTTTTTCAGTCTAATTGTTTCTGGAATATCTTCAACTTTGTCTTCTTGAGTACCTGGTGCTGGAGTGTTTGTTGTGTCGTTTAAGTTCTTTGAGGGATCTTCAGTTTCCATGTCATCTTCCTTATGGGGTTGGGAACTATCATCAAACTTGACATGGATGGTCTCCTCAACTGTTTTTGAAATAAGGTTGTACACCCGAAATGTCTTAGACGATGATGAGTTACCTAGAAAGATTCCTGGATAGGTCTTTGAATCGAATTTATCCAACAGCTCCTTTGTATTCAGAATAGAGCACTTGCACCCGAATGGATGAAAGTAAGATATGTTTGGTCTTCTTCCATTCCATAACTCATAAGGAGTCTTCTTCAACATGGGTCGCAACAGAATTCTATTCTGTATGTAGCATGCTGTATTCACCGCTTCTGCCTAGAAGTACTTAGGAAGATTCATCTCGCAAAGCATAGTCCTAGCCATCTCTTGAATTGTCCTGTTCTTCCTTTCAACAACTCCATTCTGTTGTGGAGTCCTGGGAGTAGAGAAATTGTGGAAAATTCCATTCTCCTCACAGAATAACCTAAACTTCTCATTCTCAAACTCTCCACCATGGTCACTCCTGATACTAGCTATAGACATTCCTTTTTCATTCTGTAACTTTCTGGATAAGGTCCTAAAACACTTAAAGGATTCATCTTTGTGTGATAAAAACAATATCCAACAAAATCGAGTAAAGTTATCAACAATAACAAGTCCATATTTCTTTCCGCCAAGACTTATTGTCCTTGTTGGACCAAATAAATCCATATGTAACAGCTCTAAAGGTCTAGATGATGTTACAAAATTTTTAAAAGAAAATGAAGTTTTAACTTGTTTTCCTTTCAAACAATTTTCACATAAAATTTCTTTGTCAAAACTTATTTTTGGTAATCCTTTTACCAAATCATGCTTTACCAACTTTGAAATGTGTTTAAAAGAGACATGACCTAGCTTTTTATGCCAGACTAGTCTTTCTTCTTCAGAAGATAGAAAACATGAAACATTTTGACTTTGAAAATCTTCTAAATCAATTTTGTAAAGACTATTTCTTCTCTTGGCAGAAAAAAGTATAGACCCATCTTTGTTTCTGACTTCACAAAGATTTTGATTGAATGTCACCGTGAAACCAGAATCACACAATTGATTGACACTGATCAAGTTATGTTTCAGACCATCAACAAGCAGTACATTATTTATGCATGCAAAGGAATCTTTACCTATTTTACCGATTCTAATGATCTTTCCCTGCTGGTTGTCTCTGAAAGTTATCGATCCTCCCTTCTTATACTGAAGTTCTAGGAACATAGACCTTCTTCCCGTCATATGTCGCGAGCATCCACTGTCTAAATACCAATGGTGCTTGCCGCATCTTCCAAGGAAGGATATCTGTAGGAGAAACTATTTTATTTTTTGGTACCCATATTTTCTTGGATCCTTTATGGTTAGTAGTATGCTCATAATGACTTCTATGATGCATATTTCTAGTATGTTGATTAACACGAGATATAATATAGTTTTTCTTTTGAGTGAAAGGGTTCTTATGATGATAACACTTATTACCTGTAAACCCTAATCCGATTTTATCACTTGGATGTCTACATTTTCCAAGCATCTCG
Organism: Erythroxylum novogranatense; assembly: GCA_029891385.1. NCBI lineage: Eukaryota > Viridiplantae > Streptophyta > Magnoliopsida > Malpighiales > Erythroxylaceae > Erythroxylum > Erythroxylum novogranatense. The sequence goes on from CM057228.1 coordinate 82,502,571, forward strand.
TTCATTTTCTTTGGGCTCTCGGTGAAAGTAGCTAAATCAAATTGATTCTTAATTCTCGCCAAATGATTGATCTCTTCTGATCTGTCTACGATTTTCTTTTTCTCCTCTAGTTGCTTCTTTAGATAGATATTTTCTCTCTCTATTACTTCTGTATGTATAATGTTTTCTACATACTTTTTCTTTAACAGTTTGTACTGTTTCAGAATAGCATGAGAATCTTCTAACAATTCTGAGTAGGTATCATGCAAGTTATCGTAATCAGATTTTACCTCCTCATCACTATCTTCCTCGGCTACCAGGTAGATATTTGAATGTTTAGATGACTCGGAACCTGTATCTGGTTCTGATGAATCTAGGTCCTCCCACGTTGCCATCATGCTTTTCTTGCCTTCTCTACTCTTCTTTGGTTACTTCTTTAGAGTAGGACATTCGGACTTGTAGTTTCCAGGCTGATTGCACTCGTAGCAAATGACAGATGACTTCTCTGGTTTAGCTTCATCTTTGCCATTCTTCCTGAAGGTTTGATTTCCTTTGGACTTCTTCTTCCATATGCGTCTTATCTTTCTAGAGATGAAAGATAATTCGTCATCTTCATCACTTGACTCTTTTTCTGATTGGCTAAGTCGTCATTCTTTGGTTCTTCAATCTTTAACACTTTTGATGACTTCCTCCTTCTTTGAGTCTTGTGATTCTTTTGTCCGGCCTTCAGCGCGATCGACTTGTCCCGTTTGGGCTTGTCTTCAGCATCGAGTTCAACTTCATGAATCTTAAAGGATCCAAGCAACTTGTCAAGCTTTAGCACGCTCAAATCTTTGGCTTCCTGCATCGCAGTAACTTTAGGTCTCCACCTCTTCGGAAGACTTCTTAAGATCTTTTGAACATGATCTTGATTGTTGTACGTCCTTTCAAGAGCTTTCAATCTATTGACAATTGTTTGAAATCTTCCAAACATTTGATCAATAGATTCTTCATCTTTCATCCTGAAAAGTTCATACTGGTGCACAAGAATACTTATCTTGGATTCTTTAACCTGACTTGTGCCTTCGTGAGCAATGGACAATGTGTCCCACATCTCCTTCGCTGTATCGCATCCGTGGACTTTGTCATACTCGCTCCTGCTTAAGGCACAGGTCAAGAAGAACTTCGCTTTTGAATTCAGTTGTATTCTTGCCTTTTGGTCAGCCGTCCATCTGACTCGTGGAATGGAGTTGCCATCTTCATCTACTGATGTATAACGTTCGTTCTCTATCACGTCCCAAAGGTCGACATGAGTAGATTCTATGAATAGCTGCATCCTATCTTTCCAGTAATGATAATCTTCTCCGTTGAATGCTGGAGGTCTAGTGACTGAGGCTCCTTCTGCGAAGTATACATGTGATTCCGCCATTATCTTTGATCCACACTTTGCTAAAGTGATTCTTAGATACCTCGCTCTGATACCAATTGAAGTGAATTACACGTTAATACACTGCTTATAAAACGATATAGAATGCACGAGAAAGGGGGGTTGAATTGTGTATTCTCCTTTTTTTAAAATCTTTCAAAAACGTTTATTAGAAATAAAATTCTTTTACAGAGTTTTCGATAGATTCTAAGTAATAAAAAAACTTTGAAAATTTTGTTTACGAACTAAGTAATAATAAAACTTTATTCTAAAAGAGATATATAGTAAGAGTAGTTGACACAACGATTTATCCTGGTTCACCCCAAATCGTGGGCTACGTCCAGTCCTCAGAATTCTTTCTGAGATTTCCACTATCTCTTCAACTTTTACAAGTATTCTTTGCAAGCCTTTTCAGGTCTCTACAACCAGTATTCTTTCACGCTTAGCCTCTGCAAGCTATCTGTACCACTTTCTCACAGATAAGTGTTTGAATACTTGTTACAGTAAAATAGCTCTCAGTTAAATTGAACAGAATGCTTTTACGATCACGTAGATGTTAATCTGCTAATTTTTCAATTATTCAGCTTTTCAACTTTTTTGCTAACTTTGCAATCTTCGACTCTGACTTGTATTTATAGCCTTTGTCTCCAACTGCTTCTTGATTCTTGTTTCTTGAATCATGTTTCTTTAACAGAAACGGTTAATCAGTTGAGTTATGTAACTAACCCGAATCGACTTCGCCCGCGCTTCTCAATTCGCGTCTTTATGCTTTTATTACCGTGTCTCTGCTCACGCCTCAGTATTTCTCTTTTCTTCTGTGTCTTTAATGTGCATCTGCTTCTGCTTTATTGTAAGTCTGCTTGCTTAAATCAGGTTCATTATTTTTGTGTCTGCGTCAGATCTGCTTTTATTTCGCTCAAGGCTCATTATTTTTGTGTTTCATGCCTGCTTTACTTCGTCTACGTTTTATTGTGCATCTGCGTCTGTATTTGTGTTTCTTCGTCTGTATTACTTCGTCTGCTTTGCTTCTTCTGTATTGCTTAAGTCTGTTCTTTCAATTCGCGTCTGTGTCTGCGTCTTCATCTTATTTCTATTCGTCTGAGTCTTTGTCGCTTCGTCTGCTTTTGTTTTTCTTTTATTTTGCTCTTTGTTATACATCAAAATTAAATCTAAGTAAAGTCATTTTGACTTAACAGATTCTTCTCAACACTATCCCCATACCAAAATTCATTTTAATTATAACTAACAATTAGGTTTATGCCTCATTAGAACCATTGAAAACACAGTTCATTACTCATTGACTTACCTTCAGACTTTCTGAAACACCCCTTTCGAGTTTACTGTTCACATTCAATAAGAAGGAAAAACTTGTGAAATTTGAGTCCACTATCTTCAAGAAAAGTGTTCCTCTATCTTTTATCTTTCCATTGACACCAAAATCACTCAATTTGGTTGAGTAATTTGGAAGATATGCCTCAAAAATTTTCAGACTGTTCCTCTCCAAAATAATGTACTATACCCAAATTCCATCGAGAAATTGAATACCTTAGAGATTGGATCAAGATTTAGTTTCTTCATATGATTTGTATCCCTATTACTCTAGTTTACTACAAATTAAGAATCACCTCAATTGGAATCCTACAGACCAAGATATCATCAAAATACTGAAATATGTTTAGTAAAATATCCAGTTCATGTTCCTTCCACCGATACCCTTACTTTGATTCAATCAATCATTTTCAATTTAATACCAAAAACCATAAAAAAATTTAAGAGATAATGAAATGTGTTAGGAATCCAATTCTTCAAAAATCAGGTCATTTGGATGTCTAGAGAAGAAGTTATGACCAAAAGAGTCCAGTCTGTTTTTTCTTTCATCTTAGTTCTATCGTCTCATTTCTATCGTCTGCTTTTCTTCCGTCTCATTTCTATCATCTGCTTTTCTTCCGTCTCATTTCTATCGTCTGATTTTTTCCCAGAACATCTCCTCTTATAAGGTTAATAACTTTTGACTCCAATGTCCAAAATTTTCATGCTATATACCGTTGGAAAGCTAAAAGAAAGATATAAAACTTTATAGAGGCAACTTTACCAAAAAAATATCTAGATCAAGTCCATATTTCCTCCCGAAATCAAAACACGAATTTTACAATCAGCTTTCAACGCCCTGCACCCTATTCTCAACTTCATGACAACTTTTGAGACTCTTAGAGACAGAACTGAAATTCAATGTCTTCATACAAAATATAGCCATGTGTCTCTAGTTTAATTCAAATTAAGAATCATTTCGTTTAGACAACTAGAGAAAACGTTATGGCTAAAAGACTGAAGTGTATTCAGTGAACATTTTCCAGATTTTCAAACTTTCAATATTTCATATCACCAAAACACCAATTAAAAAAAAAACTAATTTAACACTATAACTGAATTTATTTCTTCCCAACTATCCAGTATTTATGAGCAAACACATAAATGTCATTTTCCATGCAGATGATAGTAACTTATCAAATTTATTTCACAAATCCCCAACTCTAAGGGATTTCTTCACCACTTACCTGCTGAAAACTCCAAAATCTTCAAACCCTAACTCCACAAAATTTTCGTACTTCACTGAGTGCAATGATCAGCTTCTGGTTTTTCTTAGGGTAGAGCACACAATGGCAAAGTAGGTTTGGTGAAAGAAAGGAAAAACATAAAAGTCTCTTAGAAGGTATTTGATGGAAAACTCTGTGTTTCAAAAAGAAATTTTAGAAAGATGATAATAAAGAAGGGACTTAGACAAGACTTAACCTGACAACTCTCAAAGAATAGTAAACTATTTCTAGCAAGAGTACAAAAGCCTAAGTGACACTTGTCATTTACCCAATGCCTAAGTTCTAACTTAGTTTCTTTTAAAACTAAGTCCCTTGACTGTCATCTTTACAATCCAACTATCTCCAAAGCTTCTTTTAATTTCTTGTTCCCTATTATATATATGTCTTTCTCAATACTCCATAAATTTCAAAGGTAACACCTAAATTCACCAACATATACAAATACGATATTTTCACCAATCACTAATATTTCTAATGTAAAAGCATTCATAACTCTAAAAATTCATAGATCAATCCAATTATACCCAGAATTATTCATGAATGCATGTACAATTGTTTTCAAGTGCAAATACATTCACTATTCACGTATAAGTGCATGGCATCTTTTTTTTAATGTATGAACATGGAAATGCATCTCTAACTCTCATTAATTACTCACATTTACTATTCTAATCCTTCCACAAGTAATGGGATGTTACAACTCTCCCCTCCTTAAAGAAATTTCGTCCTCGAAATTCTTACCTGCTTGCTCGAATAGGTGGGGATATTGTCTCCTCATATGCTTCTCTGTCTCCCATGTTGCTTCTTCGGTTGAATGGTTCCTCTAAAGGACTTTCACCAATGGAATAACCCTGTTTCTCAACTGCTTGATCCATGATCCTATAATCTTGATCGGCTCCTCCACATAGCTTAAGTTACTAGCAACCTCAATCTCCAGAGTCGGTATCACATGTGTCGGATCCGATCGGTATCTTCGGAGCATACTCACATGAAACATATTATGCAATTAAGACATCTCATTCGGTAAAGCCAACTTATAAGCCAAAGATCTAATCCTCTCAATGATCTCATAAGAACCGATGTACCTAAGGCTCAACTTGCCCTTTTTACCGAATCTCAAAACTCCCTTCCAGGTCGACACTCTCAAGAATACTCTATCTCTCACACTATACTCCATATCAAGTCGGTGTTGATCCACATAACTTTTCTGTCTATCCTGAGCTTCTTTAATCTAGCTTCGGATCAACTTCACCTTATCGACTGTATCATGTATTAACTCCAGACCTTCAATTATTCTCAAGCCTTCTTGATCCTAATATAATGGCGACCAACACTTCCTACCATATAGTGCCTCATACGGTGCCATTCCAATACTACTATGGTAATGGTTGTTGTAAGCAAACTCTATCAATGCCATATATTGATCCCAAGTTCCTTTAAACTCCAATACACAAGCTCTAAGCATATCCTCAATAGTCTTGATTGTCCTCTCACTCTGTCCATCTGTCTGAGGATGAAATGTTGTACTAAAGTTCAACTTAGTACCCATAGCAGACTGTAAACTCCTCCAAAACCCCAAAGTAAATCTAGGATCTCTGTCCGATACTATAGACACTAGAACCACATGCAGTCTCACCACATCATTCACATACTTCTGGACCAACTGATCAAGTGAGTTATTCTCTCTCACTGGTAAGAAATGGGCTGATTTAGTCAACCGGTCCACTATGACCCATATAGCATTGTGCTGCCTCGTAGTCTTAGGCAATCCCATAATAAAATCCATAGTGATCCATTCCCACTTCCACTCCGGAATGGGCAACGAATGTAACTTCCCTACTGAAGCTTGATGCTCAGCCTTAACTTGTTGGCAAGTCATACATCTAGATACATACTCTGCCACTTGCTTCTTCATTCCTGGCCACCAAAAATGCTGCTTTAGTGTGTTATACATCTTGGTAGTATCAGGGTGCATAGCATAGGTGGTCATATGAGCTTCCTCAAGAATCTCCTTCCTCAGATCATCTACATTAGGCACACATAACCTATATCTCAATCACAAAGTCTCATCCCTCAACTTAAACAAGGAATCCGGATTTGCCTTCACTTTCTCTATAAGCTTTACCATATTAGGATCTTTGCCTTGAACTTTTCTGATTCTATCATGTAGCATTGGCCTCAACTTCAAAGTAGCAATTAGTGCCTTATCTTGCTCCAGATTCAGCTCTACATTTAGAGCTCTCAAATGAATCAGATTAGGTAACCTTGATAACTAAATCTGAGTTGTACTGATATTAGACTTCCTGCTCAAAGCATTTGCCACCATATTAGCTTTCCATAGGTGGTACTCAATAGTGTAGTCATAATCTTTCAGTAACTCAATCCATCTCCTCTACCTCAAGTTTAACTCCTTATGAATCAATAGATACCTCAGACTCTTATGATCAGTGTATATCTGGAAAGTCTCTCCATATAAATAATGTCTCCAAATCTTTAGAGCAAAGACAACTACAGCTAGCTCTAAATCATGTACCGGGTAATTGATCTCGTGAGACCTTAATTGTCTCGATGCATAGGCAATCACCTTGCCGTACTGCATCAGTACACATCCTAAACCTTCATACGATGCATCACTGTACACCACATAACCTTCAGTATCCGATGCAATAGTCAACACCGGTGTAATAATCAACCGATGTTTCAGCTCCTCAAAGCTCTTCTGACACTCCTCATTCCAATTGAACACTACATTCTTCCTCAAAAGTTTTGTCAGAGGGGCCGAGATCAAAGAAAACTCCTCAACAAATCTCCGGTAATATCCGGCTAATCCTAGGAAGCTTCGAATCTCTGACACATTTCTCGGAGCTTCCTAATTCATCACTGCCTCTACTTTCTTCGGATCTACCTGTATGCCATCTCCAGTCTCTATATGCCCCAGAAATACAACTTGCTCCAACCAAAATTCACACTTACTGAATTTAACATACAACTATTTTTCTCTCATAATCTGTAAGATGACTCTCAAATGCTCAGCATGCTCCTCTCTACTCTTCGAATATACCAGGATATCATCAATAAACACAATCATAAAGCGATCCAGGTAGGCTAAAATACTTTATTCATTAAGGCCATAAAAGCTGTCAGGGAATTAGTTAACCCAAACAGCATCACTAAAAACTCAAAATGCCCATACCTACTCCTAAATGCACTCTTAGGGATATCATTCTCGGCTATCTTCAACTGGTAATACCTTGATCTCAGATCCAGCTTAGTAAATACCTGAGCTTCCTGCAACTGATCAAGTAAATCATCAATTCTAGGTAACGGATACTTGTTTTTCACTATCACCTGATTTAGTTGCCTATAATCGATGCATAACCTCAACGTCCCATCCTTCTTTTTCACAAACAGCACTAGAGCTCTCCAAGGTGAAACACTAGGCCTTATGAATCGCTTTTCCAATAACTCCTGCAATTAAGTCTTCAGCTCCTTCAGTTTCACAAGTGCCATCCTATATGGAGGAATGGATATAAGAGCAGCACCTGGAACCAGATCAATTTTGAACTCTATTTTTCGATCTTGTGGTAAACCAGGTAATTCTTCGGGAAACACATCTAGGAATTCCTTAACCAGCGGAATGTCCTGTACGCTCTGCTCAACCCTAGTGTCAATGATGTGGGCCAAATAAGCCTCACATCCCCCTTACATCAACCTCAAAACACTCATGAAAGATATCATCCTGGCTGGCACTGCCTGACTAATTCCTCTTAATACTGCTCTTGGTTGACCAGGAGATTCCAATACTACCTCCTTATTATAGCAGTTCATGATGGCCCGATGGGCAGTGAGCCAATCCATGCTCAAAATCACATCTATCTCCCTCAACTGCAATACTATTAGGTCTACCTCCAACTCTGCTCGATCAATCCTAACTAAGCACCCCTTGCATACCTCACCAATAACAGTAGTACTACCTAGAGGTGTACTCACCTCTAGCCCATACTGCAATAACTCCCTATCACAATGCAAGCTACATGTCAAATCTGGTGTGATAAAGGAGTGTGTGGATCCTGGATCTAGTAGTTCAAATGCCTCCAAATCATAAACAAGAAGCGCACCTGTAACCACATCTGGCGAGTCTTGGGCCTCCTGCCTGGTCATAGCATAGACCCTAGCCTGGGACTGAGGTCGGCTGCCCTGTCCCTCATGCCTCATGGAAGAACTCCCAGCTCTCCCTCTCTCTCTTCCTCAGCCTCTCTATCCGGATCCACCACCCTTGCTCTGCTGGACTGTAGCATCACTACCAGATCTCCCACTCACACCAGACTGGGCTCCAGCAACAACCGAACAATCTCTAACTTTGTGTTCTAAAGATCTGCATGCAAAACAAGCTCTTGACACAGTCCAGCACTCTCTATCGTGCCTTTTCCCACAATGCTCACATGGGGACCACTGGTTCTGCACTATACCTTGTCTACCACCACCAGATAAATCTACCCTCTTGCGCTCCTCGATCGCTCACGCCCACTGATGATCTGAATGATCTACTCTGGCGCTTACTGAAACTCCTGCCAAAACTTTCGTGTCTCTCACTAGGCCTCCTTCCTCTGGACCCTTGCCCGGTCTCTGTTTGTTTCTCCTTCATCAGCTGTTCAATTCTGATTGAGGCAGTGTTGGACCATGATCTTTAAGTGGAATTTAGATAAAATGAAATGTATAAACGAATCTCTGAGTATTTGATGAAATGAAAGACATTGAGTTTCCTTGTGTTTTTGCATATGTTTGATAAAAAGACGAGGTAGTATGATATTGAACATGGCCTCGTCCAATGAGGAGAATAGTGTTTTGAGTTTAAATGGAAATTGGTAGGAAATTGGGGTTTTGATGAACCAACTAAATTGAGATTTGAGAAGATTGTGAAAAGAAATTGTTGTTTGGATTGTTATGAAGTGTTTAGGCATTTAAATAAGTGAATTTGTGAAGATTATAAGTGTATATGGTGTTGGATCGGAAAAAGAAAGCATGCTTAGTATGGAGAAACGATAGATTTCAAAACTTTTTAAGAAATCATCTTGCAGGGGAAGCAATATATCCAAATCAACATGCTAATCCATACATGATATGGTATAAGGATAATAAAACCAAGAACAAGATAAAAGGAATTACCGACTCCTTCGCCATGACTTTAAATCCTCATTGCGCTATCCTCTCCTTCTTATATCCAAATCCTTTGCCTTTGAGTCTTTTCCTTTAGCAATCTATCTTCTTCCTTGTTGTAGTATCCTCAACCAATTAGATTTATCATTTGTTCTTCAAGGACAACTAGGTTAACAAAATCCTTTGGTGGAAAAGGAGAAGAAATATTTGGAGGAGATTTTCTTAGAAGAAGAAGAACCAAAATTGAAACTCTTTCAATTCTTTCACTTAGGAATTTCGGTTCTACCTTGCATGAAAGGAGAGAATGTCTAAAAACCATGCAAGAACCCTTTCTTACATCTCAATTTCGAAATATGCATGAATGGAAAAAGTGAGAGCCATCCAATGCATCACTTCTTACATTAATCACTCATCAAATAGCCAATAAATGAGACTTACTTCATTTATCTTTAAAATGGCTATTTGAAAAGACCATAACCTATAATTGAATACCCATTTTGGTTTTGGCAAGAAGAAAGAAGGAAGATGGTCCATCTAATGCACATCTTTCATCTTTAATCTAATGAATGCAAATAGGTTACATGCCAACATTAAAAGCCAACCATTAAACCATTTAATGGTAAGTTCATAACTCCATTTAATAATGATGAACCATAATAAAGACCATCTTTATTTAGTATTTTAATGTCAAATGTGTGGTTACACATCTAGCCTAGCACAATTTCGAAATTGCTTCTTCTCCATTTAAAAAAAATTGTTTTAATATAATTAATCTATTCAATTACATTAAACCAAAACAAGCTCATTTCTAAATGAACATATGGGCTTCCAATTAACCATTAATTAGTATAAGCCCATCATTCAATTATGGACATCTAAAGCCTCCAAACTACTTCTTACTTAGCTTGATAACCTTCCTTAAAGCCAAGTGGGGAATCTTATTGGACTTTGATAATTCAAGCTCCAATAAGCCCATAAATAATTCAATCTCATTGGAATTAATTCTAGCTTATTAACTAAATGTCATTCCACTAAAAACAATTAGTTGAACTCTTGAATTAATAAATATTATGAGAATATGTTCAATTGGAAACCCTATTTAGAACCTTATTATAGCCATCTGCACAACAAAGGGTAAAATTACCGTTTTGCCCTTATGTTGGTTTTTCCTTCTAGATCTCTCATTTTACTTTATATGGTGATTAACACATAAGATCTCATCTTAGTGTTAAGACTTGATGGGTAGCTAGTCCATCAAACTCTCGCGCCAGCTTTAATCACCAAATCTCCTTAAAACATCTAGAAGAGATGATAACACTATAAACTCTTTATTTGAGTTAATGTTCTCGATACATGTTTCAATTAATAATTCCAACATGCGATAATCGGATTAATACCTGTAAAAATCCATTCCGATCATATCAAGAATTATAATGAAACACATATGAGTTCACCACTTATCAAGATTGTGGTTCATAATAGCGAATGCTTGTTGTATGTTTTAAGAATAAAGTAACGACCCACTTTATTCTTGAAAACATACTTGATTCCGATTCATTTAATAGTGCCATTATCGATAGTCTACTACTATCATGATATGAAACTCATCATTCCTTTAAGTAAACTCCTTTACTTATATGGAGATAAATCGCAACACTACGTCTAAACCATAATCAAACGACCAACTTGATTATTCAACTGTGAATCAATTAATTGATTCTAATAATATACATGTTTCCCATACATCTCTATGTATATGTATATTACTTACAAATGAATCTTGGTACCTTATGACCAGATATATAATGCTCATACAGATAAAACCAAACTCTTTTGTTTTATTAATAATAAATATTTTCATTACAAAATCAGAATCAAGAAGATAAAGTTACATGTAAATACACTTGCTTTCCAAGGCACTATATTTACATAACTCCAACATATGGTGTTAGGATAGAGGATGGAAGCATTGGAGAGGCTTGGAAGGGGTTTGGGTCACGCATGTCTGTTAACGGACCTTCTCAGGCGAAAAGGACCCTCAGCCCAATTTATGTCCGTTAAACGGACATTCTCAGATGAAAATTGGGTTTTTAGCCCGTATGTGTCCGTTAAACGGACATGCATGTCCGTTTAACGAACAGCCTCAGGTCATCTACTTTAAATTACGATTTGGACCACATTAGTGGCTGAATATGATTTGATGGTCTTCAGGCAAGTTTTAGATCTAGAAGTCTTCTTTCCAATGGTCTAAGAACTAAAGTAATCAGACATTTTTAGTGAAAGTTATGACAATTGCACCAAGAGAGGTTTAAATTGATTTCGGTGTAAACATGGTTTAGTCTTTTGGGCATAACTCCCTCGTTTGATCTCCAAATGAAGTGATTCTTGAGGCGATAGATTTCTAAGATATGAATTTATCTCTCCTTGAAATTTGGTGGCTTTTGGTTTTGATATGAAAAAGTTTTATTGTAAGAAAGTGAGAGGTCAGTTTAGAGAGCATGATTAAGGTATAAACACATTTTGAAATTTTAAGCATATCTTGAGTTATAAACCTCCGATTGAGTCGGTTCTTATTTCTAAATGAACTAGAGACTAAGAGATACATGTTTGAAGAAGTAAATTGTAATTGTTATGATTCCTCTGTATGGCTCACGCTTTGTGATTTGAGATGTTATGTGAACAATGTGAACCGATGTGGGCTAATAAGGGTACTTTGCAGTAACCCTAACAAGGAAACCCGCTAAGGCTTGATGAGGGTTAAATGAATTCGAGTTTGGATCAATTTTTGGGCCCTATTTAAAGAGTAAGCACATGCTTTGAAAGGGCTAAATGGATTAAACCTACAGGGTAAGACGTATATGTTTCATGATTGTGAAGAGTATAAGTGGTATGGTTTGGTTTAAGCTGTTGGGTTTCGATTCCAACATTTGTTCGCTCGCCCAGCGCTCGTGTTTTTCCTCCATGTGACGTCATTTTGTTTCTTCCTTTTCACCATCTTTTTGTATTTCTCCTTTTCAGCGCGTTGCCGTTTCCTCGCGTGCGACACCATCTCGTCTATGATTTTGTTTCCATGCGACGTCATTTCCATTTGCTTATTTTTCTTCTAATTCGACCTTTGTTCAATCTTTTGCTTATATCGTTTCCGTCTGACATCCGATTAACTTATTTTTTGAAGCGTTGAATTCCTAAGACAATTATCTACATCCTCATGGGAAAATTATAAATTTATGAGATTAAATTGAGGAAGATTGATTTAATCAAAGTGAGTTGGGGAAATTTTCCGAACATGGTTCAGTCTTTTGAGAAATTCTTGATGTGTAGAGATTTAATTGAATTGATTCTTGAGACAAATTAAAATAGATACATAGGGCTACAATTTATATGAAGGAATCGAATTTCAATTCCCCTAAGACTTTCAATTTCTGAATGGAAGTTCGGATTAGTGTTCAAATCTTAGATGAGTAAAATCTGAAAGTATTTTGGCCATAACTTTTGCTCTAGTGATCCAAATGAGGTGATTCTTGATTTGGATTAAACTAGAGAAATAGGGTTACAAATGATATGAAGGATTAGAATTCCAATTTAGTCCTCAAGAATGTCAATTTTTGGATGGAAATAAAGAACAGGAAATTTTGTTAACATAAGAACAATCCAAAATGTTTAGAGTATAACTTTTGGTGTAGTGCACCAAATTAAATGATTTTTGTGGCGTTATGAAATTAAGTCAATGATGAACATTTATCTAGAAGGAAGTTTTAGTAAATTCCTTCATCTTGATGGTGAGAAAAATGTCCTAAAGTAACCATGAATTGAAATAAAGTTCAGGGGCAATTTTGGAAGATCACTTAAAGAGTTAAGGTTTTAGGCTTACATGGAAGGGCATTTTGGTCAATTGGCTTTCATTTAATGACATGGCAATATAAAAGAGAGGGGCTGTCGTTTGGCATAAGGGGAAGCATAAAAATTTGAGGAAAAAGAACAAGAGAAAGAAGAGAGAAGGGAGAGTGTGCCTTCGGATGAGGAGAAGAGGAGTGAAGTTAGGTTTTCGAATTTTTGGGTCTTCAAGCATGAATTTTGAGTTGATTCTAGAGGAAAAAGGTGGAAGAGCATGGGAGATTCCAAAGGAACCAAGAAATTTCGAAAATGGTGGAGATTAAGGTAAGAGGTGATTTTTGACCTTTGAGTTTTTCATGAAGTTTTGGTTTAGATACCTTGGAAATGGTATGGGTATGTGAATTATGAAGTCAATTTTGATGATTGCATGGTGTGATTGATTCAATTTTGGATGGTTATTAATTAGGGTTTATGATTTTGAATTAAGGAAAAATTAAGGAAAGGCTTTGGAGAATTGAAGGTTGGGACAAAGTTCTAGCATAGAAATAAGGTGGGTGATGTGTTTATATTTTGAATTATAAGCTAACTATGTGATTTTGAAAAATGAAGAAGAAAAATATTTATAAATTATTGTTTATGATCATGTTTGAAAGTTATGATTTTCGAACAATTAAATTCATTGTTTTTGAAATGACTGATGCTTTTATTTTTTTTAATAAAAGGTGAAATTGCTACATGAATTTTGGATGAAGCATGTGCATTGTGACTTGGATGTTGTTTGAATGAATTCATTGGTATGATTTATGCATTCTTCGTGTTTGGATGAATTAAGTTTTGCTATGTGAAGTTGTGTCACATTATGCTTGATTATGGCACGATATGAAAAAAATTAAGTTTTCAAAATGTGCCTTCGGGTAATCCGATTTTCAAGAGTGATTGATGTGTTAAAGAATATGTTATGTGGTTTGGTAGGTCCCATAAGTTTGAGTCAGTGCACTGTCTCATTTTTAAATGCTTCTCCCGCCTGCCAGCTAGTGGCACTGGAGCTCCGATTTCGAACTCCCATAAGTCACGGCTACACTGGACCGCTATGCGAGAAAGTATAGTATGTTCTGCTCACGGCTGCACAGGACCGTTATGCAAAAACGTGCAGTACGTTCTGTTTTTTGACTGAACCAAACCATTATGATGTGTTATATGTTTTTTATTTTGTTTGTAATGTGATGCATTCATGTTTTTTAAATTGTTCATGATTGGTGAAAAGAAAATTTAAGATTTACGAGAAATAAGGAAGTGAGGTTTTTCAGCTGTGATAGTTTTGGAAATTGTGTATAAATGTTTTGAAAAGTTGAAAAGTTTATGAAATAAACATTTGATGAAATTTCTACTGTGAAATCCTTTATAAGATGGCAAAGGTTTTAAGAAATGACTTTTGCTTATTATTCAACTTATAAACATGTTATCCATGAGCTATCAGCTCACCCCCCTTTCATCCCCATCTCTAGGTATTCAAGCAGGAGATCGGATGAAAGAATGTCAAGACGTTTTTGTTTGATTTTTACATAGCGTGTAATTTTTGGAATGTGAATTTAGTTTTGGATTGTATATGGCTTGGAGAGCCATGAATGTTTCTAAGCATTTACTTAGTGATGTAGATGATTTATGAGTTTGTATAAAGATTTGAATAATGGTTTATGCGTATGGACTTGAGTTATGAAATTGGAATTGTGTATGGCTATGGAATATGTATGAATTATGACTTTGTATAAGGACTAGAATGGTAGAGTAGTGTGTGATGAATTATGAATTTGTGGATGGTTATGAAATCATATATTGAATTAATTTATGAATGTGGTTTGGATATGTATAGATATGGATGAATTTGTAAGATGATGGAATATGAATTGTGATTGTGTATAAATATGATTGGTTTGGGTGTTTGATTGAAATGTGAAATTGTATATGGAGTTGAGAATATGATTGTGTGTTGGATTCCGGATGGGGGGTCCGATGATGTTGAGTTTTGACTGGGAATTTTAGGAGTGAGTTTTAAAACAATTTGCAGGTTTTTGGGTTTTCAAAATACAGCCGTTATGCTGCTCAATTTTTGGTTCAAATGAAGATAAAAATAAGAATAAGAGTTTGTTAAAGATGAGATTGAGAAATTGCATGTAAAGAAGCTTTATATGAATTGAGATTTGTATAAGGATTAATTTCCAAAAGTGGAAATTATTTGTTTTGATTTTGAATGAGATTTAATAAAGATGAAAGAAATGGAAAAGAAAGAAAAGAAAAGAACATTTAGACCGGTTTCGGACATTAACTGAAATGTCTTAGTCTAAGGTTTCCAACGTGACCCTTTGGTTTTGTTTCATAAGTTTAAGATTTCGGATGTCGGATATTTGTTCAGTTCAGTTGCTTCGTTTGTATGCTTTGAATTCGATCCGTATTTGTTTCACATTTTTGTTATTCGATAATTCGATTCGTATTCGCTTCGCTTTCGATTCTTTCGTCTTATGTTTTCGATTCGATTTTTATTTTGCATTTGATTTCGATCGTTTATTCGATTTCGATACGCCGCTTTGTTTTTCGTTCTGTTTTCCAGTTGGGATCCGGTCTCGAGATTGGGCCCCAACAGGCAGTTCTTAACTCAGCAAAAGTGCCCATATCTGACCTCGCCAACCTTGTTCTTATCTCCATATTAAGTCCATTTTCAAACCTCCTACATTTGTCTTCTTCTGTGGGGATTAAAGCAGTAGCATAACCCATCAACTCATTGAATCTGACCTCATACTTAGCCACTGACTTCCTGCCTTGCTTCAATTCCAAAAAATCCTGCATCTTCATGTCCAGGTAGATCTTGGGCATATAATTGTCTTTGAAGACCCTTAGAAAGTCTTCACACTTCAACTGGCAAGGCCTGGTGGTACTGCCTGGAACAGTCTTCCACCACTGGTAAGCTGGGCCCTGCAGTAATGATACTACATAATCAAACCTCTCATCAGGCTTGAAGTCCATCTGATCGAAGACTCTCTCTGTCCTCTCTAACCATCCCTCGGCCTCAGCAGGGTCTGTGTTGCCATAGAAGTCTACAGCTACCTGCTTCCACAGCCTATCATACCTCTTCTCCCTTCTCTCAGGAACTCTAGGAAGAAACCTCTCAAATCGAGGTACCGAGGACTCTTTACTGACTCCTACCAATCCTTGGTTAGTTGGTTGATCAATTTGATCACCTAAGGCGGATGACCTACAACAAGTGATAACTTCAATCATTATCCGCATTGTTTAAGATATTTCATGCTTATCATTCCTATATGTCCCAACAAATGCTAAACCATGCTTTGATACTACCTAAATGTAGCACCCTCTTACCTCAGGGTACATACCGGGACGCCCGAAGATCACCCCGACACATATCCTATGACAAGGGCGAGCTACGTTCGATCACTACATTCACTTCCAATGGCATGGTATCACATTTTACTTAAAAAGCATCATAAGAAGATCACAATATTTTAAATCCACTTTTCCTCATAACGTTTTATAATCACCGAATGTCTACATTATGCCTTTCAACATTTCCCTTAGGAACACATCAAAACCTAATACAAAAGGACTATATAAGAGAGGAAAAATATATGCAGTCTATCTAAAGTGTCCATAAATTCCAGCTAACCGATCTTTGAGCCATGACTTCACTTGCCAACACACAATCCACACGACTGGTAGAGCTTCTCAGTAGCTAGAATCGTCTCTCGGTCCTGAAAAGATAATGTTGCAATTTTGATGAGTTTTACGAACTCAATGAGGTAACCATCATCGATGGTTCACTCAATTCATGCATCACATCATTACACAAAACATAATATTCACCTCTTTGCATATTCACAACATATCACATTGTTCATACAAAACACACATCAATTATAATTGGCAATGCACGTGAGACTCACTTTCAGTTATTATTCTCGTTATGACCAAGTGCCTTTTTACCAACTCATCCCTTCACGGATGTCGAGCTTTGTCGTATAACGTCCCATATCCCTTAGTGGATATCGAGTACAGTCGCACTCAAGCCCGAGGCTCTATTCACATTCTGAGCTTTAAGCTATTTATCCTGGCAACTCCAGTCATAACTTCCTTTATCTTACATGCATTCATGTAATGAATGTTTCACATAACATAATCTCAGTCAATCACATGGATGCACATTCACATTTAGATCACATTCATCATCGGACCTTAGTCCGGCATTCAGCAGAAATGCTGAGCACGCTTTTGCATTCATATACACATTCACAATTTGGAGCACTTAAATAACTCATTATAACCACATTCTAAAGCAGACAATTAATTGAGTGAGAACATCTAGGTTACTCACAGGTTGCTCCCGAAGCTAATGCCTGGAAGATCTAGCAACGTCTGGAAGTTGACGTTCCAGTTGCTCCTCTATAACAAATAGCATACATGATATCACAATTTGCACCATTAAGAGTGTTCAATAATGCACATATATGAGATGAATTATGTACAATGCATGTTCATGATAAATCTCAGGTATTGTTCCTTGATTCTTCTCAATACTATCCCCATACCAAAATTCATTTTAAGTATAACTAACACTTAGGTTTATGCCTCATTAGAACTATTGAAAACACAGTTCATTACTCATTGACTTACCTTCAAACTTTCTGAAACACCCCTTTCGGATTTACTGTTTACATTCAATAAGAAGGCAAAACTTGTGATATTTGAGCCAACTCTCTTCTACAAAAGTGTTCCTCTATTTGTTATCTTTCCATTGACACCAAAATCACTCAATTTGGTTCTATAATTTGGAAGATATGCCTCAAACATTTTCAGACTGTTCCTCTCCAAAACAGTGTACTATACCCAACTTCCATCCAGAAATTGAACACCTTAGAGACTGGATCAAGATTCATATTCTTCATATGATTTATATCCCTGTTACTCTAGTTTACTAAAAATTAAGAATAACCTCAATTGGAATCCTACAGACCAAGATATCATCAAAATACTGAAATATGTTTAGTAAAATATCCAGTTCATGCTCCTTCCATCGATACCCTTACTTTGATTCAATCAATCATTTTCAATTTAATACCAAAAACCATAAATTTCTTTGGAGAGATAAATAAATGTGTTAGGAATCTAATTCTTCAAAAATCAGGTCATTTGGAGGTCTAGAGAAGAAGTTATGACCAAAAGAGTCCAGTCAGTTTTGGCTTTTGTCTTAGTTCTATCGTCTCATTTCCATCGTCTCATTTCTATCGTCTGCTTTTCTTCCGTCTCATTTCTATCATCTTCTTTTCTTCCTTCTCATTTCTATCGTCTGTTTTTCTTCCATCTCATTTCTATCGTCTATTTTTCTTCCGACTCATTTCTATCGTCTGCTTTTCTTCCGTCTCATTTCTATCGTCTGATTTTTTCCCAAAACATCTCCACTTATAAGGATCATAACTTTTGACTCCGATGTCCAAAATTTTCATGCTATATACCGTTGGAAAGCTAAAAGAAAAATATACAACTTTATATAGGCAAATTTGCCAAAATATATCTAGATCAAGTCCATATTTTCTCCCGAAATCAGAACACGAATTTTATAATCAGCTTTCAATGCCTTGCACCCTATTCTCAACTTCAAGACAACTTTTGTGACTCTTAGAGTCAGAAATGAAATTTGATGTCTTCATATAAAATGTAGCCATGTGTCTCTAGTTTAATTCAAATTAAGAAACATTTTGTTTAGACAACTATAGAAAACGTTATGGCTAAAATACTGAAGTATATTCAGTGAACATTTTCCAGATTTTCAAACTTTCAACATTTTATATCACCAAAACACCAATTTTTTTAAAAAAATTAATTTAACACTATAACTGAATTTATTTCTTCCCAACTACCCAGTATTTATGAACAAAAAAATAAATGTCATTTTCCATGTAGATGATAGTAACTTATCAAATTTATTTCACAAATCCCCAACTCTAAGGGATTTCTTCACCACTTACTTGCTGAAAACTCCAAAATCTTCAAGCCCTAATCTCCACAAAATTTTTGTACTTCACTGAGTGCAATGATCATCTTCTGGTTTTTCTTAGGGTAGAGGATACAATGGCAAAGTAGGTGTTGGATCCCGTTTCCGGAACCCAACTGCTTATGAACTTAACACGATCACTCTTAAAACTAATCCGAAACGGAACGAAAAACAATGAATCGGATCATATAGCGAAATAAACACATGAATCGGAAATGAAAGGCGGATAACTGAAAATTGAAACATATGTGACAAGTGGGTCGAAACTGATTCGAAAAAAACGTAATCTGAATTCAAATCGAATGAAATTAAACAAATGCAAAGTGATTGAGCCAAGTTTATATTATAAATTGGCTGCATTTTCATAGCTGCTTATGCATGTATTGACTCCTGATTGATGATTTTTGTACTTAAATTGGTTCCTCATACTGAGTTCTTTCAATTCTCAATTTGTCAGTAAATTGTCATGATTTGATACTTATTTTTCCATAGTTTTTATTGGGACAATTGATACTGCAAATTGTTGTTATTGTTTTGTTGCAGGAACAAAGGAGTCAACGTAGGAAGTCAACAGTCCTTCCGCACGTCGCGACGCATGGCATCTCACACGACGCGGCGAGCACACTTCCGCACGTCGCAACGCACGGCGATGTACACAACACGATGAGCAAGACAGAGCACACGTCGCGACGAATATTAATTTATACGTCGCGACGTGGAGACGGATACCCGGACTCCAATTAGATATTTCTCTCACTGTACCGACCCGGCCCGTGACCCATCCTTTAAATCCTGCCGAATTAGGTTATCATCAAGATCTGGCTGGGCAATTGAGAGAAGGGGAGATTGACGAGCAAGAGAGAAGAAGAGGAAGCAACATCGTCCACCACCCAGGGTTCCCTTCGGGGTTCCCTGGGGATAACTTTTGCATTAGTTTTCATCTTCTGTTTTTACCATCGCCGTCCACCATGGATATCTTGGAGTCATTGCGAGTTGTGAGGCTTCGAGTTACTACGCGTGGCTTGGCATTTCTTTCCTGTTGAAGATGCAGGGATGGCTGGAGTTCACCGAAGGGGAGTAGCTTAATCTGTAGTTTTGCTATGATTTATAAATGCCTAGGTTTAGGGTTTGTAATTTGTAGTGAAGCTATTTGATTATAGCTAAATGTTTGGCATTTAATGTGTTGTTTGGATTGGTAGTTTACATTGTCACGTTTAACTGCATTGTTATGAACAGCTGAGTTGGGGTTTATTGCTTTGGAGTTAGATTAGCTTAATTAGAGTTTAATTAAGCGTTGAACAATGTAATGTGTTATGGATTTGTTTATGTAGAACTTTGTGCTTAAATATATGAAGTCTCATATATGTCAACTTGTGATCTTGTTGATTCTTTTTTATCTGCCTAGTTGTGTTTGATAATGAGTTGATGCTAGATTTCATTAGACCCATTGCATTGGCAAATCCACCGCACACACTAAGATGCTTTTAACAAGGTTTTAAGCAATGGAGTTCATTGATTAAAGCCTTGGACTTAAAGAATCCTTTAAGGTTCTGAGGCTAAAGAGCACTCAATGGGGTCTTGAGAAATGGAGTCGAGAGTGACAGGAGTCCATCAATTAAGACCCTGGACTTAAAGATAGTTCTTTAAGGTTTACCATTCAAACTGAGTGATTTCTAATCCCACCACACACACTAAGATGTTTTTAACAGGGTTTTAAGCGATGGAGTTCATTGATTAAATCCTTGGACTTAAAGAATCCTTTAACGTTCTAGGGCTCAAGAGCACCTAATGGGGTCTTGAGAAATGGAGTCGAGAGTGACAGGAGTCCATTAATCAATACCCTGGACTTAAAGATAATTCTTTAAGGTTTATCATTTCAAACTTAGTGATTTTTAATCCACCGCACACACTAAGATGCGCTTAACGAGATCTTGAGCAATGGAGTTCATTGATCAAGATCCTTGGACTTAAAGAATCCTTTAAGGTTCTGAGGCTCAAGAACACTCAATGGAGTCTTGAGACATGGAGTCAAGAGTGACAGAAGTCCATTAATCAAGACCCTGGACTTAAAGATAATTCTTTAAGGTTTACCATTCACACTTAGTTTTGAACTGTGATAGCCAAAGCTTGTTTTCAAGAGGATTTTATCACTTGTTTTAGTCTTTCCCTTTTCTATTTTCAAAAATCCAAAAATAATTGTTACATGCTTTTTAGTGTAGTTAATGTTTTCAAACAAAACCCCCTTTTTTCCTTACTAATTTCACTTGCATTTTATGACATATAGGCTAGCTTAGGTCCATTTCATTAGGTTCCGATTAAGTGAGACGACCCAAGGTTGCATCCTATACTGCAATCTTGGAATTTATTATTTTTGACCGGTTTCCAAGGATCGAATTTATTATTTTTGACCGGTCAAAAATAATAAATTCCAAGATTGCAGTATAGGATGCAACCTTGGGTCGTCTCACTTAATCGGAACCTAATGAAATGGACCTAAGCTTAAGGTCGAATCGACAGAGCCGCGATCACAAAGCTAAAAGGATCAAATCCAACCGAAAACGAATATCAAATAAGCTAATCGAATACAAATGGAAGTCGAATACGAATGCGAAACAAACGGATCAATTCGAACTGAAATACATCAACACATATCCGACATCCGAAGAGTGAACATAAAAAACTTGTCGTGTTGGAAACCTTGGACTAACCAATCCGAAAATCGGTATAAATTTTTTTTGCTCTTTACTTTTTCTTTTATTCATTTCTTTGATCATTTGATCCATCTTATTTAAAATCAAACAAATAATTTCCCTCTTTGGAAACTTATCCTTAAACTCATACTAATCTCAAATTACTTGATTCTTCTTATTCATAATATTCTTATTCTTTATCATAACAATCTCATACTCATGTCAATAAATCCATAACTTCATACCCAATTTCACTTATCTATATACTACCATATAAAAATCCGGCAGCATAACGACTGCACATAAACAAAACCCAAACCTGCAAGGTGCGAAACTCACTTCTATATTTTCCAGACAATTACACATACATCATAATCCATCGAACCCTCCGTCCGGGATCTCAGTATAAACGCAATCCTAAATTCTAAACCACTTCAAGTCATTTTCATATCAGTTCATATTCATCACATTCAAACTAATATCCCATCATCTAGTACATTCATCCATATCCATATATATACATATATCCCAATTTCATTCATAACTCAATTCACTTTATATACAAATCCAATATACACCATCCATAGTCAAATACAATTCTAATTCCCATAAACCAAGTTCTGATACAATATCGGAATTCAAAATACATTATGGACCAAATGCTCACAATACTCTAATAGCATTCCAAGCCATAATTCATTTCCAATAATCATAAGCCCAATATACAAAGTACAAAACATGTACAAATACTGATGTCTTGACGTCTTTCACCCGATCTCCTGCTCGAATACCTGGAGATGGGGATGAAAGGGGGGGTGAGCTCGGAAGCTCGTGGATAACATGTTTATGAATCAAAAGATAAGCAAAAACATTTTTGAACCTTATTTTAGTTGATCGAAAACATCGAAGATTCATTTCCCAAAAACTTCTTAACGTCCAAATTCTTTCATAAACATTTACAAACAGTTTTGCAAAACTCTCATAGTTGGAAATCCCAATTTCTCATTTGTCGCAATTTCAAACCATTTTAAACATGAAATGCTTCACATCTAAATGCAGCACATTCTAAACAAGCAAAAACACGTAGCACATCAAACGGTTTGGGTCGATTCATAAAACAGGACGTACTACACATTCCTGCAAAGCGGTCCTGTGCAGTCGTGAAACACATAGGGGGTCCAAAATCGGAGCTCCTATGCCACTAGCGGGCAGCCGGGAGAAGGCTTTAAAAATGAGACCAGTGCACTGACTCCACATGAGGGACCTAACCAAACCCATAGAATACATATTCATGTATGAAAAAACTAAATGCCCAAAGGCATACTTCGAAATTCAACTTTTCATGTAATCTCAAATTCAACATGATGTCAATCATTCACAATATCACACAAGTTCACATAATCAAATTATCAATCAATTTAACACAATGCACGCAATGAGTATTTCATCTATATCAATTTACTCAAAAACCCATTGAATAAACAATTCAAGTCATTTATGGAAAATTGTTCGAACCATTGTAAATTTTTCGTAAATCATTTGGAAACAATGACTTTTAACACTTTACAAATCATTTCAAAAGCAATTGATTCAATCATTTATAAAACAACAGCTTATAAAACCACCACTTATAATTAGCTCATAATTTGAAAAATAAACACATTACCCACCTTTAATTCCATGCCATAATCTTGTCCAATGCTTCAATTTGATCTTTACTTCTCTCTCTCTTCCAACTTAAAATTACCTAAGCCATAATCAACCAAATTCAATATCATAACCATCATACTTCTCAAAATTTATTACATAAATCATAAACCCATTTGAATCTCAAGCCAAATCAATCAAAAACTCACTAAAAACCCAAAGATCAAAATCATCTCTTACCTTTATCTTCTTAAATTTCGAAATTCCTTGGCTCAAGATGAAGTTTTCACTTCCTTCCATGCTTTTCCCCCTTAAACCAAAGAAAAACCTTGCTTGGAACCTCAAAATCCTGGAGCCCTAACTCTTCTTTCCTATTTCTCCTCCATCTCCACGATAGCTCCTCACTTCTCTCCTCTC
Organism: Erythroxylum novogranatense; assembly: GCA_029891385.1. NCBI lineage: Eukaryota > Viridiplantae > Streptophyta > Magnoliopsida > Malpighiales > Erythroxylaceae > Erythroxylum > Erythroxylum novogranatense. The sequence goes on from CM057228.1 coordinate 82,526,352, forward strand.
TCTTTATTTTCTTTCTTCTTATTTCTTCTTTCCTCCTCTAGAAGAATCGAGATTCTTAACATCCTACAGCAGCCCACTTAACATTTATATGCCATGTCATTTAAATGAGGAGTAATTGACCAAATTACCCTTACTCTTTAGCCTAATTCCAAAATTGCCCCTACACTTTCCTTTAAGTTATTCTTACTTGCGGACATGTTTCGCACTATCAAATTGAAGGAAATTGTCAAAATTTACTTCTAGAGAATTATTCCTCTATGTCTTAATTTCATAATGCCACAAGAATCATCCAATTCGAAGCACTACATCAAAAGTTATAGTCCAAACATGTTGGACATATCATTCTACTAACACATTTTCTAGCAATTCAATTCCTCCCACAATTGTCATTCTTAAAGGCTAAATTGAAATTTCAATTCTTCATATGACTTGTAGCCCCATGTCTTAATTTTATATTGACTCAAACATCGCTTCGATCGGATCTCCACAGATCCCGAATTTCACAAAATACTGAACTATGTTCAGAAATTTCCTGTCTCACTTTGATTTAAACAATCTTCCTCAATTAAGTCTCTAAAATTCACAAATTTCACATAAAAATAAAATGAATTTTCTTAGGAATCCAACGCTTCAAGAACCAAGTCATTCGGATGTCGGACGGAAAAGATATAAGGAAATGATTTGACAAAGTCGGATGAGGAAGGAAAATAGTAAGATCAGAATGAAACAAATCATTCTGATATCATAAGATTCAATCAACCTCTTTCAATTCAACTCCAAATGATACAAATGTTTATGGATAGAAGGATACATGTCTTAGGAATTCAGTGCTTCAAGAATCACCTCAATCTGAGGTCGGATGAGTGAGTTATGATCAAAATAATTCAACATGTTCAAACCCTAAATTGATTTGAAACTCTTTTGGCTCAAACGCCATAACTTTCAATCTAGAGATTGGATTGCTTTCGTTTTTGGACCATTAGAAAGTAAAATTCAAGCGCTACAACGCTTATGAAGACCATAAAATCAGATTCGGCCTCTAAAAGTGTAAAAAATCATGATTTTCTTAAGCTGACCCGTGAGTGTCCATTTAACGGATAGTCACGGCCCAAAATGTACCAAACCTGTTAAGTCAAACCAGACTTCACGTATTAAATAATTTTGATAATAAACAAAGAGAAATATACGAAAGAAAAGAAGACGATACAAAAGCGAGGCGGAAGAAAAGCGATTTAAAGAAAAGCGATTTAAAGAAAAATGCATTTAAAAAAAAGCAGATTTAAGCTTTACGAAGACAAAAAAGCACGATACAAAAAGCGTATTTAAGCTTTACGAAGACAAAAGCGATTTATACAAAAGCGAGCGGAGCTTTACGAAGACAAAAGCAGACGATACAAAAGCGAGCGGAAGCTTTACGAAGACAAAAGCGAGCGATACAAAAAGCGCATTTTAAGCTTTACGAAAACAAAAGCGACGATGCGAAAATAAGACGGAAGAAAGAAACATCGCTTTAAGGCGGTTCATGAGCTAAACTGAATAACCGCTCTTTAAAGATTCAAGAAGCGAGATAGTCAAGAAACAGTTGAAGTTCACTATAAATAAGAGTCGAGAATGAAGAAGAAATAACTTTTGGAAAAGTGAATGAAACTCTGTGTATTCAATATCATACATCCGAGAGAAAATTGCGAACTATTTTCGAGTGTATATTGTGAAGAGCAACTCTTTTGTAAAAGCTCTTTATCAGTTTTTCATTTTTGAAAAAGTGCTACAGATAGCCTGAAGAGGCTAAGAGTAAAAGAATACTTGCTGTTAAGAGACCTGAAGAGGCTCAGTCTAAAGAATACTTGTAATCAGTTTGGAGATAGTGAAAATCTCAGAAGAATATCTGAGGACTGGACGTAGCCCACGGTTTGGGGTGAACCAGGATAAAATTGTTGTGTTTCTCTCTCTAACTCTTACTGTTCTTAAATCATAGTTTTCATTATTAACAAAGTTTTTCAAACTAGTTAAGAATTGATTTAAGATAAGTTTTCTGAAAGAACAAGCAATTGTTATTATAGGGATTAAAGAAAAGTTTATCACAATTCAACCCCCCCTTCTTGTGTATCTTGGTCATATTATTACTCAATATATTAACGTGTGATTTACTTCAATTGGTATCAAAGCGAGGTGTTCAAGAATCACTCTAATAAAGTGTGAACTAAAGAAAATGGTGGAATCACACACGTATATTGCAGAAGGAGCCTCAGTCACCAGACCTCCAGCATTCAATGGTGAAGACTACCACTATTGGAAGGATCGGATGAGATTGTTTATCGAGTCTACTCACATTGACCTTTGGGACATCATCGAGAATGGACCTTACACACCTGAAGATGATGATAAAAATCCAATTCCACGAGAAAGATGGACAATGAAAGAAAGCAAGATTTCAACTAAACTCCAAAGCGAAATTTTTCTTGAGTTGTGCATTGAAAGCGAGCGAGTATGACAAAGTGCATGGATACGACATCGCCAAAGAAATGTGGGATACATTATCAATTGCACATGAAGGAACAAATCAAGTGAAGGAGTCCAAGATAAGTATTTTGGTGCATCGAGACGAGTTATTCAAGATGAAAGAAGAAGAGACCATTGATCAAATGTTTGGAAGATTCCAAACAATTGTTAATGGGCTAAAAGCTCTTGGAAGAACGCATAACAACAAGACCATGTTCGAAAGATTTTGAGGAGTCTGCCCAAAAGATGGAGACCCAAAGTAATTGACAAGAAGCCAAAGACCTAAGCGTCATCAAGCTTGATGAATTGCTTGGATCGTTGAAGATACACGAAGTAGAGCTTGATGCGAAGATAAGCCCAAAAGGAGAAGTCCATAGCGCTCGATCGCTCGACTTATCGCTCAATATTAAAATTGATCCTCGAAATCGGTCAAATAAAATTTATACCAAGGATTGCAATACAGATGCAACCTCGGTCGACTCTCAAGGAACCAAAGTACCAACCGATCCTAGACTAGCCTAATGTTTGAATGATGCATGCAATTAAAGCAATAAAAAGGGGTTTTGATTTGATTAACTAAAATTAAACTAAGCCAAAGTAAGAATAAATGTTTTTGGGATTTTTTAAAAATAAGGCAATTGAAATTAAAAGGACTAAAAACAATTAATAAAACTCTCCGAAAATGTAGCTCGGGTCATCATCGCTCAAAGTAATATCGGGTTTGAAATCCACTAAGTTTCAAAGCTAAACCTTAACAACTCGTTAAGTCCAAAATTAATTAATCAACTCGATTAACTAAATCTTGTTAAAACCTTAGTGTATGGTATGAAATGATTCATGCAATAAATCAATCAGATAATAACATAACCAACTTAACCAAACACAACTAGGCAGATTAGGTTAATTAATGCAAAATCTGACTAATATACATGAGACTTCATGTATTCAGGCACAATATTCAACACAAACCAATCCATAACATAGATCAAAGTTTAACATCTTACTAAACTATAGCAAGATTCATTCGGTCATACAATGCACTCTCCAACTCGGAGTTGTTACAAAAATACGACAGAAATCTAAAACTAAGATCGATTACCCCTTGAAACTCATGAAACTCAGACCGTTGTTACATCTTCAGGAGATCCGACGCCTTAGCCACGCATGACACCGCGAGACTCCATTACGGCTGGAAAATTTACTCGATTCATGACTCAACGACGAGCAGATGAATGTGGTGACGAAAAGGTGGAAGATGGGACAAAGAAACTAAAGTGGACGTCAAATGCGGTGGTAGCGAATCTGCAAATTAAAGAAAACAAAACCTATTGAATCTGGAGAAGACGAAGAAGAGTGTTACCTCGGATTGCGCCGCTCCTTTTTGCCCTAAATGGTAAGATTTTATAGGAGTTATGCGGCCGGTCGTAATAAAGGATTAATTTCCATTTGTAGGCGAGTTACGACATTATTTGCGGCGAATGGTCGTAATTATTGCAATAACGTTGAATGGTCACTTCGGCATGCGCGAAAGAATTAAATACCATTAATTCGCCTCGAAATGGAGAGTTTGGTTCGCCCAATAATCTCGCGCGTGTTGACTTGTTGAATGTTGACTCCTTTGGTCCTACAAAATACAACCCATTCGCAGATCAATTGTCCCAATAAAAATTATGCAAAATTAATGACAAATGACAACAAAATACTAACAATGTGCAATTTATCAAAAATCAATGTGCGGGACCAAAATAAGCATAAAATCATAAATCGAGAGTCAACAAATGCATAATTACTAAAGAAAACGGGCCTAATTTATAATATAAACTTGGTCCAATCAAATTCCCCCACACTTAAACCTTTGTACTCCTGAACAAAGCTTATAAGAGTCAAAAAGGTACAAGAGTAAAAGAAAATTCTGCCCATGCTCAAACAATAACGAAATGACGCAATCCACTTCATCGTAATTCACACGCAAAGAAATTGAAAGAGTGCTAATAAAATGTATACCTCGAAAGAATTTAAGCACATGAGATTGAACAAAGAGGATCACTCGGGATGTGGTGTTTACGCCAACTCACTTGTGTTTAAGGATATTTTCTCTCCATCCGCTTAATGCATCTCCTACCATAGGCTTGTATCAATTTTATTTCTCCACTTCAAGGACTATCATTTTGAAGATCAAGAGGTCTTTCGGGGTTGTAATGAGCGGAGGCTAGATGAATGGATGAAGTGAAAGAAAAATATATGAGCATGCGCACTAAATGAGGAATTGATGTCAACAAAAAACTAAAACACTACACTAAAATAAATTGAATACACACTTTTTTTTTTGGCTATCTCATTTTGAGATGCTAATCCCTTTGGGATGCAACACATTATGATCCTTTTCGGGATACACAAGACTAACACTTTTCATTTTCAACACTTTTTTTCAACAGCCTAATAACTAAACACGTATCACCGATCATCTAAGAATGTATGCAAATGCTCATAAAGAAAAGGCTCGAGGGCTAGCAAGAGGAAAAAGTGTTTAAGGGTTGGTGTTTGGGGAAAGAAATTTGAAAGAAAGAACGCCTATATCATATCCACAAAATCTAGTCCATCAAGCTTTGAGTAAAAATTGACACAAGTTCTAGAGAAGAATGGACTAGCGGATGCACACACAAAATATAGAAGAAAATTTGGCTCGAATATCCTTCCAACAAGGTTTTGTCTCGATGATCAATCTCAAGTCTTAAAACTTAAATGCTACCTTGTTAGCATGCTCCCATTTACTTTGTTTTGAAAACTTCAAAAGTTAAAATTTTGTCAAAACCAATTATCGTTCGAAGAATGGAGAGCATTTTCACAAAACTCAAGTATCGCTTTGAAACTTATAAGGGTTTTGCATGCAAGGCACAAAAGAACAAGTGCAGAAAATGTTTTGATTGAGTCCAAATTTATCAAGAAAAGCAACGGGCCCACAAAATTATGCATAAATTTTAATAGGTGTACAATGCGAGAATATAAAAGGGAACGGTTCCCCCACACTTAAACATGGCATTGTCCACAATGGCAAAGAGAGCCTGAGAATAGAAGCATGAAACAACTAGAACACAAAGAGAACGGGGATATATCATTAAGCTAAAAAAGAAATGTACAAAAAAATACAACGAAGAAAAGAAAATACAGGGAAAAGAACAACGACAAAAGAAACGAAAAGAAACAGCCTAAACTATTCTGCAGGATCATCAGCAGGCAGATCCGGAGGGGCAAGGCGAAGAACCGAGAGCGAGGAGGCGGAATAGGCAGCCCGAGGTGAGTCGCAATCATGGTCAAGATCGAGCGATCGAACTCATGATCGGCGATCATTTGGGCCTCGAAAAAGTGAGCCGGGCCTCAAGCCGAAAGACGCCTGGCAAGCAGCAGAGCCACCTCGTAAGGAGCAGGGGAATGAAGGTGGGAAGACACTGGGTAGGGATAGGAGAGGGAGAGGAAACAGGAGGAAGGACGGGAGGGTGGGAGAAGGTGCTCGAGGGATCACAGGCGAGGAGGAGGTGAGGGAGAGGAAGGAGTTATGGGGCGAGGTGGGCGGGAGGCTTACCGAGACTGGACGTAGATAAAAGGGAAGCGGTGAAAAGGTGAGATCGGCATGATGCTCCGGGACTCGATAGTCTTAATAGGTCGGAGATAAGAAGGGAAAAGGAGTTTGAGTTTGGGGTTGGTGGCGAGGACACCTTGGAGGGCGGAGGATATGGCGGAAGCTAGGTCCATGGTGGCCATCATAAGCGATATATGTCAGAGCACACTCCTTTGGAATGTTGGTGAGGTGGAGAGTAGGTAAAATGTTGTTACATATAAAATGTAACCATGGACGGGCTTGTGGGAGGAGGTCGGAACGCCGGATATAGCGCTGAACCCCCCGGGGTTGAAGCCACTGAGTACCCTCAGGGCAGAGAGTACGAATGACGTCATCCCAGGGGTATGCAGCGATCATTTCAGAATAGTGACAACGAGGGACAACAGGGAGGTGGTAGTGCTCTCGGATAATGGCAGATGTGAAAGCATTTGGGATAGAAACACCCCAGAAATTAATTCCGTAGGTGTGAGAGTAACGGGCATGGGTGTAGTACTGGCGTACAAAGGTAAGGTTGCCAGCTGGCCGAGGGTGGGCGAGGCCGGTCAACTCTAGTTGAAAGAGTTGACCCACAAAAGGGTTAATGGCCGGAGTAAGAGGAATGGCTTTTACGTAAGTATGGTCTGCTCGCAACTCGGCGTGGCTAATCGAACATACTCGGGATCTGCTAGGTGAGAGGGAAAGCGGAAGGTTACGAGGAAGGGAAAGGGTGTGATCGGAGGAAGAAGACGATGGGCTGCTTTGCTCCACCTGGTGGCTTGTTTCATTCTAGGCATAATTCTGCACAAACAAACGTTAGAATAGGCATTAAACTAAGAAAATTATACGTAATCAAAGTCTTGACCATTCGCGACAAACAGAACGTTACGCAATGCGAAAAGTTCTCTTCCATTCGCCGCACCAATGTGGTAATCGCCGCAATGAATCGGGCATCTGTGAAACCCTAAGTTCGCCACAAGGCGAGATATGAATGTAGCCAAGGGCGAATGGCGATTCTGCGAACGATCGCGTGACGGCGTTCTTTGTTTGCCTCAAATCTCGATTAATCAACGAAAATGGACAAGAGGAAGGAATAGGAAAACTTACGAAGGGTGAAAACACGGTTGGAAGAAGATTGGAGGAGATTGGGAGCTTCAAACAAACAGATGGCAAAGAGAAGAGCGACGGCGAGGCAACAAGGCGGCGGCGAAATGAGGAGGAAAGGAGAAAGAAGAAGAAGAAAAAGAAGAAGACTCGGGAGACGAAAAGACGCGAGAGGAGAAAAGACCAAAAAGGGCCTCGGACAAAAGAGATGTCCAACGGTCCAGAGGGGTAGAGATGTCCTTATTCGCCGCGACGAAGTAGTCGCTAGCACAGGCGAACAAGCGAAAAAACCTAGATTAGCCGCGGCGAACAACGATTCTCATTGCGGCAAACTACCCGTAATGAGTTACATTAAGGATCCTACTCGGTTTACAATCAATCAATTAATCAATGCACAATGCACCCAATCTCTTCAATCTAATCATGCTTCATTAAACTAGGAAGAACATAGAGCTAACGGAGGGAAACACTTTATTCAAACGGAAAGAGAAATCCTACCTACTACTCTAAACCCATCGGTTGGAGTTCTCCCCACACTTAATCAACACATTCATGCAAAGACAAAGATATCAAATCAAATCAAAGAACGTGCACAAATATATATCGAAAATGCAGAAGAGAAACACCGGTGCTCACGGTGGATCTTGTAGCTCGGGATGGATGGGCAATCGATATCCAAGCTCTATGTCAACAACTTGGTTCCCGGGCGCCCATGTCCATTCCCATATCCGAATAGGCACCGCACTATCATCAAAATAATCTTCTCCAAGAGAGTGTCAGTAGGATGAGTCAAGGTGTGGCCGAAATCAACACATGCATCATCCACAAGCACATCAAGCATATTCACTCCTAGCAAGGAGTAGTCCTCGTTAGGGTGCTTCATAGCTTCATACATGTTGAAGCTAACGTGTTGATCACCAACCTCCATGGTGATCTTTCCTTCCTTCATGTTAATCATTGTGCTCGCAGTCCGCAGGAAGGGTCGTCCAAGGATCGAGAAGTGTCATGTACCACTTCGAGGTCATGTCTAACACGTAAAATCCGCAGGAAACACTAAGCCTTTAACTCGACCGTAATGTCTTCAATAATTCCCACGGGATGCCTAAATGACCTATCGCCTAATCGAGAATAACAGATGTGGGATTAATACTCTTCACTCCCAAGGCCTTATATACGACTCAGCATCACATTTATCGCTGCCCTAGATCTAACAAAGCTCACCTATGGTCACTTTCCTAAGGTGCAAGGGATGGTAAAGATCCAGATCCCGACATTTCTTCGGTATCTGCGGCTTAAATAAGGTCGACACATTTGAGCTCACTTGCACCTCTCATTCGCCTAAACTTTTTCTTATTTGTACACGATCCTTCAAATATTTAGCGTGGTCGAACTCGCTTAACCAAGTCAAGTAAAGGGACATTCACTTCCACTTTCCCAAATGATCAATGATATCCTTCTCATGTTGTTTCTCTTTTAGCGCTTTACTCATCATATACTGAATTAGGAAACGGAAGTTCATGAATATTTACCTCTTCACCTTTACCGCTTGCTTGCTTGACTCTCCATCCTTTGCTTGATCGTTGGAACTCTAAAGTAGTTCCCTTGTTCTTTGAGGCTTGCTTCCTTTCTCTCGAAGCTCTTCTTCGCGATCACTCTCTGATCGCACAGCTTGCTTCTCTCTCACTTGAGGTGCATCTTCAACCTCAATTTCCTCGGTGCATTCTTCTTCTTCGGGAATGTCGAAATGCACTTTCTTTCCACTCCTCAACTCAATTGCATTTAAACTCTTCGGTTTATTACCGTGTTGGAGGAATGGATCCGCTGCTCTAACGATTGTCACTCAAATTATTAGACAATTGAGTGACATATGAGTTCAAGTTCTCTGCCTTGGTCTCCCATTGATCCATGCATTTTTCCAAGGCGCTAAAACGGGCAGCATTCTTAGCGGAGTCCTGTTGGATGAGGTTTGCGATGGCGTTGAATTGAGTTCTTTGTCGAAGTTCGCTCCTCTTTCATCAACGCCATCATACTATGCAGCAGCTTGGTTGGTGTCCTCCTTTGGTGGCGGTGGTTGTTGCAATCATCAACGCTTGTTGATCCCGAACTGGTTTGTAGATTGACCACTCCACTCCCTTGCTGAAATCGGTTTGGTGTTCTTTCCGTTATTCCTCCAACTAAAATTTGGGTGGGATCTCCATCCTCATTATACGTGTTGGAATACGGTCCCATTTCCGATCCCGCTCTACCTTGATACATTGCGGAGACTTCTTCATATTTGCCAGACAAACACTTGAAATGTGCATCATCGACCCATTAACTATCACAACCGGGTGCGACGGTTCGCCTGGAAGGTGATGGGCGATGCACATTCAAATTCTTAAGTTCACCAGTGATCGAGGATAATCGGAAGTTATCCGATGTTCCAAGAATCTACTTTCGATTCCGTGCTCTCCATTCTCTTAGTTTGAGCCGACATGGCTCCCACTTCATTCACGCTCCTCGAATCACGGACACTATATCGTTGATGATTCAGGCCATTCTCTTAATCGGGGCCCAGCTTACAGTGCGGTGAGGTCAATCAACGAACCTCCCGACGCAGCATCCAACATTCCTTTTTCTTGATTCTTTACCCCATCATAAAAATATTGAACCAATTGTTCATCAGGGATTTGATGATGGGGGCACCGAGATAACAGATCTTGGAATCTGTTCCAAAAATCATACAGGGACTCGTCATAATCTTGTTTGGCAGAATATATCTCCTTTCTCATCGACGACGTCCTAGAAGTTGGAAAATACTTTTCCAGAAAAGCTTTCCGCAAGTTGGCCCAACTGTGATAGGCATTCGCGACATGCCTTGGGAGGCTCATATACCACTCCCGGGCCTTTCCTTCTAACGACAAGTGGAATACCTTCCACAGCACCTGGTCCAGATGTGCTCCTACAGGCTTCATACTTTGACAGATCATTGTGAGGGCCTGAAGATGCATGTAGGGGTCCTCTCCCGCCAAACCGTGAAATTTGGGGAGAGAGTTGATCAATAAACCTTTAACTTCGAAATTGACGTCGAAGTTAGGGCAGGCAGCAGTGAAAGGATCGTAGTTTACGTCCGAAGTTGTAGCTTCGCGGATTGTTCTACGTCTAATGTTCGCATTGTTGTCATCTACGCGTTCCTGATCACCATTTAATCCATGATCTCCGTTCCTAGGTTGGTGACCGGGAAATTCTTGATGCTCAGCCATTTCTCCTACTTGATGTTCTAATGTGTTAAGGGTTGCTTGCTCTCTTTTGTCTTTCCTACGCTTCCTTAAGTATCGCTCGATTTCAGGTTGAAAATGAACTAACCTAAGTCTACGGGGCATGCACAAGAGAAGTTCACCTAAGATAGCTCACTAAAACGACAGCGGATAGCAAGGCTTCAATTCACTCGTGTTCATTGCGACGTAAGAACTTCTTTGCGCGAATCGAGTAAAATTGTAACTTTCATTGCAAGCGAATATATGAACTTCATTGCGCAATGATCGATGAACTCACAGTGATTTAACAATTAACTCGTCACGCCCAAGAAGCACGCATCAAACAAAGCAAACGAAATTAACTAAAATTAAGCATAATAAACAAAACAATCGGACTAAACACTTAGAACAAAGCGAAATGAAATCACAAATGTAATTAACACTAAAAACACTTAAATGTAATGTAAATTAAAATGAAATTATGCAATGCAAATAAAATGCAAACAACAAAAATTAAAATCAAAACAAACATCGGCTAACCTAAAGAATCAATTAATTTGATTCCCGACAACGCGCCAATTTGATCGTCGATTATCGCTCAATATTAAAATTGATCCTCGAAACCGGTCAAATAAAATTTATACCAAGGATTGCAATACAGATGCAACCTCGGTCGACTCTCGAGGAACCAAAGTACTTAACCGATCCTAGACTAGCCTAATGTTTGAATGATGCATGCAATTAAAGCAATAAAAAGGGGTTTTGATTTGATTAACTAAAATTAAACTAAGCCAAAGTAAGAATAAATGTTTTGGGATTTTTAAAAAAAATAAGGCAATTGAAATTAAAAGGACTAAAAACAATTAATAAAAACTCTCCCGAAAATGTAGCTCGGGTCATCATCGCTCAAAGTAATATCGGGTTTGAAATCCACTAAGTTTCAAAGCTAAACCTTAACAACTCGTTAAGTCCAAAATTAATTAATCAACTCGATTAACTAAATCTTGTTAAAACCTTAGTGTATGGTATGAAATGATTCATGCAATAAATCAATCGATAATAACATAACCAACTTAACCAAACACAACTAGGCGATTAGGTTAATTAATGCAAATCGATCGATATACATGAGACTTCATGTATTCAGCACAATATTCAACACAAACCAATCCATAATATAGATCAAAGTTTAACATCTTACTAAACTATAGCAAGATTCATTCGGTCATACAATGCACTCTCCAACTCGGAGTTGTTACAAAATACTGTAAATCTAAAACTAAGATCGATTACCCTCAAGCTCATGAAACTCGCACCGTTGTTACATCTTCAGAGATCCGACGCTTAGCCACGCATGACACCGCAGACTCCATTACGGCTGGAAAATCTACTCGGTTCATGACTCAACGACGAGCAGATGAATGTGGTGACGGCGAAAGGAAGATGGGACAAAGAAATTAAAGTCGACGTCGTGCGGTGGTAGCGAATCTGCAAAATAAAGAAAACAAAACCTATTGAATCTGCGGAGAAGATGAAGAAGAGTGTTACCTCGGGATTGCGGCCGCTCCTTTTTTGCCCTAAATGGCAAGATTTTATAGGGAGTTGTGCGGGCCGGGTCAGAACAGTGGATTAATTTCCATTTGTAGGCCGGGTTACCCGACATTCGCTGCGGCGAATGGCTGTAGTTCGCTGCAGCGAACGTTGAATGGTCACTCGCTGCGGCGAAAGAATTAAATACCATTAATTCGCCTCGGCGAATGGAGAGTTTGGTTCATTTCAAATAATCTCATGGCGTGTTGACTTGTTGAATGTTGACTCCTTTGGTCCTACAAAATACAACCCATTCGCAGTATCAATTGTCCCAATAAAAATTATGCAAAATTAATGACAAATGACAACAAAATACTAACAATGTGCAATTTATCAAAAATCAATGTGCGGGACCAAAATAAGCATAAAATCATAAATCGAGAGTCAACAAATGCATAATTACTAAAGAAAACGGGCCTAATTTATAATATAAACTTGGTCCAATCACGCTCAAAGCAAGTCAAAAGAATCACAAAATCCAGAAGAAGAAAACAAAAAGGAATACATCAAAGCGTTAAAGATCGAAGAAGCAAGGATGATGATTCCAAGAAGTCGAAATCAATCAAGTGATGAAGACGATGAGCTATCTTTCATTTCAAGAAAGATAAGAAGAATGTGGAAAAAGAAGTCCAAAGGAAATTCAACATTTAGAAGGAACAATGCAAAGACGATGAAAAGTCGATAAAGCATCCATTACCGTTATGAATGCAAGAAGCCGGGACATTTCATGTCCGAGTGTCCAATGTTGAAAAGACAACCCGTAAGGAGTAAAGATAACAAGAAAAGCATGATGGCAACGTGGGAAGATCTGGATTCATCGAATCGATACAAGTTCACAAGCGTCGTAACATGCTAACATATGTCCGTAGTCAAGAAGAAAGTGATGAGGAGGTAACTTCCACTATAATGATATACAAGATGCATATTCGAATTGTTAGAGGATTCTCATGCTATTCTCAAACAAAGACAAGCCGTTGAAGAAGAAATATGTAGAAAACCTCAAACATACTCATGAGATAGAGAGTGAGAATATAAGTTTGAGAAAGCAAGTTGAGGAATTGAATAACAACAAAGTTGTAGATAGATCAAGAGATTAATCAATTGAAACCGAGAATTAATAATCTCTCAATTGATCTAACTAAATTTACTGATAGTACAAAAAGATGAATAAAATGATAGGAGAATCTGAGACATCCGAGGGATAAAAGCTGGATTAGGGTTTACTAAAAATAAGCCCAAAGATTACGTAGTAAAATCGGTTGCTCAAAAAATAAGAAAAGATATCAATCGATTTTCGAAAGGTCATCAACATTATCATTCTACACATCATTATCATTCATTACATCGTATTAACCTAAAGGACCCAAGAGAATCTGGGTACCTAAAAATAAAATAATATCTCCACAAAAATCCTTCGTCGGAAGAACCGAAGCACCATTGGTATATGGACGGTGGATGCTCGCGTCACATAACGGAAACAAGTCTATGTTCCTAGATCTTCATCAAGAAAGGAGGATCAAGAACCTTTGGAGACAACCAACAAGGAAAGATAATCGGGTTTGGTAAGATTGGTAAGAATTCTCATGCATGCATTAATAACGTCTTACTAGTTGATGGTTTAAAGCATAACTTGATAAGTATTAGTCAATTATGTGATTCGGTTTTGAAGTTTCTTTTAATCAAAAATTTTGTGAAGTCGAAACAAAGATGGTTCCATCTTCTTTTCACCAAAAGACTAAACAATCTTTATAAAATTGATTTAGACGTTTTTCGGTCTCAAAATATTTCATGTTTTTATCTATCAAGATGAAAGACGATCCGCATAAAAACTAGGTCATGTCAGTTTTAAACATATTTCAAAACTTTTGAAACATGATTTGGTAAAAGGTTTGCCACAAATTGCTTTTGACAAAGATTTCTTTTGTGAAAGTTGTCGAAAGGGAAACAAGTTAAAACCTCTTTCTCTTGAAAACATTTCATAACTTCTTCTAGACCACTTGAGTTGTTGCATATGGACTTATTTGGTCCAACAAGAACAATAAGTCTTGGTGGAAAGAAGTATGGACTTGTGATTGTTGATGATTTTACAAGGTTTTGTTGGATACTTTTTCTATCACATAAAGATGAGTCTTTCAAGTGTTTTAGAAACCTTTCCATGAGATTACAAAATGAAAGAGGAATGTCTATAGCAAGCATAAGGAGTGATCATGGAGGAGAATTTGAAAATGAGAAGTTCGAGTTTTCTGCGAAGAAAAGGAATTTTCATAACTTCTACCCCCAAGGACTCCACAAGAGAATGGAGTTGTTGAGAGGAAGAATAGGACGATTCAAGAGATGGCAAGAACAATGTTTGTCGAGATGAATCTTTCTAAATACTTAGGCGGAAAAGTCATCAATACAAAGATGCTACATTCGAATAGAGTCTTCTGCGACTAATGTCAAGAAAACTCCTATGAGTTGTGGAATGGAAGGAGACCAAACATTTCTTATTTCCATCCTTTTGGCTGCAAGTGCACTTTTCTCAACACAAAGGAAGCTCTGGACAAATTTGATGCGAAGACACTTTCAGAATTTTTCTAGGCTATTCTCTCACTTCAAAGGCATTTAGAGTCTTCAACGTCACCTCAAAGACCGTTGAAGAAACTATTCACGTTAAGTTCGATGATAGCTCTCAACCCAATAAGGAAGAGGAATCGGAAGATGATGTTTATTAAAGGTGCCCTTGACGCAGTTGTAAGGAACTATCTTCATCAGAACACTTCATGATGAAAAGATGATATCTCTAAGAATTTTGAGTTAAAGAAAGATTGGAGATACAAAAGCTCTCATCCTAAAGAGTCAATTATCGGAGAAACCTCGGAAGGTGTAAGAACAAGGTCCAAGTTCGTAAGAGAAGCCAACGTGGCATTTATATCCAAGTAGAACCTAAAAGATTGATGAAGCTCTAAAAGATGAAGCATGGATATTAGCTATGCAAGAGGAGTTGAATCAATTCAAGAGGAATAAAGTCCGGTACTTAGTTCCTAAACACGAAAAGAAATCCATTATTGGTACTAGATGGATATTCAAGAATAAGCTATACTGAATCGGGAAAAGTAAGTCGCAATAAGGCAAGATTAGTAGCACAAGGCTATAATCAGCAGGAAGGAATAGACTATAATGAGACATATGCTCCAAGAGCAAGACTTGAAGCAATAAGGATCTGCTTGCATATGTTGTTTGCCATGACATAAAGCTTTTTCAGATGGATGTAAAAGTGCATTTCTGAATGGCTTTATAGATGAAGAAGTCTATGTCAAGCAACCTCCTGGATTTGAGGATATAAAGTATCCAGATCATGTCTCTGAGACTTCATAAAGCCTTATATGGATCAAACAGGCTCTAGAGCATGGTATGATCATCTGAGCTCATTTCTTATTGAAAATGGATTTACTAGAGGTAAAGTTGACAAAACTCTTTTAGGAAGAACTTGTATAATGATTTTATTATTGTGCAAATCTATGTTGATGATATTATTTTGGTGCCACCTCAAAAAGTTATGCATAAGCTTTGAAAATATGATGAAAATGAATTTGAGATGAGCATGATGGGTAAGTTAAAATTTTTCTTGGATTGCAAGTAAAGCAAACTAAGGATAAGATTTTTATCCATCAACAAAAATATGTCAAAGAATTGTTGTCTAAATTTGATATGTGCGATGTTAAAAGTATGTCTACACCGATGCATCCTTCAAACTTGTTGTCGAAAGACGAAAGTGGTAAGAAGGTGGATCAAACCCTATTAGAGGGATGATTGGTTCTTTGCTTTATCTTACAGCAAGTAGACCCGACATTCTATTCAAGTGTATGCTTGTGTGCAAGGTTTCAGCCGATCCTAGAGAATCTCATTACATAGTTTGTAAAGCGAATTTTGAGATATCTCGCAGTACTACCGATCTTTGCTTAATGTATGAGAAAGGTAAAGATTTCAGGTTGAATGGATATTGCGATGCGGACTATGCGGTGATAGGATTGAAAGGAAGAGCACAAGTGGTGGTTGTCACTACCTTGGACCAAACACAGTGTCATGGTCAAGCAAGAGACAAAGCTCGATTGCATTATCAACCGGTTTTGAATATATGTCCGCCGAGTTGTTGTTCACAATTCTCAGAGATCAAGTATCAATTGGAGGACTACTCAATACAAGAGGAAGAGATTCCAATATCTGCGACAACACCAAATACCATCGACTTGTCAAAGAATCCAATTCAACATTCAAGGGTGAAGCACATTGAAGTTAGACATCATTTCTTGAGAGATTACGTTCGTAAGAAAGTTGTCGACCTACAATTCGTGGAAACGAAATTTCAGTGGGCGATATCTTCACAAAACCACTAAGTGAAGATCGCTTTAAAGAAATCGACGAACCTCAATATGGTGATGTTAACGGACCAATCATCCGGTTTTCGCAAAGAAGAAAGCAGATAAGCGGAGGAGATAACGGACCAATCATCTGGTTTTTTTTTTCGCAAAGAAGAAGCAGAAAGACGGCAGAGTTAACAGATTGATCATCTGATTTTCAAAAGAAAGACAATGAAATGGTGGAGTTAAGCGGCGTTGACGGTTTCGGACTTAAAACTTTTTCACAAAGAAAAATTTTAGAGGAAAAAAAAATCACGATCATCGAGAAGTACAATCGTTCTAGAATTTGCTATAAAATCCCTAAAACTGACGTTTGGGATCTCTAACAAATTTAGAAATTGCTAGTTCTCTGAAATCTCTCTGAAAATTCTTCAAGCGCTGCTCCTATTCACTCGTAATCAACAAGATGAATGTCGCCCATTTTGCGAGTTGAGCGAGAGCAAACCGGGAAGATTAGTAAACTTTGAAGATCTAAGAAGGAACAAATGGATATAGAGCCGAGATAATAGCGGCGGGATGGAGAAACTTCTTTCAAATACGAGAGCAAGTTTATCTCAACGAAATTTATGAGTTCTGGAAACATACTAAAAGTGTGGATAATACTATCGTATCGTATGTAGAAACACTCCCTGTTATAGTAACCAAGGAGTTACTGGAAAGAGTCACTGAATGTCCGTGTAGTGGAGTTCAACCTACTAACATGGTGAAATGGATGACTAAGTGAAGTTGAGCGAAGATGAAGTTACTCGTCAACTTTATGGTCGAACAACCCAATCGAAAGAAGAGCCTCTTGGCTTGTACCAAAGGCAAGGGTTTTGTTTGTTTGTTTTGTGTGTTTGTGTGTTACCTAGGATAGTTCAAGACATCAAGTCACTACTTTGGATGAACAATGTATCCTTCATCTCTGAATCACCAACCAATAGATTTACCATTTTGATTTATCAATATATGGTTAAATCAATAAAGGATACAAACACTCTCCGTATGGGATGATGTTGACAAGGATGTTTAAAGAATCGGGAATCGATTGGGTTGGGAGTCGCACGGAAGGTATCGTAAGAAGTTATATAGATTCAACATCGATTGCCAAAATGGGTGCGAGATTTTCAGAACACCCACACCGTAAGACCGAACCCGATATCGTTGGTGATATCCGAGTCCGTGTCCCACGAGTGGCGTATTACATCGACCAATTTAAAATTCAGATACACTTTTTTCTTTTTGGAGCCATTAACTCCATGTTCACACGGCAAACACAAGTAAGTAAATAAAATCCGTGTTTAATATAAACCATTTAGTTATTACGGTCATTCAAGATATTAATACAATCGACCGATGCGGTAAATATTACTACCACAATACAATTTACTAAGACACTAATGCTGAGCCTTGAATCGATCCCGATCTCTAACCTTTACTCGTCTACATAGATATACTCCGTGTCAGCCGGGTATTCTTGAGACCTGAAAAATAAATGCAAATTTTGGGTGAGTTTTATAACTCGGTGAAAACCATCATCGATGGTTCACTCAATTCATGCATGTTCAAACACTTTACCAATTATCACATACGATCACGATTTACAAAAGTAATACCAAATAATACTTACAATCACATTTCACAAATGTAAGGCGAATCGCCTATCATACAATCCACGATCAATCATACCATATATGCAATGCACATGAGACCCTTTCCATTTTCATTATGTTATTGTGACCGTGGCTTAAACTGTCGATGAACGGCACATTGCGTTGAGCGGTGGCTCTCAAACATTGGGCTTGAAGCCGATACATTGAGCCCGAGGCTCAATAATCGTTGGACACGAGGTCTGTGCGTTGGTGAAAGCTCTCATCGTTAGGCGTGATATGCCCCGATCCGGTGGTTACTCCGGTCACAATTGCCTTTATCGATCATGTCCTTATGTATGAATGCATATGTTCCAATTTCCATTTACGCTATTGCTATCACTTACATTCAATGCCATTTCCTATTTCTTGGACCTTCGGTCCGTATTTCAATCATATATTCTTCCAATTTATCATACCATATCGCATTTAAAAGTCACATTCAATGTATCAAGCGGATAAGTAACACTTCAGATCAATTTCCCCATTCCTCGAACCTTTGGTCCGAGATCTCCCATTCACAAACAGATTACACAAATAGCACTTCGTTATCTCATTCCCCATATTTGAGACACCTATGGTCCAAATCAATCAAAGTCAAATACACATAAACCCTCCATTATCTCCACATGGCATAATAGCAAAATCTTAAACACATAAAGGTTGAGGAACCAACTAGGTTACTCACCTATTACTTCCGAGCTAATACTGGAAAGCCTCTGTGGCGTCGGTCAATCGACGCCCAATTGGGCCTCTATATGAATCATAAAAATACGAGTCACTAAATATGAAATTTGTGCTCATGTTGATGAAATATGCATGTTCATGAATTCGGTCCTAATTCAATATTTTCCCATAATAAAATTCTATGAAAATTAGAAATCCATAAGCGACGACGGCATGCAATTCGGACCTCTATAGGTCCTCAATTAAATAAAGCAGTGTTTACAAGTTAAAATCGATAGGGCTACGTCAAATTCCGTCTAAAATTCCGTTTTCTCAGAAAATGAAATTAAATATTCAATGAATCCGATGCCTCTGGAATCAGGTCAATCGGACGTCAGACGGGAAAGAAATTGACAAAAGAACCATTGTACCATTTAATATCAAAAAATAATCAAAAATAAAATAAATATATATATATATATATACGAAACCTGTCTCATGAGGCGAGACGCCGCCCTCATGAGGCGATTTCACCTTTCTTCGTCATGAGGCGATCCGTCGCCCCTCGCGACGAGACCAATATCTCGCCCTCGCGAGGCGAGAAGTCGCCTCATGGCGGCGAGTTCCCTTGCTGCCTTTTCTTTTTTTTTTTCCAAATTTCAATTCCTAATTTCCAACTACTCTAACTTTTAGCACACAAATCAGAAAATACCCACTATACCTCATTGGAAAGCTTATGAAAAGCTCTACAACTCTCAAGAAGACCATAAAATCAATTCCAACCCTAAGGGTGTCAAATAAGCCATCAAACCTTCTGCCTTCACAATTTCCCTCAACACAGGGCAGTACATTTGCAATTTCATAACTCACTGATTCCTTAGTAATAAATTACCACAAAATATGGTCAACAAGTTCACAATGTCCTCTACAACTTTCATGAACAATCCAAAATCAAATTCTATTTCTAAACCAGTCCATTAATTCATTCAATGTCACTGTCCCTGAAATCCTTCAATATGGGCAGTAACCTTACAAAAAGCATAACTTCCAGTATATAAGTCAATAAAATCAGAACTTTATATCCTTGTAAAGATAACATCATAAACTTCATTTTGCATGAAGCACTCAACACCCAATTCGATCTCTAACAATTTCAAAATTGTTATGGAAGTTTCTGTTATCATCAGCCATTCATAACCTAATGTAGGATCAGTTTTTGAAAAATCATATCTCCCAATTCTGACTTCTAAAAATTACATACCAAATATCAATTTCAAGATAATCTCTTCCTCTACAACTTTTCAGAAGCTCACTCACACCAATTCAGTCCACATAAAATGTTAAAATTGCCTCCAATCAGTAAACTCACAAAATCACACTTAAGCTAGGTTTCATCCAAAATGCTCAAAACCAGTCATTAGTAATCAATTCATATCTCCCAATACACAATTCTAAAAATAGCAAGATCAGTAGCAATGGAAAGATAATTCAATATGCTACAACTTCCATGAAGATCATTTTCCCTAATTCCATCTAAATTAATTCATAAACATCAACAAAACTCAGATGTCATGGTTGCGGTTACTGTTCACAGGCAATGGAACAGGAACTTTCCCATTCAAAATTTCACCCTTCTATCATTGAAATTCAACAACACCCATTTCACACTAAATTGAAGCCAACATCCCAAAGTTTCAGTGGCCACAAACCTTGCCTCATTTGCATAACTACACTATGAGTTATGGTCAAATCAGTGCAATAGGTCAAATATCAATTTTCCAGCTTTACTTCTCTATTCACTTCCTTTCATTCCAACACCCTTCCTACATCCATAAGCATCTTATTTGGACACAAAATCAGTTCCTATATCATGTCTACATTCACTAGGCATTCCTACCAAAAATTGGCAGCACTAACCTCTTCATTTCCATGCAAGAATAGTCATCAAAATTTAATCCAAGTTCAAGCTCAAACCAATCAAAACCTTGTTCATTCACTAACCCTCTTTCATGTCTTACACAAACTTACCCAATAATTCAACCCATATGTTTCATGACCTTCATGCATCATGAATCATAAAGAATTAACAATATGTACCAATCAATGCATCTAGCAACTAAGGCATTAAATTCATAATTAAAGCATCATTAAAGCTTAACTAAAACACTCACCAAATCAAGCTCTTCACTTCTTCACTTCCTTCAATTCTTTCTTTACTACTCTCACTAATTACTTCTAACACCAAGCAAGTGCAAGTTCTCCATGGAAAGAAGGTAGTCTCTTATGGTTTGGAGGGAGGATTTAATTTGATGAGAGAAAATCGATGGAGATGTTAAAAGGTGTAGGTATTCGGATGAGTTTAAAAACAAGTAAATCCATCAACTTTTTTTATCCCATTTCTTCCTCTCTTAGGGCAATAACCGAGAATGCAAAGGATAGAACCAAAACAAGTAATGAGTAGGCATTAAATGGAGGGAAATGGTGGCAAGATAGGATTTGTCCAACAAGGATTAGAAAAGTCAAAGTAATTTAACTAATAAACCTTAATCAATTAAGCCTAATAAAAACAAAATAACCCAAATCAACTTCAATGACCCCAATTTAAATCTCAAAATAATATCCCCAATAATACAGTGCCATTAGGTAGAAATTTTCGCTACCAAAAATCGACCGGTTCGCCAATTGGCGATTTATCCGATCCGAGAATTTCCCCGAATTATTTTTCTGAGAATTAATGAAATTCCCCAAAATTATAAAAACAGGTAACAGTGCACTCCAAATAATTTTTCAATCACGAAAATCACCTTTTCTACCCCAAAACAAGTTTAGGCCAGTCACCGGTGATTTTGCCGGTCCGAGAATTTTCTCCAGAAAATTCCAGAAAAATTCTTGAAAATCCCTTAAAATAAAAAACGCTTAACAGCGCACTCAGAATAATTTTTCAAATCCCATAACCACGTTAATCACAATAAAATACCGTTAGGCCCAATTACCGGGAATGTCATGGATGCATTTACCGTAATTCCGTATACACAATTGATACTGTGTATCAATCCTATTATGCATGAACAGTACTAAATATTTCCTATCAATCTCATCCTATAGCAATTTTACTATTTTGCCCTTCCAGGAGGGGGTGGGATGTTACAATTCTCCCCTCCTTGAAAGAATTTCGTCCTCGAAATTCTCAGTCAACGGTTCACTATGACAGTAATCACATGATTCTACATATCTCATACACTTTTCCACTTAATAATTCACTTATCGAGTGATCACTATAACCACTCTCAGTCTGTGGTTCAGTTATTGATTTGGCTAACTCGTACAGTAAATAGATTTGACCAGACTATTAGTTGGCGATCTCATGTTCTTAGCTATCTCACTTGCCATTTCTAGAATAGGCACTACCTTTGGTTAGATAGTGACTCGATTCAAGATTTTAAATCTATTCACGATCACATTTTATCCTCTAATACCTTTTTCCCCAGTGCCATAAAGTCCAATCGTATTCCCTTAAGTACATCTCCATGTGCATGATACCTCTCTTTATCACGTCGGGGACGATTTACATTCCTTTGGTACTCAATACAAGAAACATTTAATTCCACTTCACTATAATCGGTAACAATGTACCTTATGCGGTCATTTATCATATGTCATTCACTTTATGTTCAAATTCGATTCTCGTAAGACACCTCACTATTCTATAGTGTTCACACACTTCATCCGGATATCGCTTTACTCTATCTCATTTGTCCGATCCAATTTCCACTTTAGCTAACCATGCGCCTTCCTAAGTCACTTTCCTTTTCTCACAATTCCATTATGGTCTTTAACTCTCGGTAGGCCTATGCGGTAAACAGATATATTCTCCAAAGAATCAAAACTCTATAACAAGAACATAATCAAACCTTTTCTTATTAGACATTCAACCTATAAACACTTGAGCCAAGAATCACTTCATTCTATACCTACAATTACTCAATTTCACTTTTCAAATATGCTGACTAGAATGTCTAACTTTGACAGTTCACATTCTTGTTCTAATACCTTTTTATCGGGTACACTTACTTCTCCTTCGACTTTTGTTCACTATAGTTTTCCAATTCCATTTGTATATTCAAACTCTTCATAAGATTTCTCCCCATTTACTTTCTCGCACTCTTAACATTTCTTAACACTATTTTTTTTACAACTTCAATTTTCGAAACACTTCACAATTTCCCGATATGCTTGACATTCATTGAAAACCCCAATATCTCAGAATTGATCATTCATTGCGGCATTATCGTATTTATACCGTCTCTTTCCTCAAATTAACACGGGTATGCTTATAGGAATCTACACCTCAAGGCTTTCAATAATGAGAATGACACTAATACCCTTTTATCACAGTCGATTCAATTTATTTCATACTTGTTCAACATATTGTCGTAGTTCAATACTCACCGCCCACTTTTCCCAAAGTATGTATATCATCGATGTCGATTCCTCAATTAATCTTATCGTTCTTTTCACTTTTCACTTATTCAACACTTCTCAACACATTCTCATCTCTAATCACGCTTACTACCATTGTTTACCTCGCATAATTCCCTATTAGGGTCTTATTGACGTTATCAGATATCTTTTACCCTTTTCATTGAGTCTACAGAGTGTATCTACAATTTCTTTATGAAGGTGTCACTACATCACCTCATTGTCGGTTTCCTTTTGACCCTCTTGTCTCTATTCAGCCACTCTTTTCATTTTCTCTTCTCATTTGTTTTCATATCATTCCTATCAACATATGTTAATACCTTGTCATCCATATTTAAACCTCCAAAATTCGGGACTCTTTTATTCTTCGTTTCAAATCTAAATTCCTCAACAGCTTTTACATCATAACCGAGATCGATTCACTTCACATTGCAATAGAATCACCTCAATTAAAATCTCACTCATATTGGATACTTTACATTTCATACATACGGTGCGAGATAACCTCAACAATATGAGCTATGTCCCAATTCACTTGTCCTACTTCTATCCATTTGACCGCTCGTCTTGATACCATCTTTATACGGTTCACGAAAGTCTCATCAACCAATTATTATCCTTAATTGCTTTTTCAATCCTTCTTTACTATACGTACAATCTCAATCAAGACACTCTTATGTCATCATTTAACAGATCAGAACATTCCTTTCGCGAAGGTTCCTTGTGCCAGTCACTTAAATACTTTTTTTTTCACACTTATTCTGTAATCTATACCATAATCACTTTTCAGTTCCTCTCATACAGGCACACTCAGTCCACCTTTGTCCTACTTTAACCTTTTAAGAACTTCACACTTATAATCACTCTAAACATTTACCGCCTGTTTCTCTATGATTTCCATAGATCAGAACATACATTTCATTTTCATTAGTCACAATCAACATTACTGTCCAATAGATATCCCTAACAGTAAATCGATTTAAATACAATAACTCTTTTCATACACCACTATTGTGGTTGATTCATTCTCACCATATCATTTAACTGTATGACTCATTCACATATCCGTTCGTGCGACTTGACCTTGTAAGGTCATATCAACTTGGCTTTATCACTTATGATCCTGTTTTTTTTTTTTTTTCTACTTATCTTATATTTTCCTCAAACGATCTATGATCGGTGTTCACGGTCCCCAATACCCGACAAAATCGTTGATACCACTCCATTTTATCCCTATCTATAGGCTATCCATTTACCATTTTGTGTCCATGTACACCTAATTTAGAATTTCGATACATCATCGGTAGAATTTATCTGTCATCTTTTCCTTTATGATTTTATCATACTAATTTCCAACCTCAAGCACCATAATCACCTAACAATTTCAGTCTCAAACTGATGCGGTCTAGATCATAACCATTTCCTAATTCATTTCATCTATCCGTACACTTTTACCTCACTCTAATAGGCCTTGAACATCTTACTTTTTCGATTCTTTCAGTTCTCAATAAACCGTTCTGATTACTCTATTGAGCTTCTTTCCGCTTCGCTATTATCATCTGCCTATAATATTTACTAATCTCCAATTGAATCATGTGAATCAAGATATGCCCGATTGGACCATCTACATTTTACTCAATTCAATATTTCCCTTTCATAACATATACAATCGAATCGTAATTACCTAACCATTCCGGCTTTTAATCTCACTTAGATCTACTATAACCAATATGCTTCCCATATCTCTAATGGACCTCTCAAGTTCTCAACATCTGCATTTTTCTCGTCACCATAACATTGTCAATTTAATTCGAAATTCTTAATCGCCTAAGCCAACACACATTCTATTATCACTTATAAGGGTTTCTAACCCAAAGACAATTTCAATCTTCTTATCCATTTTCCTTTATCCTTTCCTAATTAATTATCCCTTTTAGGATTTTCACTCTAATCCGAATCACTCTTCTCTCACTTAATCACTTGACACTTATGCACCCTTAGGATTTATCCTCGGTGACTCGACTAGGGATCGCTACCACGATCTCGCAACGACGCGACTCAAATGCATGAAACCTATGTTCCAAATCGTGCCCGGATATATTACGTACTCATGGGCTCGATACCACCTAAATGTAACACCCCACACCAGTAAGACCCAACCCGATATCGTTGGTGATATCCGAGTCCGTGTCCCACGAGTGGCGTACTACATCGATCAATTTAAAATTCAGATACACTTTTTTTTCTTTTGGAGCCATTAACTCCATGTTCACACGGCAAACACGAAGAAGTAAATAAAATCCGTGTTTAATATAAACCATTTGATTATTACGGTCATTCAAGATTAATTACAATCACCAATGCGGAAAATATTACTACCACAATACAATTTACTAAGACACTAATGCGAGCGAATCGATCCCGATCTCTAACCTTTACTCGTCTACAGTAGATATACTCCCGTGTCAACCGGGGTATTCTTCAGGACCTGAAAAATAAATGCAAATTTTGGGTGAGTTTTGCGAACTCAGTGAGAAACCATCATCGATGGTTCACTCAATTCATGCATGTTCAAACACTTTACCAATTATCACATACGATCACGATTTACAAAAGTAATACCAAATAATACTTACAATCACATTTCACAAATGTAAGGCGAATCGCTTATCATACAATCCACATCAATCATACCATATATGCAATGCACATGAGACCCTTTCCATTTTCATTATGTTATTATGACCGTGCTTTAAACCGTCCCCATGAATCGGCACATTGCGTTGAGCCGGTGGCTTCAAACATTGGGCTTGAAGCCACGATACATCGAGCCCGAGGCTCAAATACGTTGGACTGAGGTCCCGTGCGTTGGTGAAAGCTCTCACATCGTTAGGCGTGATATGCCCCGATCCGGTGGCTGCTCCGGTCCACAATCGCTTTTATCGATCATGTCCTTATGTATGAATGCATATGTTCTAATTTCCATTTACATTATTGCTATCACTTACATTCAATGCCATTTCCTATTTCTTGGACCTTCGGTCCATATTTCAATCATATATTCTTCCAATTTATCATACCATATCGCATTTAAAAGTCACATTCAATGTATCAAGCGGATAAGTAACACTTCAGATCAATTTCCCCATTCCTCGAACCTTTGGTCCGAGATCTCCCATTCACAAACAAGTTACACACAAATAGCACTTCGTTATCTCATTCCCCATATATTTCGCACACCTATGGTCCGAAATCAATCAAAGTCAAATACACATAAACCCTCCATTATCTCCACATGGCATAATAGCAAAATCTTAAACACATAAAGGTTGAGGAACCAACTAGGTTACTCACCTATTACTTCCGAGCTAATGCCGGAAAGCCTCTGTGACGTCGGTCAATCGACGCTCCAATTGGGCCTCTATATGAATCAGAAAAAATACGAGTCACTAAATATGAAATTTGTGCTCATGTTGATGAAATATGCATGTTCATGAATTCCCGGTCCTAATTCAATATTTTCCCATAATAAAATTCTATGAAAAATTAGAAATCCATAGGCGCCGACGGTGCATGATTCGGACCTCTATAGGTCCTCAATTAAATAAAACAGTGTTTACAAGTTCCAAAATCGATAGGGCTACGTCAAATTCCGTCTAAAATTCCGTTTTCTCAGAAAATGAAATTAAATATTCAATGAATCCGATGCCTCTGGAATCAGGTCAATCGGACGTCGACGGAAAGAAATTGACAAAAGAACCATTGTACCATTTAATATCAAAAAATAATAATCAAAAATAAAATAAATATATATATATATATATCGAAACCTGCCTCATGAGGCGAGACGCCGCCCTCAGGCGATTTCACCTTTCTTCGCGAGGCGATCCGTCGCCCTCGCGACGAGACTAATTATCTCGCCTCGCGAGGCGAGAAGTCGCCATGAGGCGGCGAGTTCCCCGCTTGCCTTTTTTTTTTTTTTCCAAATTTCAATTCCTAATTTCCAACTACTCTAACTTTTAGCACACAAATCAGAAAATACCCACTATACCTCATTGGAAAGCTTATGAAAAGCTCTACAACTCTCAAGAAGACCATAAAATCAATTCCAACCCTAAGGGTGTCAAATAAGCCATCAAACCTTCTGCCTTCACAATTTCCCTCAACACAGGGCAGTACATTTGCAATTTCATAACTCACTGATTCCTTAGTAATAAATTACCACAAAATATGGTAAACAAGTTCACAATGTCCTCTACAACTTTCATGAACAATCCAAAATCAAATTCTATTTCTAAACCAGTCCATTAATTCATTCAATGTCACTGTCCTGAAATCCTTCAATATGGGCAGTAACCTTACAAAAGCATAACTTCCAGTATATAAGTCAATAAAATCAGAACTTTATATCCTTGTAAAGATAACATCATAAACTTCATTTTCATGAAGCACTCAACACCCAATTCGATCTCTAACAATTTCAAAATTGTTATGGAAGTTTCTGTTATCATCAGCCATTCATAACCTAATGTAGGATCAGTTTTGAAAATCATATCTCCCAATTCTGACTTCTAAAAATTACATACCAAATATCAATTTCAAGATAATCTCTTCCTCTACAACTTTTCAGAAGCTCACTCACACCAATTCAGTCCACATAAAATGTTAAAATTGCCTCCAATCAGTAAACTCACAAAATCACACTTAAGCTAGGTTTCATCCAAAATGCTCAAAACCAGTCATTAGTAATCAATTCATATCTCCCAATACACAATTCTAAAAATATCAAGATCAGTAGCAATGGAAATATAATTCAATATGCTACAACTTCCATGAAGATCATTTTCCCTAATTCCATCTAAATTAATTCATAAACATCAACAAAACTCAGATGTCATGGTTGCGGTTACTGTTCACAGGCAATGGAACAGGAACTTTCCCATTCAAAATTTCACCCTTCTATCATTGGAATTCAACAACACCCATTTCACACTAAATTGAAGCCAACATCCCAAAGTTTCAGTGGCCACAAACCTTGCCTCATTTGCATAACTACACTATGAGTTATGGTCAAATCAGTGCAATAGGTCAAATATCAATTTTCCAGCTTTACTTCTCTATTCACTTCCTTTCATTCCAACACCCTTCCTACATCCATAAGCATCTTATTTGGACACAAAATCAGTTCCTATATCATGTCTACATTCACTAGGCATTCCTACCAAAAATTGGCAGCACTAACCTCTTCATTTCCATGCAAGAATAGTCATCAAAATTTAATCCAAGTTCAAGCTCAAACCAATCAAAACCTTGTTCATTCACTAACCCTCTTTCATGTCTTACACAAACTTACCCAATAATTCAACCCATATGTTTCATGACCTTCATGCATCATGAATCATAAAGAATTAACAATATGTACCAATCAATGCATCTAGCAACTAAGGCATTAAATTCATAATTAAAGCATCATTAAAGCTTAACTAAAACACTCACCAAATCAAGCTCTTCACTTCTTCACTTCCTTCAATTCTTTCTTTACTACTCTCACTAATTACTTCTAACACCAAGCAAGTGCAAGTTCTCCATGGAAAGAAGGTAGTCTCTTATGGTTTGGAGGGAGGATTTAATTTGATGAGAGAAAATCGATGGAGATGTTAAAAGGTGTAGGTATTGGATGAGTTTAAAACAAGTAAATCCATCAACTTTTTTATCCCATTTCTTCCTCTCTTAGGGCAATAACCGAGAATGCAAAGGATAGAACCAAAACAAGTAATGAGTAGGCATTAAATGGAGGAAATGGTGGCAAGATAGGATTTGTCCAACAAGGATTAGAAAAGTCAAAGTAATTTAACTAATAAACCTTAATCAATTAAGCCTAATAAAACAAATTAACCCAAATCAACTCCAATGACCCCAATTTAAATCTCAAAATAATATCCCCAATAATACAGTGCCATTAGGTAGAAATTTTAAGCTACCAAAATCGTAATTTAGCGATTGGCGATTTATCCGATCCGAGAATTTCCCGAATTATTTTTCGAGAATTAATGAAATTCTCCAAAATTATAAAACAGTAATAAGTGCACTCCAAATAATTTTTCAATCACGAAAATCACCTTTTCTACCCCAAAACAAGTTTAGGCTACCACCGCGATTTTGCGGTCCGAGAATTTCTCGAAAAATTCGAGAAAAATTCTTAAAATCCTTAAAATAAAAACGCTAACAAAAAGACTCGAATAATTTTTCAAATCCCATAACCACGTTAATCACAATAAAATACCGTTAGGCCCAATTACCGGAATGTCATGGATGCATTTACCGTAATTCAGATACACAATTGATCATCGTGTATCAATCCTATTATCATGAACGAGACTAAATATTTCCTATCAATCTCATCCTATAGCAATTTTACTATTTTGCCCTTCCAGGAGGGGGTGGGATGTTACATTTTCAGATAAACAAGGAGCAGAAGAATCAAGGAAAGCAACAAATGAGGGGGAGCCTAAACCGAAGAAATCCTCTATGAAGGAGAGAAGATCACACTCTCAGGAGTCGAAGTCAAGATCTGTTCGATTTTTTGAATCAGGTGACTTAAAGCGGAAAGGGGAACCTTTGGTGAGTGACATTCATAAGCAAGCAAGAACGTCACCCACAAAGGAAACTGTGCGACAGAAAGAAGTCAGTCCTTCCAGAGATTTAAGCAAACCAAAGCATTATGAGCGACGAGATCAAAAGCTACAAAATCATCATCATCGATCCTTGAAAGTTTTAGAAACTCAATCTCAAGGAAATGAAGGAAAAAGGAAAGTAGAAGAACCTGAGAAGAAGAAAGTTCAATCCAAGAGGTCACCAAGGTTAAAGAAAATGAGTGCAAGAAAAGAAGAAAATCCAACAACAGAGGCAAAGGCTAAGAAGACAAGGCTAGAAGAAACTGTTGTTGACATTTCTAAACAATCTGCTGCGTGTCTTTGTTAGTCTTTGTTGATCTTCTTGAAGTTAATATGGAAGGCGCTCTTTGAAGCGATTGTGGAAGCTATTAAGGGTAATATTAAGGATTCTCACAAAATTCTTAATAATCCAATTTTTGAAGAAATAGTTCCTACTACTTTTCAGTCCACACTTGTCCACAAACAAGTTGCTACACATGTTTTGGGGACGAAGGCTACTTCAAAAGTCGTAAGTGTGATGACTAATGTTCCATCCAAGTATTTAACTTTTCAAAGAGAAAGTTGGGAACACAGATTGGTTGTAATAGAGAGAAGAAGACCAAGTCTGTCATCATCCGAGACAAACCAAAGAGATATGTGAAAGCCTTCTTCAAATCGGTTGAATATGATAATGGCATTTTACATCTGCTTGGATAGGGTTACAAAATTTCTATGATCAATCAAGAGAGTTGGGAGAACCATATCCACCGAACCATTTGGAGGCGTATCACTTCTTATCCTATCTTGAGCGAAGACAATAATCAAGGTGGTACGATCTTCAACCACCCAATTTTGTTGAACTCAATTATGAGAAGCTAAAGTGAAAGTTCAACTGAGCGATATTGGATGACATGTCTCTGCGATCGATTAGAGGCGGTAAAATTGATTGATGCGGCATGTAAGGAGAAAAGGAGTGGTAAGTCTATCTGCATGTATCAAGATCCGGACCAAGTCTAACTAAGGCAACAGCAGATGATCCACGAGGAGGCAATATCGAATGGGTCAAGATTGTTACATTACGATTGGCAACTCAGAATGTTGTTTTACTATAATACAGAACATTCTACGAAATCGACCTCTGTGGGAGATCACTTCAATTGCAGAAGCTATGCCATGGTTCGGACGCACTTTTCAACGAATAAGAGATTCCTATGATCTTGATATCAATGAACAAGTCAGATTTGTTCCTCCTCCTCTTCGCAAATCATTGAACCAAATGTCTTTAACAAGGAAGCTTATACAACAACGGTGGCTATCGTTGAAAAGCAAGTTGTTAACACGGTACCCTCATTGCAGATGAATCATCAACTCTAAAGAAGCATGTTCAGAAGCTTGATAAAGATATGAAGAAGATTAAGAAGATGCTGAAAAAGTTGGTGAAGCAGATTGGAAAATAATTTTTTGATCAATAACAAATAGGGGGAGAAGGGAGAAGGAAGAGAGAAGGGAGAAGGAAGAAATCAATTTGGAAGGATGAAGATATTTTTTCTCAATACTTCTGTATAATTCACAAGTATATGATACTTTTCATATTTCTCACAAGTATTTGTTATTATCAAAAAGGGGGAGAATGTTAAGTCAAACCAGACTTCACGTATTAAATAATTTTGATAATAAACAAAGAGAAATATACGAAAGAAAAGAAGACGATACAAAAGCGATTTAAGAAAAGCGACAAGAAAAGCGAGCGAAAGAAAAAGCATTTAAAAAAAGATGATTAAGCTTTACGAAGACAAAAAGCAGACGATACAAAAAGCAGACGGAAGCTTTACGAAGACAAAAGCGAGCGATACAAAAGCGATTTAAGCTTTACGAAGACAAAAGCGAGCGATACAAAAGCGATTTAAGCTTTACGAAGACAAAAGCGATTTATACAAAAGCGATTAAGCTTTACGAAGATAAAAGCGACGATGCGAAAATAAGACGGAAGAAAGAAACATCGATTTAAGACGGTTCTGAGCTAAACCAATAACTGCTTTTAAAGATTCAAGAAGCGAGATAGTCAAGAAAGCAGTTGAAGTTCCACTATAAATAAGAGTCGAGAATGAAGAAGAAATAACTTTTGGAAAAAGTTAATGAAACTCTGTGTATTCAATATCATCTATCCGAGAGAAAATTGCGAACTATTTTCGAGTGTATATTGTGAAGAGCAACTCTTTTGTAAAAGCTCTTTATCGCTTTTCATTTTGAAAAAGTGCTACTGAGATAACTGAAGAGGCTAAGAGTAAAAGAATACTTCTGTTAAGAGACTGAAGAGGCTCGGTCTAAAGAATACTTGTAATCGGTTTGGAGATAGTGAAAATCTCGTAAAATATATCGAGGATCGGGCGTAGCCCACGGTTTGGGGTGAACCAGGATAAAATTGCTGTGTTTCTCTCTCTAACTCTTATTGTTCTTAAATCGTAGTTTTCATTATTAACAAAGTTTTTCAAACTAGTTAAGAATTGATTTAAGATAAGTTTTCTGAAAGAACAAGCAATTGTTATTGAAGGGATTAAAGAAAAGTTTATCACAATTCAACCCCCCCTTCTTGTGTATCTTGGTCATATTATTACTCAATATATTAACGTGTGATTTACTTAAAAACCTTCCAAGAAAGTCCGTTTAATAGACATCCATGTCCGTCTAACGAACATAGGCATAGCAAAGGGTCCTTTTGACCTGGGAAGGTCCGTTTAACGAACTCCCATATACCGGTTCGTATAGGTCATGTATAAGGTATCCAACGCAACGCTTTCTTAAGATAATTATTCCCAGATGTCGGACACTTGTAATACTATTCGATTTCATTTCATTTGTATTCGACCCTATTAGCTTCGCATTCGTCTCGTTTCATTCATTTTGGTTTTCGATTTTCATTTCGCTTCAAGAGTGGTTATGAGTGTTCAGTGTAAGAAGTTGGGTTCCGGAAACGGGATCCAACAGTAGGTTTAGTGAAAGAAAGGAAAAACACAAAAGTCTCTTAAAAGGTATTTGATGGAAAACTCTGTATTTCAAAAAGAAGTTTTAGAAAGATGATAATAAAGAAGGGACTTGGACAAGACTTAACCTGTCAACTCTCAAAGAATAGTAACCTACTTCTAGCAAGAGTACAAAAGCCTAAGTGACACTTGTCATTTACCCAATACCCAAGTTCTAACTTAGTTTCTTTTGAAACTAACTCCCTTGACTGTCATCTTTACTATCCAACTATCTCCAAAGCTTCTTTTAATTTCTTGTTCCCTATTATATATATGTCTTTCTCAATACTCCATAAATTTCAAAGGTAACTCCTAAATTCACCAACATATACAAATACGATATTTTCACCAATCACTAATATTTTCAATGTAAAAACATCCATAACTCTAAAAATTCATATATCAATCCAATAATACCCGAAATTATTCATAAATGTATGTACAATTATTTTCATGTGCAAATACATTCACTATTCACGTATAAGTGCATGGCATCTTTTTTTATGCATGAACATGAAAATGCATCTCTAACTCTCATTAATCACTCACATTTATTATTCTAATCCTTCCACAAGTAATGGGATGTTACACTAATGAAGTTGGCATGAGATAGCATTGGATGGACCAGTGTGCTATTGACTTGGATGACTCATCATCAATAGATAGAGATAAGCAGATCTTGGATGATGAGGAAAATAAGATTACAGCAAATAAACATCAACTCTAAGAGATAAAGATCAAGTGGAAGGATTTATTGGAGTTATGTAAATATGGTGCCCTAGAAAGTAAATGTATTTACCTATAACTTAATTTTCTTCCAGTTACTTTTGTAATGAAAATATTTATTGTTAATAGAACAAAAGAGTTTAGTTTTATTTGTATGAGTATTATATATCTAGTCATAAGATACCAAGATTATTTTATAAGTAATATACATATACATGGAGATGTATGGGAAATATGTATATTATTATAATCTAAATTAGTTGATTCATAATTGAATAATCAAGTTGTTAAACTTAATTATGGTTTATATTGTATTGTTGTGATTTATCTCCGTGTAAGTATTACTTCAAGGGAATGATGAGTTTCATATCATGATAGTAGTTGACTATTGATAATGGCACTATTAAATGAATTTAAAATTAAGTATGTTTTTAAAGAATAAAGTGGCCCATTACTTTACTCTTAAAACATACACCTTAGCATTATTTTATTACGAACCACAATCTTGATGAGTGGTGAACTCATATGTGTTTCATTATAATTCTTCAAATGATTCGAATGAATTTTGACAGAGTATCAATCCAATGTTTGCATGTTATAATTATTAATTAAAACATGTATCAGGAAACATTCACTCAAATAAAAAGTTTATTGTGATATCATCACTTCTAGATGTTTTACGGAATTTGGTTATTAAAGTGGCGTCAGTAGTTTGATGGATTAGCTACTCATCAAGTCTTAACACCAAAATGAGATCTTGTGTGTTAATCACCAGATAGATTAAAATGGGAGATCTAGAAGAAAAAACCAATATAAGGGCAAAATGGTAATTTTACCCATTATTATATGGATGACTATAATATGGTTCATAATAAAGTTTGCAATTGGACTTCTTATTTAAAACATGTATTCTCATAATATTTAGTAATTCAAGAGTTCAACCAATTGTCTTTAGTGGAATGACATTTGGTTAAAAGATATAATTAATTCTAATGAAATTAAATTAATTCTAGGTTTATTGGAGCTTGAATTATATAAGTCCAATTAGATTCCTCATTTGGTTTCTAGAAAGATTATCAAGCAAAGTAAAAAATATAAATAGAAGTTTTAAAGCCCATGATTAAATGTTGGGCTTCTTTAATTAGAAGTGCAAATGAGCATTTAATATTGGCTTGACTTTGGTTTGATTTGATTAATTAGATTAATTAAATTGAAACAAAGTTATTAAAGAAAGAAGGAGGGCATATTTGGTTTTTTAATACCTAAATATGCAGCATTGAATTGCTAAATTAAAGATGGTTTTTATCATGCTTTATCATCATTAAATGGAGTAATGATCTTATCATTAAATGGTTTAATGGTTGTCTTTAATGATGGCATGTAATGTAACCTTTTAGCATTCATTTGATTAAAGAAAGGAAGAGGTGCATTTGACATATTCTCTCTTCCTTCTTTCATCCATAACCGAAAATGAGAAGGTCTCATTTAGGTTATTGATCTTTTCATATAGCCTTCTTAAACAAATAAGAAGAGACTCATTTATTGACTTCTTTATGATTGATTAAAGAATGAAATGATGCATTGAGAGAGAAAGTGTTCTTTCTTTCATATTAACCAAAATTGAGAGAGATTGTGAAGAAAGTGTTCTTGCACGTTTGACTCACTCTCTCCTCTCATGCAAGCATAGCCGACACTTGAATGAGAAGAGTCTCATTTTTTGGCTTCTTTTTTCTACGAAAAATCTCCTTAAAATATTTCTTCTCCTTTCCCACCAAAGGATCTTGTTTACCAAGTGGTCCAAGAAGAACAAGTAGTAGATTAGATTGGTCGAGGATCCAACAACAAGGAGAGGATACATTGACAAAGGAAAGGATACAAAAGAGTCAAAGCTATAGCAAGGATTCGGAGAGGATACAAAAGCGAGGAGCCAAAGCTATAACAAGGAGTCGGTATATTTCTACCACCTTATTCTTATGTAAATTATTTTCCTTATATCGTATCATGTATAGCTGAAACATGTTGATTTGGTTATGTTATTTCAGTTACGTTTTGATTTCGAAAATTTTTGAAATCTTCCATTTTAGCCAAATCTTGTATGCTTATGTTTTCGATCCAACAGGATCATCTAAAGATAGAAGAGAACTTTATGGATATGGATAGGTCATTCCTAGATAAATGTAATCTTTTATCTTTTTATTGTGATATAACTTAATCCTATTAGATTGAGTCCTAATTGGATAGGGATGTCATTATATTGGTTAGTACAATATAATCTGATAAGGATAACATTATGATCTTAGCTAGTAGAATTCTATTAGGATTCTAACTTGGTCATCTAGAGATGCCTATAAATAACCCATTTGAACCTTTCTCTGCTCAGACACAAGAGGAGAGAGAGGGAGATTGAGAGAGGATCCTTTTTATACTTTGAGAGAAGTAATATAGGTTGGAATTTGCCATATCTCTTTCTTATTCTTATTGTTGCCATAAATATTTAGTTCTTTCATAGTATTCTTACAAAAGGAGTTAGAATGAAACACTGCGAGGGTCATGAGACATTTAAGAATAAGTAGGCTTGTCAATGGCCATAAAAAAAGGTTGAATCTTGCTTTAATACACATAAGTGAGATTGTCGTGCAAAGGGGTTGGCACTAGGGGATAAATTTATGCTTAAAGGAAAACCTTTGTAACAACCGGTATTAGAGCCAAATTTTGATATAACAGGAGGCATCAATTTGACGAAGCATGTCAACAAAGTGGAGGCACTCATTGGGCCAATTCCTTAAAGGAAAGAAGAGGTCACTTCTTATAACACTCGATTCGAGATATTAAAGGTGCCAATCCAATAGTTATAGCATCAACTAGCGAAGTTGATAAAGACACAAGAGGATTTGAGATTCGAGATCATGATCCTAAGGTGTTCCATTGCAACACAGGATGTTAGACAAGCGGAAACACTTTGGTGAAGGTGCAAGAGCCCTAAGTTTACATCAGCAAGTTGAGTTCTAAGGAGCTCAAAAATTTCTTGTACGACATGGAGCAAAACTTTGCAACAGCAATATTGGGCCGCGATTGGCTTTAAGCAGGTTTTCTTTATTTTGAGATTTAGATTGATTAATTCTTTTTAGTTAGAATTATTTGGTACTTTAGTGTTTAGTTAATGTTTATAAATTGAAAGGATTTAGTTAAAATTAGAATTTTAAGAAATTCTTAGAAATTATAGGCATAAGTTGGTGTAGGATTAATTTAGGAAGGTGCTTGGGTTTTTAAGGCTTAAGGATTAGAAAAATGGGCTTTTAGCCCATTTAAATGCCATTAAACCAATAATAAAGGAAATCAAATGAAGGGGATTGAATGAATAAGTGTAAGAAACGAAATTGCAAGGAAGGTTTTATAACCTATTAAAACTATGTAGTTTTAGTGTAGGTTATAAGTTAAAACAAAGCTTCCCTAAGGCTTTTACAAGAGATATAAGAAACTTACATAGAAAAGAGAAAGAGGAGACTTTCGGTGGAGATAAGAAGAAGAAGAAGAAGAAGAAGAAAAAGTAAGAGCTTTGTCTTATCTTGCTTTAGTAAAGGAAAGTAGAGTGATCTTTTAAGAAGAAAGAGGAAGAGGAAGAGTTTAACCTTTCCTTGGAAGCAAAAAGAGAATTTCGTGGGTTTCATATAGGTAAGGAAAATTTCAAAAGTTTTGAAGTTTCTTGATGGGTTTTGGGTTTAAATGGTTTAGTTAGGGTATGGGTAAGGTTGGGTAGTTGTTAACTCAAGTTTTCCTTTCCTTAGAAATGTTCGATTTTGATATCCTATGTTCTTATGGGATAAATATGCTTAATGAAGGTGAATTAAGGCAATTGGAGGAAGAGCCAAGGCCAATTGACCATCCTACGAGCTAAAGGAATTTAAGGTGGGTGATTTCTTAATAATTGAGTTAATGGGTATATTACCATTTTTATAATAAATGTGAATTAAGGTTTCCAATGACTTAGAATTTTTGTTGGAATTATTCTTGTTAATGTTTTGAACTTGTATGTGATGTTTTTAATTATGAATTTATGTTGGAATGATTTATTTAATGACTTGTTAAGTGGAAAAAATGAAAACTTGTGATTTCGGAAAAAGATTGCCATTTTGGGCAATTTATGTGAAAATAAATTTGTAAATGCCAGTTGAGGCAATTGGTTTTGAATTGTGTGAATTATGTGCTTTATTTGGGTTTGTGGTGATCCAGTCAGAGTCAGGTGCACCTGTCTAACCATAGGCTTCTCCCGCCTGCCCGCAAGTGGCACTGGAAATTCCTTTCAAGGATTTTCATCAGTCACGGCTACACATAACCGCTTCGCAGAAATGTGTAGTACATTCCATTTCGGATCCACCCGAACCACTTTGTTTGTGAATTTGTGATTTGCTAGGTTACTTATGTGATATGTTAAGTTTGTAGATTGTCCGAAGTGAGAAATTTTGTTAAAAGACTTGTAAAGTGAAATTGCTTTTATTAAGGTGATATTGCTTTGAACATGAAAGAATGAATAACGGTTTTTGCTTATATTCTCGTTTATTAAGTTTTTACCCACGGAGCCGTCGAGCTCAGCCCCCATTTCCCCTCCATAGGTGTCGAGCGAGAAACCGAATCACCGCATCGGGATTGAGGCAACTCCGATGCATTTTGCTTTTGAAGTCATGTTTTGAGAAATCAAAGCATTAGCTTGTTCTTTGTAATTTTACTTTTGTTATTTTGGGATGTAATCGGGCTAAATTCCTTCTGAAGCTTTGTATTGACTTGTTTTCATGTAAATATAACGGTTTCGAAGTTTAAATGTATCTTGTATATGTTTTTCAAAGAATGTATAGTTGTGTGGTTAAGCTTGACAAAAGAAAGAGTAAAGTTAGTTTGTTTTATGTGTTGGAAGCAAATAGAATCCTAGGAGTGTGCTACTGCCTTTGATTTGAAGTATATTGGGTTTGAGTTGTGTTATGGAAGTTAGAAGAATGAGTTTTATGCAGGTTGATGAGTTGGATTGAAGATTTTGGCTAGAGCATTTTTAGGGGAAGTGCGGTCCAAGTTTTCCCAAATTGGACAGCAACTTGTTTTGGATTTTAGATTATTTTAGAGTGAGATTTTCAGTGGGATTCCTTCTTGAAGATTGTAGTGAATGATTAGAACTTTCCAATGACATAAAGTTTGTCATATTCGGACTTAAAATGAAAAAGTTATGAGAGGTGAAAGGTTTCAGCTACTGTTGATGGAAGTTATAATTTTGCAGTCCTTTTGATTGGGTTTTTCACCCTGTTAGAGACAGTTTCAAGTTTTGCTTTCTTCATAGAAAGTGTAGATTGTCTTTCTGGCTTTAAAATGAGGTATCATTTGCACTTATTGGAGTTAGGAATAAAAAGATATGAGGTTGGGAATGTTGACAGTTACTGTTTATTAAGCCAATTTACTGTTTCATTGATCTTTTTATAGGCTGAAACTTTGAGAGTGTTTTTACCCTTTTAAATGATTGAATGGATTTTTGTTTCCTTCATGAAACTTGTAGGTCATCTTTTTATCTTTCCAATGAGGTAAAATGTGTCATTTTTAGATTTGTGTGCTAAAAGATATGAATTCTCAAAGTTTTGGTATTATGTAGGGAAATTGACATTTGTAATAGCAGCAACTTTGAAGCAATTTATGACCCTCTTAATGGCTAAATTAGTTTTTAAATCCTTCTAGAAAGTTGTAGAGATTCCTTTTATCTTTCTTTGAGCACTAAATTTGCAAAATTTCGATTTCGGGGTGAAAAGTTAGACACTTTCAAAGTTGGAGAGTTTTTCAGTTTTAAAAATAATAATAATAATAATAAATGTTCCTCGCACTCAGCGGAGTGCGAGGAACTCCTCGCACTCAACAGCAGAGTGCGAGGCTCGCACTCTGCTGAGTGCGAGAGTGTCGCACTCTGCTTGCAGAGTGCGACACTGTTATGTATTTATTTATTTATTTTAATCTTCTGATTTTTTTTAATATATGATAAATAAAGCCATTTTTCTTATTTTCTTTGTCTTTCTTCCGTTTGACCTCCGATTTTCACGATTTTCAAAGCATTTGGTTTCAAAAAAAAAATTTATACCCCTTTTTAGTAAAATGAGAGTGTCGGGGTTTAGTTGGACTTTATGGAGAATATTAAAGAGAGTTAAGTACGTGACGGTTTTGAATGAAATTCTGTTTTTGGACGTTTTTGTGAGCTATAAAGATCCGATTGAGACGATTTCTGTTTCTAATTTACCTAGAGATATGGAATTTCATTTTAGCTTAGGATTCGGATTTAGTTATGGGCCCTAAGCAGTCAATTTTATTGAGAAATAATTAGGGCGAATTTATCAAGTTTTATTCGGATGACGTTAAATTAAGTTCGATTTGAGGTTTCTTTCGTGGTGAGGAATCCCTCCCTCGTGAGATGCACGTCCAGATGTCACGTAGGACGTCGGGCACGTGACTTACTGGGGAGGGGTTCCAACACTTATGGTATCAGAGCTTTTGGTTTAGGTTCGGGTAGAAAGAGAAATTTAGGGTTTTTGTGGACCTTTTGAAAGTGACTTATGTGCATTGTGTGCATAAATTGTATTATTTTGAATTGTTTTAAATGATTTTAAATGTTGATTTTGCATGAATTAAAGGGTTCAAGATACTTTGAAAAACTTGTTTTTGCATGAACTAAAGTTTTTCACTGGTTTTATTCTGAAGGAGTAATATGCCACGTCGGGGTAGAACCTGAGGGACTCGATCTCGCTCAAGCTCTCGTCAGGGGAGCACAGATGGGTCTCACGTCCCACAAGCTGCAGGGACACATCCTGCTCCTGGCCCTGAGGCACCTAGTGTGCAACCTGAGGAGCCTCCTCCTCCTCCTCCTCTCAGGTGTGGTTATGGATCCCCGCTTTCTGAGCTCGCCGAGCTTTCACCCATGCCTTAGGTCAGGGATCTCGGGCTCCTGTGCCAGTTTCTGATGTTAGGGGCGGACAGTTTGATAAACTGCGAAAGTTCGGAGCGGTGGACTTTCACGGTACCACCAATCCGGAGGAAGCTGAATCTTGGCTAAAGAGGACAGAGAGGGTGCTTCTTCAGATGAAATGTTCTGATGAGGAGAAGTTGGAGTATGTTGTCAGTTTATTGCAGGGCGATGCTCTTCACTGGTGGGAGTCAGTCCCACAGAGTCAGGCTGTACCACTAGTGCTTTCATGGAGGGATTTTGGAGAATTATTCAAAAAGAAGTATATTTCCCGGGTCTACATGCAGGACAAGGCCAGGGAGTTTCTCAATTTGACTCAGAGGAAGATGACTGTTAGCGAGTATGAGCTGAGATTCACCCATTTGTCCCGATATGCAGCTCATATTGTGGCCAGTGAGGAAGACAAGTGCAGAAAGTTTGAGGGAGGCCTCCACCTGGGCATCAAAGAGAAGGTAATACTTCATAATTTCTGTGATTATCAGCAGCTAGTGGATGCTGCACTCAGCCGAGAAGTCGGAGAATATCGAGCGAGAGGTGAGCAGAAGAGAAAGAGCAGAAACGATCATTCAGAAGGGGCGATGTCTGATTAGGCACAGGGGTGGAAAGAGTGCCCAATCTTGAGTCGGGTGCGATAATGCCCTCAATAAAGCAAGCGGATCGGGGCGAAGTGCATACAGTTTCCTCGATGGGAGAAGCAATGAATCAGAGAAGCGAGATCCAGACTCCTCCGTGTGAGCACTATGGACACCCGCATCGAGGAGAGTGTCATATTTTATCGGTTGCTTGCTTCAAGTGTGGAGAGAAGGGTCAGAGAATTAGAGACTGTCCTCAGATGATCAGAGGGGAAGGATCTCAACCTCAGGCTCAGAGGAGAGCGAGAGCAGTGGGGACCGCCACTTTCTTTGGAGTAAGTAGTTACAGGTCGATGAGGAGGCCCAATCCTCCAGGGAGACCGAGAGGCCAAGCACAGGCTCGGGTGTTTGCTATGACTCGAGAGGAGGCTGCAGCCGCACCGGAGGTTGTTACTGGTATATCTCAGCTTTTTCATTCTGATGTATATGTACTCTTTGATTCTGGTTTCATGCATTCCTATGTCTCTGCAAGTATGATATTGCCTGGTATGCAATCAGTTCTATTAGATGATTTCCTGCTTGTTAGTACTCCGTTAGGGAGGAATGTTATTGTGAGCTGGATCTTTCGAGATTGTGAGCTTCTGATCGATGGATCTAGTTTGGTAGTGGATCTGCTACCTCTAGATCTGAAGGGGTTA
This sequence comes from Erythroxylum novogranatense, assembly GCA_029891385.1. NCBI lineage: Eukaryota > Viridiplantae > Streptophyta > Magnoliopsida > Malpighiales > Erythroxylaceae > Erythroxylum > Erythroxylum novogranatense. The sequence goes on from CM057228.1 coordinate 82,568,197, forward strand.
GATGTGATCGTCGGAATGGACGTGATGGAGAAGTATAAGGCAAAGCTGGATTGTGGTTAAAAGGAAGTGGAATTTAATCTGGGAGAGGGTCAGAAAGTAGTTTTCAGAGGAGATAAGAAGTTGACACCGTCAAGGCTTATTTCAGCTTTGTTAGCTAATAGACTGATGGGAAGAGGCTGCGCGGCTTTCTTGGCATGTGTAGTGGATACCAGTGTGAAGGAAAGCAAGGTGGAGGATATTCCCATTGTGAGGGATTTTACTGATGTGTTTCTTGCGGAGTTGCCCAGGTTGCCACCGGAGAGGGAGATCGAGTTTGCTATTGATTTGGCTCCCGGGACAGCTCCTATCTCTATTCCGCCTCACCGGATGGCTCCAGCTGAGCTAAAGGAGCTTAAGGAGCAATTGGAGGATCTTTTAAAGAAGGGGTTTATTAGGCCGAGCACTTCACCTTGGGGAGCACCGGTCTTGTTTGTTAAGAAGAAGGATGGAACTTGGCGAATGTGCATTGATTATAGGAGGATCAATAAGGTGACAGTGAAGAACAAGTATCCTCTACCTCGGATAGATGATTTGTTTGATCTGTTGCAGGGGGAAACGATCTTCTCTAAGATCGATCTTAGGTCTGGCTACCATCAACTCAAGATTAAGGAGTCTGAAGTGAGCAAGACAGCCTTCAGGACACGGTATGGCCATTATGAATTTCTAGTTATGCCTTTTGGATTGACCAATGCTCCTGCTGCTTTTATGGATCTGATGAACAGGGTCTTTAAGGAGTTTTTGGATCAGTTTGTTATCGTGTTCATCGATGACATTCTGATATATTCCAAGAGTGAGGGAGAACATGAGGAGCACTTGAGAATTGTATTGTAGAGATTGAGGGAGAGAGAGTTGTATGTCAAATTCACTAAATGTGAATTTTGGCTTCGAGAAGTGATCTTCCTTGGTCACGTTGTTTCTAAGAAGGGTGTACATGTGGATCCCAAAAAGATTGAAGCTGTGGTGAACTGGCATGCTCCGACTACAGTGACAGAGGTGAGGAGCTTTCTGGGTTTAGCAGGCTATTACAGGAGATTTGTTGAGATTTTCTCGATGATTGCTGCTCCTTTGACCAAATTGTTGAGAAAGAACCAGAAGTTTTTCTGGAGTGAAGAGTGCCAGAAGAGTTTTGAGGAACTGAAGCATAGATTGACTAGTGCTCCAGTTTTGGCTTTGCCTACAGGAGAGGGGAGTTATACTGTGTATAGTGATGCTTCCAGAAAGGGGTTGGGATGTGTGCTGATGCAGGAAGATAAGGTTATAGCATATGCCTCACGACAGCTTAAGCCTTATGAGGTGAACTATCCGACCCATGATCTGGAGTTAGCAGCTGTGATCTTTGCCTTAAAGATCTGGAGGTATTATCTGTATGGAGTGCAAACCAGGATCTTTACAGATCATAAGAGTCTCAAATATCTGTTGAGTCAGAAGGAGCTGAATTTGAGACAGAGGAGATGGATTTATTTGCTCAAGGATTATGACCTGTTAATTGAGTATCATCCAGGTAAGGCCAATGTTGTTGCTGATGCTTTGAGCAGGAAGTCTTCCATAGCATATGTGCAGACAGTCTATCTGCCGCTATTGGAAGAGATGGCTAAGCTCAGGATCAGTTTGAAGTAGGAGGAATCTGATTGCATAATTGCTACATTTCGGATGAGACCGATCTTTAGAGAGAAGGTGAGAGAATTGCAGGTTCAAGATCCCGAATTGAGTAAGTTGCAGGAAGAAGTACAAAGGGGTAAGGAGTCAGATATGGTGCTGAGTAATGATGGACTCTGATACCGAGAATAGGCTCAGATTCCCGATGTCAAGGAGGTAAAGATGAAATTCGGATGAGGCGCTAACGCACCTTATGTTATGCACCCAGCAAACCGGGATGTCTGAGGATCTCGTGGAACATTTCTGGTCGAGAGGTATGAAGAAGGATGTGGCCGAGTATGTGAGTAAGTGTCTGGTGTGTCAGCAAGTCAAGGCTGAGCATCAGGCACCTTCAGGCCAGTTGAGGCCATTATCCATTCCTGAGTGGAAATGGCAGAGAGTCACTATGAATTTTCTGATGGGGTTACCCAGGACCAGTAAGAGGCATGATGCCATATGGGTGATTGTGGATAGATTGATGAAATCAGCCCATTTTCTGGCAATCAGACAGACAGATCCTCTGCATGTGCTAGCGAAGAAGTACATTGATGAGGTTGTGAGATTGCATGGGATCCCAGATTGGATAGTGTCTAATAGGGATCCTCATTTTACTTCGAGATTTTGGGGCAGTTTGCAAGAGGCTATGAGCACTAAGTTGAGTTTCAGCACTGCCTTCCATCCTCAGACAGATGGTCAATCTGAGAGGACCATTCGGACTCTTGAGGGAATGCTCAGGGCATGTGTGATGGATTTTAGAGGAGCATGGGATGAGCACTTGCCCTTGATCGAATTTGCATATAATAATTCGTATCATTCGAGCATTCAGATGGCTCTTTATGAGGCTCTATATGGGAGGAGATGTAGGACTCCAGTGTGTTGGGATGCAGAGGGAGATAGGAAACTCTTGGGTCCAGAATTGATACAGATGACCGTTGATAAGGTCAATTTGATAAAGCACAGGCTGAAGACAGCTCAGGACAGGATGAAGAGTTATGAAGATGCTCATAGGAAAGAGATGGAGTATGAGGTCGGTGAGAAGGTGTTTCTTAAGACTTCTCCTTGGAAAGGGATTTTGATATTTGGGAGAAAGGGTAAGTTGAGTCCGAGGTATGTGGGGCCTTATGAGATTCTGGAGAGGATTGGTCCGTTGGCTTACAGGTTAGCATTGCCTCCTGAATTATCCTAGATTTATGACGTTTTTCATGTCTCTATACTGAGGAGACAAGCTGATGAAGTTCAGTTGAGTGATGATTTGAGTTATGAAGAGCTTCCAGTGCAAGTCTTGGATACCAAAGAAAAGGTCCTTCGGAACAAGACTGTACAGTTGGTAAAAGTCTTATGGAGAAACCACTCAGTGGAAGAGGCCACGTGGGAGCCATTGGATGCTACGAAGGAGAAGTATCCCCATCTCTTCAGTATATCAGGTACGAATTTCGAGGACGAAATTCTTTTAAGGGGGGGAGAAATATTGGGCCCCGATTCGCTTTAAGCAGGTTTTCTTTATTATGAGGTTTAGATTGATTAATTCTTTTTAGTTTGAATTATTTGGGATTTTAGTGTTTAGTTAATGTTTATAAATTGAAAGGATTTAGTTAAAATTAGAATTTTAAGAAATTATTAGAAATTACAAGCATAAGTTGGTGTAGGATTAATTTAGGAAGTTGCTTGGGTTTTTAAGGCTTAAGGATTAGAAAACTGGGCTTTTAGCCCATTTAAATGCCATTAAACCAATAATAAAGGAAATCAAATGAAGGGGCTTGAATGAATAAGTGTAAGAAACGAAATTGCAAGGAAGGTTTTATAACCTATTAAAACAACGTAGTTTTAGTGTAGGTTATAAGTTAAAACAAAGCTTCCCTAAGGCTTTTACAAGAGATATAAGAAACTTACATAGAAAAGAGAAAGAGGAGACTTTCGGTGGAGATAAGAAGAAGAAGAAGAAAAAGAAGAAGAAAAAAAGTAAGAGCTTTGTCTTATCTTGCTTTAGTAAAGGAAAGTAGAGTGATCTTTTAAGAAGAAAGAGGGAGAGGAAGAGTTTAACCTTTCCTTGGAAGCAAAAAGAGAATTTCGTGGGTTTCATATAGGTAAGGAAAATTTCAAAAGTTTTGAAGTTTCTTGATGGGTTTTGGGTTTAAATGGCTTAGTTAGGGTATGGGTAAGGTTGGGTAGTTGTTAATTCAAGTTTTCCTTTCCTTAGAAATGTTCAATTTTGATATCCTATGTTCTTATGGGATCAATATGCTTAATGAAGGTGAATTAAGGCAATTGGAGGAAGAGCCAAGGCCAATTGACCATCCTACGAGCTAAAGGAATTTAAGGTGGGTGATTTCTTAATAATTGAGTTAATGGGTATATTACCGTTTTTATAATAAATGTGAATTAAGGTTTCCAATGACTTAGAATTTTTGTAGGAATTATTCTTGTTAATGTTTTGAACTTGTATGTGATGTTTTTAATTATGAATTTATGTTGGAATGATTTATTTAATGACTTGTTAAGTGGAAAAGATGAAAACTTGTTATTTCAGAAAAAGATTGCCATTTTGGGCAATTTATGTGAAAATAAATTTGTAAATGCCAGTTAAGGCAATTGGTTTTGAATTGTGTGAATTATGTGCTTTATTTGGGTTTGTGGTGATCCAGTCAGAGTCAGGTGAACCTGTCTTCTTAGAGTAGTGCCCTGAAGGCAATCGCCTTTAGCGTATTTTGTACAAAGTTGTGTACATACTTTATGAATAAATAAAGAAAGGCATATTTCATTAACTTACTGTTCATTATTTATGAATGGATATTAATCTATAAGCAAATTAATGAAGTCCATGATATATGACATAGCATGAAGGAAATTGTGATGTGATCATACTATCGAGATTCCTATCATGTGCAATTATGTCAAGATTCAAATTATCCCTAGTCATAGGATTACCGAGACCGGACATCGGTAATCTAGAAAGACTAGTACATCTCAAGCTCCTTGATTTGATCAAGCAAAGGATCTCGTGTCGTAAATATGAGATATTTAGGGTTGAGATGTGGATGCTTACTAGAGGTAGTAAGTACATTGGATGACCTGCTATGAGATCATCACATGGATGTCCTATTCTAATGTCAGTGATAATCTCATCATAGCAATGGTGCAAGTATCCTTAGACTTGAGGTGCTCAAGGATATCTTGGATACTGATTCTATGCTTTGACTCCATTCCTTGTTGCCTTACAGAGGTCGCTCATAGGGTGGTGATTGGGTATAGCTTGAGGTATTCGAAGGTAATTGAGTAGCCAATAGAGGATTTACCACTTCTGTGATAGCAGAAGATGATACCCATGGCCTCTTGTCAGGGTCATTACTTGGAAGTCTCTGGCCGGAGCATATATGTCATGAAGAATGTCTTCATTGACATATTAAGTAATGAGTCCCAGGATGAGAACTGAAATCACTTGGACTATATTTGACGTAATCAGTCTAGTAAGAGTTGACACATTGCCCATACTCATAACCAAGTGGGGTATAGCATGGTGAAAGGACGAATTGCATGGTAATTATCTATGGAAAGGTTCGTGATATGGTTCATGATGAATACATGTTCATTCGTTAAACCAATTACTTTCCGGTCAATTGGGGGTCATGATGTGTTGCTAGATACCGCTCATGACTTGCTTGGATTAAGTGTTAATCTAAGTAACCAACATAATCGGGAACCTAATGGGTCACACGCATAAGAGTGTCTCGGAGAATTCGTAAAATAGTTTTGGAAAGAGTTCCAATATATGGAGAGCAAAAGGAATAAATGGATCCCGATGAGATCGAGATATGTCCCGATGAGATCGCGACATCGATATTGCTGAAAAAGGTTTTTGTGGGTTTTCCCATACCGGGACCCGTGAGTCGATAGATCAATTCAGTGTGTTGGACCACTTCAACATTTATTTATATATAATATATATATATATATATATATATTATATATATTATATATATATATATATGTGTGTGTGTGTGTGTGTGTGTGTGTGTGTGTGTGTGTAAGTGGATAGGAAGGAGAAGCTTCCTTTATATGCTTTGTCAAAAGTAGCTTTAATGGCTTTAAATGCTAAAAGACAAAATGCTAAAGGAAGGATGATTATCGTATCATATATAAAGAGCCTTTAACATGTTAAAGGTTGAAAGAAGTGGGATTGATGATCGCTGGACAAGTGAGAGGATAAGTGGAAAGGTGTTTTCAAGCTTCCTCTCCAAGACCCTCGACTCTTCATCTTCTCAAGGTTTCATCTTCTCCTTCATTGTTTCTTCCATAGCTCTCCAAGGACAAAGGTAGGAGCTAGCACTCTTTACTTTGTTCTAGCTATTCCCGGGTCAAAGGGTTTGTCCCGGTTAGGTTTTTCGATCTCTGCGTGGATACCGTTAGAGACGGTCTCCTTTGGCCGTTATAGTTTGAGTTTGTTGTATAGACACATAGATCCTGGCTTTCGGGAAGGTCCCAGAACAAAAAAAATTTGTTTTCCACACCGTGGGCATGTGATGCTCACACCGGGATTTTTCTACAGTGGTATCAGAGCCACTTGTGTCGTATATAACGAAGAAACCATGACTAGGTCGGAGTTGCCTATTGCTTGTGACGATGATGCATGTTGATTGTGTGAATTTCGAATTCAGTATAGAAATATAGTTTTCAAAATTTTCTTGCCCAGATATGTTCACAAGATGTTGTTGCATATGTCTGTGGAAGCTCGGAATTTATCAATGTGATTTGATATGGTTTTGCTAATTTATTCCATAATGTTCTGGTTGCTGTCTTTGTGCACATTCAATGAATAGGCATGCTTATAAATTCGAGAATAAATTGTAGAAAAAAAATTTCGGATTTGCTTTCACCAACATGTCTCTAAGATGTTTATGAATGTCTATGAGAATGGAAAAATGTTTTCGAGGTGATTTACTATTTATTTGATAATTTATTGTGTACTTCTGGGAATAACTGTGTTGAGGAACACAGATTCTACATTGGCTTTGTTACTGAGGTTGGATGAGTTTTTGTTGGAAATAAATCCTGAAAAAATTCATGGAACATTTTGTAAACATGTTGTAACCTCTGTAATTTTTTCATAATTTAAACTTTTTCAATGAGTTTTTCAAGCAAAACACAGAGCTTGGCAGTTTTGAGAAAGTTGCTGGAGTTGTTTTGTTTGGAATGATAAATTGTGTATTTCTCAATTCCAATGCCTTTGATCATTTTAATGTGATTAAAAATGTTTTATATTGATGTTGTACACGTTCCAAATTGAATTTCTTGAAATTGGGTTTCCAAATATTTTTTTTGATGTCAAATGTGTCACATTAGCGTGTCGTTAGTGTATTTCGTTGTCTTGATTATTTTGGCCGTCACAAATTTTGTGACCAGTGTCGAAGTAGTCTTGATAAATTTTAGACTACCTAGAGATACTTATGGTGATAGTTTGATATTCTTAAATTATTTGGAAATCTAAATGAATAAGAGTGTATTCATCAATTTCAAGTTTTTCATGTATAGTTTGACTATATATGGTAAGCAACAATGAAAGTGTTTCATTGGTACATCATAATAAAGGATATTATATTTGGTATTGTGAATTGGAACTGCACGGATTGAGAAATTAGCCGATTAGATAGCAATTCCACATGGATAAGTCGACTAATAAAGATATAAGTCGACTTGTCCGTGCACTGTAGACGCATAAGTCGACTTGCACAATGGTACAAGTCGACTTGTTCATGCACAGCTGCATAAGTCGGCTTACACACTAGCATAAGTCGACTTACACATACACAAGTCGACTTACAACATGCAAAGGTGGGATGATGGATGATTTTAGGTATAGATTCAATGTGATTGATGAAATGCCCTAAATCATTCCATATAGTCATCGTCACTATAATCCTACGGCTTGGAGGAGAAGAAGATGAGACCTGAAAACCCTCACACATCATATGAAAACTAACGCCTTCCATTAATATGGGGATAACCAGAGTTCTTATAGAGTTGGGTTGTTGGGTAAACCCAAGCTCACTCTATACGGATATGTTCGAACCATGAAAATAAGATTTTCGGATTAATGGGTCGGTTTTCACTAGAAGCGTTGATTTGTTGAGTAAACTCAAGGTCAACGTGGACAGAGGTGAAATTGGGCAGTGTACATCAGATGTACGCGCATCAATAGTTGATAACCCAATGTGTGTGCATACATCACGAGTTGATAGCACTAGTCGATAGTTGCATCTATGAATCAAATGGTATGACCGATACCTGCCGATAGATCTAAGGTGGCTTGTTGGGTAAACCCAAGGTCATTTTAGTAATGTCAGATATCTATGATGCAATTGGTATGACCGATACCTACCGATTGACCTAAGGTGGCTTGTTGGGTAAACCTAAGGTCATTTTAGTAATGTCGGATATCGGCCCACTAGGACATTTTGTCATAATGTTTCTTGGATTCGTACTGAGGGTTATGGATTCTTTGAAACTAGTGGGAGCCATATGCATGTCATTCAAGTCCTTATGATCATGCATGTAATTCTATTCTAACATTCTTTATCTCTTTCCTATAGGTTATCAAGATGACTTCCAAGTGTGAACTTGCACTCGCTATGGACTCCAACAAATTAATCGGACCTAATTTTCTAGATTGGTGAGAAATCGAGAATTGTTCTCGTGTCGAGGAACTGGATATGTCTAGATGTTCCACTTCCCGATCCACTGCGCCGTTGATGCTTCTGATGTGGATCAAAAAGCATATCGTAAGCATCTTAAAGACAGTGACATGGCTACCTGCATTATGCTTGCCTCGATGTCACCAGAGCTGCAGAAGCAGCATGAGTCTATGGATGCTAATACCATAGTGTTTCATCTTAGGGAACTGTTTAATGAGCAAACTCGGTCTGAAAGGTTCGAGACCTCGAGGCTACTCTTCGCTACTAAGATGACTCCAGGTTCTTCTGCAATGCAGTATGCACTGAAGATGAATGGGTATATTGAGAGGTTGGCCGTCTTAGGTTTTGTTATGGATTATGAATTAAGTGTTGACTTAATTCTAGTTGGATTGTCTGATAGTTATTCACAGTTTGTGTTAAACTATCGGATGAACCAAATATCCACGACAATCCTCGAAGTTGATCAATCTGCTTCGAGCAATGAGAGCAAGCTATCAAGAAGGATAGCAAGCAAGTGCTTATGGTGGACTCTTCTTCTGGTTCAAAGAAAAAGAAGCTGAAGAAGAAAAGGTCTAAGAAACCGAAAGGAAGTCTAGCCAAGAAGAAAACCAAAGATATTGCACCAAAAGGAACTTACTTCCATTGTGGCAAGACTGGCCACTGGAAGTGGAACTGTAAAGTCTATCTGGAAGAATTGAAGCGAAGAAGGCATCGATGCCTCGACTTCTTCGTATGTTTTCATCGAGGTTAATACTATTTCGACCATAACATATGGGTATTAGATACCGGTTGTGGCTCACACATATGCAATGATATCAGGGCCTCGTGGGACGAGAGCGACTCATGAAGGAGAACTAGACTGCGTGTGGGAAATGGAGCAAGAGTTGCTTTGCATTAACCGTAGGCACTTACTTTTGTCACTCCCCACCGGGCTTGTAATTAAATTGGATGAATGTTATTTTTACCCGTATTAACAAAGAACATATCGTCTGCTTTCTTGTTTAAATAGAGCTGGTTTCCATTTGACTTTTAGTAATAATGGTTATTCTATTAGTTTGAATGGAATGCTTTATGGTACTGGTACATTATGCAATGAAATTTACATATTAGATATGTCACATCCAATTATGAATTTCAATGACATGAAAAGACATAAACGAGATAATTTAAAATCAACTTACTTATGGCATTGTCGCTTGGCCATATAAATGAGAGACGATAGCTAAGCTCCATAAGAGTGGAAGTTTAGGTCATTTGATTATGAATCATATGACACATACGAATCTTGTTTATTAGGCAAGATGACTAAATTACCCTTTAAGGAAAGGGTGAACGAATGCGATCGGAGTATTAGACCTAATACATTCAGATGTATGTGGTCCAATGTCCATCCATGCGAAGTGGTTGTCTTTACTTCATTACCTTTATCGATGATTATTCTCGATATGGGTACCAGATTCGATGAGATACAAATCAAGCATTTGAAAAGTTCAAACAATTCGAAATGAAGTAGAAAACCAATTTGGGAAAAGTATCAAGACATTACAATCAGATCGTGGTGGGGAATACTTAGACCAAGAGTTTTTGGATTATCTCAGAGATAATGGGATTTTATCTCAATGGACTCCTCCTTACACACCACAACATAATGGTGTGGCAGAAAGGAGAAATCGAACCTTGTTAGATATGGTACGATCAATGATGGGCTTTGCAAAGTTACCAAAATCCTTTTGGGGGTATGCAATCGAGAGAGCTGTTTACTTGCTAAACAGAGTTCCATCAAAGACAGTTGATGTTACTCCATATGAGATGTGGACTAACAAAAGACCCTATCTTACTCATTTGAAAGTTTGGGGTTGTCACCTTATGTGAAGCGGATACGATCGATAAACTTGATGCAAAGTCGACAAGTGTCTGCTCGTAGGATATCCTAAAGAAACAATGGGATATCAATTCTACCTTCTTTGAGGAACAAAAGGTGTTTGTTTCAAGCATGCTGTCTTTTAGAGAAAGAGTTTCTTTACAAGAAGGCAGTGGGAGCAAAATTGAGCTTGAAGAAGTTCAAGATGCTCGAACAGACGCAGATCAACTGCCTGAACCTGAAACTGTGACTCATACAGATGAAGTAACAGTTCAACCTTCTACAACACACGAAGTTCGTAGGTCACGTAGATACGCCTGCTCATGAGAGATATGGATTTCTCGTGAATGAACAGGATGACGTATTGCTCATAGAAGATGATGAGCCTACTACCTATGAAGAAGTTTTGAAGAGTTCAGAGTCTGAGAAATGGCTTCATGCCATGCAGGCTGAAATGGATTCCATGTATGAAAACCAAGTATGGACTTTGGTTGAGGCACCCGAAGGAATCAAACCCGTAGGGTGTAAATGGGTTTTCAAAAAGAAAATTGACATAGATGGTAATGTAATTACCTATAAAGCAAGGCTTGTGGCTAAAGGCTTTCGTCAAAGACAAGGAGTTGACTACGACGAGACCTTCAAATGATGTAATGCTTAAATCCATTAGAATACTCCTAGCCATTACCACTCATTATGATAATGAGATATGGCAAATGGATGTGAAGACAGCTTTCCTAAATGAAAATCTAGCTGAGGATGTGTATATGACACAACCTGAGGGCTTCACCTCCTATGATGGCTTAAAGGTATGCAAGCTTCAAAAATCCATCTATGGATTGAAGCAAGCATCCAGGAGTTGGAATATCCGTTTTGATGAGGTAATCAAAGAGTTTGGTTTCTCACAAAATCCGGATGAACACTGTGTGTATAAGAAGGTTAATGGGACTGCAATCGTATTCCTTGTGTTGTATGTAGATGACATATTATTGCTAGGAAACGATGTCTCTATGCTACAATCGGTGAAAATTTGGTTGTCCAAACAATTTGCCATGAAAGACCTTGGTAAAGCAGCTTATATCCTTGGGATAAAAATCTATAGAGATAGATCAAAAAGGTTGCTTGGTCTTTCACAATCAACGTACATAGACAAGATGCTAAAAAGGTTTAGCATAGAGCAATCCAAGAGAGGATACCTTCCCGTGACTCATGGGATAACACTCTCGAAATCTATGTGTCCTAAGACATAAGATGAGAGGATGCGCATGAATATGATCCCGTATGCATCTACGGTAGGATCTATCATATACGCTATGCTATGTACGAGACCCGATGTATCATATGCTCTAAGTGTTACGAGCAGATATCAATCGGATCCTGGTGAGGGTCACTGGGTGGCTGTCAAGCATATCCTCAAATACTTGCGAAGAACTAAGGATGTTTTCTTGATATATGGAGATGGAGATCTCAAAGTGAGCGGGTATATAGATGCCAGTTTTCAATCTGATAAGGATGATTCCAAATCCCAATCAGGTTACGTATTCACACTGAATAGCGGGGCAGTTAGTTGGAAGAGTTTCAAACAAGAGACAACTACCGATTCAACAACCGAGGCAGAGTACATTGCCGCTTCAGAAGCAGCAAAGGAAGCAGTTTGGATCAAAAAGTTCATTACTGAACTTGGTGTGGTTCCTAGCAGTGATGGGCCCATACAGTTGTATTTTGACAACAATGGGGCTATTGCGCAGGCAAAAGAACCAAGGTCTCATCAACGATCCAAACATGTACTCTGCAGATATCATTTGATCAGGGAGATCATAGGACGAGGTGATGTCCAGATAGAGAGAATTCCCACCGAGCAGAATATTGCTGATCCATTGACAAAGCCATTATCACAAAAGAGTTTTGATTCTTATGTACTCGCCTATGGTATTAGATATCAAGGCGATTGGCTTTAGGTCAAGTGGGAGATTATTAGAGTAGTGCCCTGAAGGTAATCGCCTTTAGCGCATTTTGTACAAAGTTGTGTACATACTTTATGAATAAATAAAGAAAGGCATATTTCATTAACTTGTTGTTCATTATTTATGAATGGATATTGATCTATAAGAAAATTAATGAAATCCATGATTTATGACATAGCATGAAGGAAATTGTGATGTGATCATACTACTGAGATTCCTATCATGTGCAATTATGTTAGTATCTAAATTATCCCTAGTCATAGGATTACTGAGACTGGACATCGGTAATCTAGAAAGACTAATACATCTCAAGCTCCTTGATTTGATCAAGCAGTGGATCTTAGAAGCTGTAAATATGAGATATTTAGGGTTGAGATGTGGATGCTTACTAGAGGTAGTAAGTACATTGGATGACCTGTTATGACATCATCACATGGATGTCCTATTCTAAAGTCAGTGATAATCTCATCATAGTAATGGTGCAAGTATCCTTAGACTTGAGGTGCTCAAGGATATCTTGGATACTGATTCTATGCTTTGACTCCATTCCTTGTTGCCTTACAGAGGTCGCTCATAGGGTGGTGATTGGGTACAGCTTGAGGTATTCGAAGGTAATTGAGTAGCCAATAGAGGATTCACCACTTCTGTGATAGCAGAAGATGATACCCATGGCCTCTTGTCAGGGTCATTACTTGGAAGTCTCTGGCCGGAACATATATGTCATAAAGAGTGTCTTCATTGACATATTAAGTAATGAGTCCCAGGACGAGAACTGAAATCACTTGGACTAGATTTGACTTAGTCAGTCTAGTAAGAGTTGACACATTGCCCATACTCATAACCAAGTGGGGTATAGCATGGTGAAAGGATGAATTGCACGGTAATTATCTATGGAAAGGTTCGTGATATGGTTCATGATGAATACATGTTCATTCGTCAAACCAATTACTTTCCGGTCAATTGGGGGTCATGATGTGTTGCTAGATACCGCTCATGACTTGCTTGGATTAAGTGTTAATCTAAGCGGCCAACATAACCGGGAACCTAATGGGTCACACGCATAAGAGTGTCTCGGAGAATTCGTAAAATAGTTTTGGACAGAGTTCCAATATATGGAGAGCAAAAGGATTAAATGGATCCCGATAAGATCGAGATATGTCCCGATGAGATCGCGACATCGATATTGCTGAAAAAGGTTTTCGTGGGTTTTCCCATACCGGGACCCGGTAGGCCGATAGGACCGACCCCAGTATGACTGGACCACTTCAACATTTATTTATATATATATATTTAATTAATATATATATATATATGTGTGTGTGTGTGTGTACGTGGATAGGATGGAGAAGCTTCCTTTATATGCTTTGTCAAAAGTAGCTTTAATGGCTTTAAATGCTAAAAGACAAAATGCTAAAGGAAGGATGATTATCGTGTATCATATATAAAGAGCCTTTAACATGTTAAAGGTTGAAAGAAGTGGGATTGATGATCGTTGGACAAGTGAGAGGATAAGTGGAAAAGGTGTTTTTCAAGCTTCCTCTCCAAGACCTACGACTCTTCATCTTCTCCAAGGTTTCATCTTCTCCTTCATTGTTTCTTCCATAGCTCTCCAAGGACAAAGGTAGGAGCTAGCACTCTTTACTTTGATCTAGCTATTCCCGGGTCAAAGGGTTTGTCCCGGTTAGGTTCTTCGATCTCTGCATGGATACCGTTAGAGACGGTCTCCTTTGGCCGTTATAGTTTGAGTTTCTTGTATAGACACATAGATCCTGGCTTTCGGGAAGGTCCCGGAACAAAAAAATTTTGTTTTCCGCACCGTGGGCATGCGATGCTCACACCGGGATTTTTCTACATGTCTAACCATAGGCTTCTCCCGCCTGCCCGCAAGTGGCACTGGAAATTCCTTTCAAGGATTTCCATCAGTCACGGCTACACATAACCGCTTCGCGGAAATGTGTATTACGTTCCATTTCGGATCCACCCAAACCACTTTGTTTGTGAATTTGTGATTTGCTAGGTTACTTTTGTGATATGTTAAGTTTGTAGATTGTCCGAAGTGAGAAATTTTGTTAAAAGACTTGTAAAGTGAAATTGCTTTTGTTAATGTGATATTGCTTTGAACATGAAAGAATGAATAACAGTTTTTGCTTATATTCTCGTTTATTAAGTTTTTACCTACGGAGCCGTCGAGCTCACCCCCCATTTCCCCTCCACAGGTGTCAAGCGAGAAACCGAATCACCGCATCGGGATTGAGGCAACTCCGATGCATTTTGCTTTTGAAGTCATGTTTTGAGAAATCAAAGCATTAGCTTGTTCTTTGTAATTTTACTTTTGTTATTTTGGGATGTAATCGGGCTAAATGCCTTCTGAAGCTTTGTATTAACTTTTTTCATGTAAATATAACGATTTCGAAGTTTAAATGTATCTTGTATATGTTTTTCAAAGAATGTATAGTTGTGTGGTTAAGCTTGACAAAAGAAAGAGTAAAGTTAGTTTGTTTTATGTGTTGGAAGCAAATAGAATCCTAGGAGGTGCTACTGCCTTTGATTTGAAGTATATTGGGTTTGAGTTGTGTTATGGAAGTTAGAAGAATGAGTTTTATTCAGGTTGATGAGTTGGATTGAAGATTTTGGCTAGAGCATGTTTAGGGGAAGTGTTGTCCAATTTTTCCCAAATTGGACAGCAACTTGTTTTGGATTTTAGAGTATTTTAGAGTGAGATTTTCAGTGGGATGCCTTCTTGAAGATTGTAGTGCATGATTAGAACTTTCCAATGACATAAAGTTTGTCACATTCGGACTTAAAATGAAAAAGTTATGAGAGGTGAAAGGTTTCAGCTACTGTTGATGGAAGTTATAATTTTGCAGTCCCTTTGATTGGGTTTTTCACCCTGTTAGAGACAGTTTCAAGTTTTGCTTTCTGCATATAAAGTGTATATTGTCTTTCTAGCTTTAAAATGAGGTATCCTTTGCACTTATTGGAGTTAGGAATAAAAAGATATGAGGTTGGGAATGTTGACAGTTATTGTTCATTAAGCCAATTTACTGTCTCATTGATCTTTTTATAGGCTGAAACTTTAAGAGTGTTTTTACCCTTTTAAATGATTGAATGGATTTTTGTTTCCTTCATGAAACTTGTAGGTCATCTTCTTATCTTTCCAATGAGGTAAAATTTGTCATTTTTAGATTTGTGTGCTAAAAGATATGAATTCTCAAAATTTTGGTATTGTGTAGGGAAATTGACATTTGTAATAGCAGCAACTTTGAAGCAATTTATGACCCTCTTAATGGCTAAATTAGTTTTTAAATCCTTCTAGAAAGTTGTATAGCTTCCTTTGATCTTTCTTTAGGCACTAAATTTGCAAAATTTTGATTTCGGGGTGAAAAGTTAGACACTTTCAAAGTTGGAGAGTTTTTCAGTTTTAAAAATAATAATAATAAGAAATGTTCCTCGCACTCAGCGGAGTGTGAGGAACTCCTTGCACTCAGCAGCAGAGTGCGAGGGTGGATGATTCAAGGAAGGTGTTGATCATGGTTATGTATTTGGTGGAAGATGAAAAGTTGTGGTTAAGAATGAGAGCCTCCAATGACATCAGTGTGGTTAAACCTCCAATCGACACTTGGGAGAAGATGAAGAATGAGTTAATGGATCAGTTCCTCCCAACAACACTTCATGGCTTATTAGGGAAGCTTTGAAGAGGTTGAAGCAAGACGATTGGTGTAAGAGTATGTGAGGAAATTCATATATTGGATGTTGGGTGTATGGAACATGTCGAATGAGGACAGGTTGTTCTTGTTCATAAGCAGCTTGCAAGGTTGGGCACAAATGGAGTTTCGAAGGTAGAACATTAAAGAACTTCCAAGCGTGATAGCGATTATGGATGCCTTGGTAGATCTCCAAATGGCGTCGATTCGAACTAACAACAAAGGCAAGAAGAATGGTGGGACACAGAATGGCTTAGAGAAAGGTAAGGAGAAGGTAGGTGAATCTTCTCAAGGTAAGAAACAATCAAAACGAGATATTACTTGTTTGATTTGTGAAGAGTTGCACTTTGCACATGAATGCCCAAGAAGGAAGGTGGGTAAGGAGCAAGTAAATATCATGGTCGTGAAGGATCAAGTAGAAGAAGAGGGGGACGAGATAGAAGAAGTCTACCTTGAGAGTTATGCTATGTTGGGCATAATGGACCTTGTGAAGGAGCATTTGAAAAAAAGCAAAGAGAAATCCGATGGAGAGGGAATATGGTACGTGGGAGATATGCCAATGACTAAGGCTATGTTTGGTTAGGGGTTTATTAATGGAATGGAGTGGAATGTAATATTATTCCAGCATTTGAGAGAAGGGTTTATAATGGAATAGAATGGAATGGGATGGAAAAGGAGGGTTTCATATTACATCCCATTCCATTATAAACAATAAAAAAGAGAGACCTTCAATTTGGGGGGCCTAGGATGGAATGTAAAATGATAAACAACTTTTCACTATATTACTTTTTAAACCTTCTTTCAAACAACATTTTACTATATTACCTTATGAACCCTTCCATCCCTCCTAAACAACAATTTTCTAATATTACATTTATTTACATTTCATTCCATTATTAACCATTCCATTCCATTAAAAACCTTATGTCCAACCAAACATATCTTAAGGAGTCTTCAAGGAAACCAAACTTGGAGGAGTGTCCATAGATTATTTTGACAAAGGAGTCAAGTTTTTCTGGTGGGGGTAGTTTTTAGACCCTTAAGTTTGAGATAGCAGAATTGTACAAGCATTGGCGAGCCTTAATCAATGTTTGACATGCAAAACAACAAAACAAGGCAAAGACTTGAGAGGAGGGAAGGAGGAAAAGTGACAATGTCAAGCGTTTGCATGCATTGATGCACATTGGCAGAAATCTTAAACAAGATGTAAGATTCAGATGTGAGAACAAAAGAAGACTTAAGATTGACATCAAATGGAAGGTTAGCTAGATCACATGCATGACAAAATATGCAAGAGTTCTAAGGTGACTTAACAAGTAGATCAAGCATGGTGCAAGTTTTGGGAGAGTTTCAGACCTTGTACGAGCTGACTTGGCTAAGACTGGGTTCTATGTAGACTAAGGACTTAGTGTATGCTCAAATGGTCAAACCATGGCTACTGGAGTTGGCATGGGAAAGCATTGGATGGATAAGTGTGCTATTGGCTTGGATGACTCATCATTAACAGACAAAGATGAGGAGATCTTAGATGATGTGGCGGATAAGATCATAGTGGATGAACATCAGCTTTAAGAGATAAAGATCATGTGGAAAGATCATCTGAAGATAGAAGAGATATTCATGGATATAGGTACATCATTCGTAGATAGATATAATCTTTTATCTTGTTATTAGACTGTAACTTAATTATATTAGATAAAGTCTTAATTGGATAGGGATTTCATTATATTGATTAGTGTGATGTAATCTGATAAAGATAAGATTGTGATCTTAGCTAGTAGAGTTCTGGTAGGATTTTAACTTGGTCATCTAGAGGTGCCTATAAATAGTTCATTTAAGCCTTGCTTTTCTCAAACTATGAAGGAGAGAGAGCGAAATTAATAGAGGATCCTTTGTATGCTTTGATGGAAATAATAAAGGTTGACATTTGTCTTATCTCTTTCTTTTTCTTATTGTTTCCATAAATATTTAATTCTTTCGTAGTATTCTTATAGGGGTGTGAGAATGAAACACTGCGAGGATTATGAGATGTTTAAAAACAAGTAGGTTGGTCAACGGTCACGACGAAAGGCTGAATCTTACTTTAACATACTTAAGTGAGACTATCATGCAAAAGGGTTGGCACAACTAGGGGATAAGTTGGTGCTTGAAGGAAAACCTTTGTAACAGATACCTAGCTGTGCCTATAACTACTTCAAAGATGAATTTTTCAGATTGTATTCCACTACTTGAAAAGATTAAATCTAAGGTGAACTTACGGAAAAACAGGTACCTCTCCCATAAGATTAGGATTACACTGATCATTTTTGTTCTAGTATACATTGGACAACACATATTTTCTTACCAAAGAAGATATCAAAAGAGATCGATAGAATGATGAAAGAATTCTTATGGTCTGGAAATGTAGAAACAAAAAAAATAGCAAAAGTTAAATGGAGTGAGTTCACAATCTCTAAGGAATAAGGTGGGTTGAATGTTATCTCTATCTCAATCGTGTAGAGAGTGTTATTCAATATGAAAACCTAGGGACTTATTATGGATAATGAAGCCCTGTGGACCAAATGAATCCATGTATTTCACCTTTAAAATCTCAATTTTTGGTAGATTGCTAACTCCAATCAATTCTTATGGACATTCAATTAATTATTAAAGATAAGGCACTCGATATACCCATTTATCAAGTATAGGGTAAGAGATGGAGGAAACAAGTGAGTATGATTTGATAATTAGTTTAAAGTAAGCCCTCATATAAACAATCCAAACTTTGCACACTTGAGAAGTAGGTTATCGTTGGATACTAAAATTTTGAATCTAATATAAGATGGTGTATTGTATGGAAACTTTAGAGGTTTCTCTATATTAGTTGAGTACCTTCTGCAACTGGAGGATAGAACTACTAAAGATGAAATTTAGTGGACTCCTCTTCTATAAGGAAAATCTACAATGCTACGTGCCATAAAAATTTCATAAATGAATTAGTGTAAGTGTCGTGGTATAATCTCCTATGGAAAAATTCTCTTAATTTAAAAGCCTCAATGATCACTTGGTTAGTGATCAATAACAAGTTAAGGACTAAATGCAGATGGTTTGCCCCTTCTGATACCTCTTGTCTCCTTTGTCATAGTATAGAGGAGTATAAAAATCATTTTTTCTTTGTTTATGACTACTCCAAAGTCATACGGAATACAATCCAAAACATTTTGGAAGCAACAAAACATATCTACAAATGGGAGCAACTTGCAGTAGGTAATAGATCATTATAGACCTAGTAAAGTGAATGATATCCTCCTTAAAGTATTCACCACCACCATCTATATGATATAAAATGAAAGAAATATTATACTTTACAAGCAAATAGAGGAAGAGAAGCACCAATTAGCAGATAAAATTTTGAATTGGATTATAGTTTTTTTTATTGCCAAAAAAGTTGATCATCTCCTATCCCATCATATGAAAGCTAATGAAACTTATGAATAGTTATTTCTAAAGTCAGTCTATATTTTTGTATGTTAGCACTCTATGTAATTTTGTAATGGATCTACAAATCGTGTAATTAAGATATAGCACTCTAAATCTTGGAAATCATTGTAATGTTGCAATTTAAGTAATAGCTTTTGCTATTGTTAATATATACATCATTCATTTTCAAAAAATATTTTATTCAATCTCGTGATTTCTTATTAAGTATAGTTTGAAAATACCACAAAGCATTAATATATATAAAAGTTAACCAAAACAATTTAATAATGAACCTAATATAGATTTAGAATTCCATAATCATATTCAAAAACATAACTATTCATAATTGAAATCCAAGGCAATGAAATAAAATAAGAAAATAATGAATCAACTTAGAAGTCTTAATCTGGAAATTATGGAAAGTTGGTAATGATTTGATGTTTCCACTCTTTGATCTCCTTTTGTATGACGTGTAGCTTATTGTTGTGCTTTTGCTCTTCCTTTTCAAGTGTCTCTAACGACTCTAGCTACCTCTTTCTAAATCCAATCACTTCTAATTCCCTCCCTTGATGTAGCCTTCTCACATGGTCACCTAGATAGTTAATCCTTATATATCAACAAATTCTAAGATATATATGAGCACTTGCACAATCGTGTAGGTGATTATGTATCTCTAAAAAACTTCAATTTGTGACTTTAAATTGTTATAAAGACTTACATGGGTAACATACACGATCATATAAGTTAACATGCATAGGTTTGTAACTCCATATAGGTAGGAATTGTGTCTTTGAAGTTCTATACGTTTATAATGAATTACACAGTCAATATACAAAAATGTGTATCCCTACAATTACTCCAATTCTTCTATTCCATGCCATAATGTCTCTTGAATACATCTCCTCTTGGTTTATGAAGGTAATTATCATCTAAAAACACACTTGAAGCAAAGTAAGCACCAAAAAATACTATAAAACTATTTAATGACAAACAAAACACACTAAAAATAAGTATATGAATATAGACAAATAATCGTTTATGAAACATCCTCACACTTAAACTTTTACTTTTCCTTAAGAAAATCATAATCTAATTCATCAAGCTTACAAACATTCATCCCTTATTAACTTCAACCTATCCATGCACACTCTAAATCATCATATCATATTTATCAAATTAACATACAATTAGATTCAAGTCATTACATAACCAACCTTCATAAGTCAATATCAAAAGCAATCGCATAGATAATCTTTTTGAAATTGAAAGCACTTTTTATATCCTCACCAAGGATTCACTCAATACACTAAAATTGTTTACAGTGAAAAATGTAAGAACTCTCACATCATTGCATAGAAGGATTCTTAACCATAAGCTTGTAATAAAATAATATATTCACCACTTATAAGTAAGCGAGAAACAAAAATCAAAAGGTCTTATTACAAGGTTTTAATAAGGCTTAGGTTAAGATATGATATGGATAATAATAAAAAGTGATAATATTGAAGGAAATTTACGTAAACAAAATCAAATGCTACTTAGTTCTTCAAAATATAAGTCCTTGAAACCATAATTCCATTGATACCATAACTTTAACTTTTCATTTTTATTTTTATTTTTATTTTTAATGCTTGCAACATATATTATTTATTTAGTTAGTTAATTTTTAAGCATTCATCATATACCAACAATTAAAGAAATATTGAACCTTTATAAAATTCAATTTTCAAGCAATTATATAAACGTAAATAGCCTTCAAGGTTTAAAAATAATAAAAAGGCTTCAAGAAAAATAAGGTAAAGGCTAATAATGTGGTTATAATCAATGAAAAGGTTAAGTCTCAAAATTGGTTACTCCTAAGGGATAAAATATGGTGGGATGATAAATAAGAAAATAGGCTAAATAAAGGTTCAATCTAAATTCCTTTATCATTTAAATGCTTCTAATTTAACAAATGTGATCCCAATATGAATAATTCTTCATGTACATTTGATGGTGCAAACTTTATAGAAAATCCTGATGAAGAGCATTAGATTACCAATTAAGCTTGCAAGAAAACTCAGACCATTTAGATTCCAACACTTTAGTGGGATATTATGGAAGTTGATCCATTGAGGTATGGCTTTAATTCTAATTCTTATCAAGCTCCATTCCAAGGGTGCATTTTTAGACAAACATTAGCTGACCTTCATTGTGCCAAGGACCAAATTCAATGTTCATATTATAGTGGTCCACATAATTAAATTTGAAGAGGAATGAGTACTCCTCAATTAGAGAATTTTTTCTAAACCCTTATTTCCCTACCTGCTATATGCCTAGATTTGAACCTAAAGGAAAGAAGGCCTCTTGCTTAGAAAGAAACCTACTAATGTGTTAGACCATGTTTTAGCTCTTACCTGTAATAGCTAAAGTATGGGATGATTATCCCATTAAACACAATTGAATGGAAATGCTTTGGTCTCTCAGTTAGAGTTCCTCTAACCACTACATTTCTCCAAGACTGGTCTAATTCCTTTGGAGCTCTTAGTGACAATTCACTGTTAGTTCTCTAGTTGTTAGCTTCCATGGATTCCTTAAGAGTTAGAAATAGCTTATTCCTACTCAGAAATATTCTCCCCTTAAGTCTCTGCTTCTCCTATGATGAAGAGGTCTTTGAGCTACCTCTATTAGAGGCTTCCATATAATTGTCCCATAATAGAAGCTAATCAATAGTAGCGCTAGATACTCGCCAAAAATAGTAAGAAAAACCAGTAGGAAGTTATCTAGAGAGAAACCAAAAATTAAGGCCTTTAATTTTGATGATTCTATACTTTATTTTCTTTGCCAACAAACACATATTTGGTGAAACTCAACTTATGGGGAAATTTGAAACATATTATAAAGCATGTTGTTAAGTTAAAAAGACTTCATGAATAATAATTTTGTTGATAATCAAATAATAATAATGTTAGAAATAAATGAACTGTTTTGATGTGTGTGTCAAGCGTGCAATGGCAAAACACAGAAGAAGTGGCAAAATACAGAAGAAGTTCAAACACAGAAGAAGCATAAAACACAGAAGAAGCGCAAAACACACAAAAGAAACGCAAAACACAAAAGAAGTTCAAAACACAGAAGAAGCGCAAAACACAAAAAAAGTTCAAAACACAGAAGAAGTTCAAAACACAGAAGAAGCGCAAAACATAGAAGAAGTGAGAACATAAAAGAAGCAGTTTGAGTTAGTTACAAAACTCAACTGATTAACGATTTCTAAAAGAAGCAAGAAAATGTTATCAAGAAGTAAGAAGCAAATGAACACTTAGGTTATAAAAACAAGTCGTAGTCGAAGATTGAACAATATTTTAGTTGTCAAGTTATTACTTACAAAAAAAATTGTATTCAAAGTGTGATATATGAGAGTGAACTTTACTGTTACTAGAGAAGTTCAGTGAATGTCCATATGTTACGGCAGAGGTATCTCATACCACAATATGGATGATTAAAAGCAGTGTAGAGAAAACAAAAATCAACCAGCACCAATGGTATTTAGACAGTAGATTCTCGCGACACATGACAAGAAGAAGGTCTATGTTCCTAGATCTTCAAAATAAGAAGGGAGGATTAGTAACTTTTGAAGACAACTAGCAGGGCAAAATAGTTGGAATCGGCAAATAAGGTAAAGATTCCTTTACATCTATTGATAATGTTCTACTAGTTAAAGGTTTAAAACATAACTTGATTAGTGTAATTCAATTATGTGATTTTGGTTTTGAAGTATCCTTTAATCAAAACTCTTGTGAAGTCAAAAACAAGGATGGTTCCATATTCTTTTCTGCCAAAAGACAAAACAATCTTTATAAGATTAATTTACAAGATTTGCAAAGTCAAAATATTTCTTGTTTTATATCAACTGATGAAAAAAAACTCATTTGGCATAAAAGTGAATTTGAAATGAACATGATGTTTGAATTAAAATTCTTTCTTGGTTTACAAATTAAGCAAACTGAAGAAAAGATTTTTATTCATCAACAAAAATATATTAAAGAACTGTTGGTTAAATTTGGAATGGAAAAAGTGAAACGAATGTCTACTCCTATGCATCCTTCAAACCTTTTATCTAAGGATGAAACGGGTAAGAAGGTTGATCAAACCCTTTTTAGATGTATTATTGATTCTTTACTTTATCTTACAGCAAGCAGACCTGATATCCTGTTTGTGTGTTAGAATTCAAGCTAATCCTAGAGAATCTTACTATATTGCTGTTAAAAGAATTTTGAGATATCTTTCAGGTTCTACTGATATTTGCTTAATGTATGAGAAAGGTACAGATTTTAGGTTAATTGGCTACTGTGATGCTGATTATGCTGGAGACAGGATTGATAGGAAGAGTATGAGTAGAGGCTGTCACTTTCTTAGCCATAATCTAGTTTCCTGGTCAAGTAAAAGGCAAAGTTCAATTGCTCTATCTACTGTAGAAGTTGAATATATGTCAGCTGCAAGTTGTTGCTCACAGGCATTATAGATCAAGTTTTAGTTAAAAGATTATTCAATACAAGAAGAATAGATCCCAATTTATTGTGATAACACAAGTGCAATCAACCTATCAAAAAATCCAATACAACACTCGAGGGTAAAGCATATCGAAGTTAGACATCATTTCCTACAAGACCATGTACAGAAGGGAATCATGAGTCTACAATTTGTTGAGACGAATTATCAATGGGTAAATATCTTCACTAAGCCTCTGAATTAAGAAAGATTCAGAGAAATCAGACGAAACTTGAATATGATTGTGTTGAGTGACCAATCGTCTAACACGTCATGACCCAGATAATTTTCTTAGTAAGGAAGATAAAAAGTAGTAAGGTTTCAAGGAAACGGTAATAGTAGGTCATAGAGGGTAACTTTTTAAAAAAAGGAGGGAAATCCTTTGAAAGGTTTTAGCATGTCGCCTACTCTAGAATATTCTTGAAATACTTTGAAATCGACTATTGCAATTCTCTCAACAAAACTTTTTCATTACTCTGTTCCGGATATCAAGTTCTTTCTGCTTACTTTCTCATTTTCATACTAACCTCTTTACTTTGAGAAAGATACATTTGTGTGTTTAGTTTCTATTATATACAGATTACAAATGGAGCAATCAATGATTTACGAAAGGCATGTTGATTTTGACTTTTTGAAGAAGAACCAAATGGATATTGAGCCAGAAATTGATGCAGTGGGGTGGAAGAATTTCTTTCAAGTTCGTGAAACAGTATATCTGAATGAAGTATATGAGTTCTAGAAGAATGCAAAAGTAGTAGACGAAACTTTAGTTTCAATGGTGGATAGATTGTCAGTTATTGTAACACTGGATTTACTAGAGAAGTTCAGTGAATGTCCATGTGTTGCGACAGAGGTATCTCATACCACAAGATGGATGATTAAAAGAAATGTAGAGAAAAGAAGAGTAAATCGTTAGAAATGTCAATGAAAGCTAAGAAGATTTCTCACAGAGAAGAGAGACAGGTAAAGCAATCTGAAAAACAAGTGTCGTTGAAAAGAAAAAGGGAGACACTTAACTCCGAGAAATCTAAACAATCAAGGAGATCACCAAGACTATTAATCTTGCGTCAAAAAGAATAGAAGAAAGGAAAAGGTTTAAATCTTGGTGAAGATTCTAAAAAGACTGAGAAAGCACCACAAGCTACTAGATCTTTGGTCTCAATTTTGCAAGAACAGTCAGCAAAATTGACTAAAAAAATAAAAATTAAGAGGAAGTTGGTATTTGAGAAGAAAAAACCTCAACAACAACCACCTTCTAGACTGGTAGAAGAAAGTAAGAAGCAAAAGACCAGTCACAAAAAGAATACCTCACCTGATGTTCAACAAAAGAAAAAGTCAGTTGCACACAGATCAGCACGGTATAATCCTTCTCAACCTATTCGAAAAGAGGATTTGAAAATGAAGGTGATTGAAGAAGTGATGTCTGTTAGAAGCAGAAGCTCGATTATAATAAAAGAACCTGTGAAAAGGTTGGTCAAGGTACAAGTTGAACCAATCCTGGTCAATAATCTATCAATACATCTTCTCAATCATAAAGAAAGAAGATTATATGGAATTCTGAGGGATGAAAAGTTAGAACCATACCCATTGAAGATGTCTAAGGATCAATATACTATTTACCCAGTGACAAATAGAACATTGACCAAGTTTGTACCAGACATTCAACCAAGAGCTTTAAACATTGTACGCGATGTAGATAAAGGGAAACCGAAGACATACCCTGAAGCAAATACAGGTGATCTTACAGAAGAGCAGATACAGATAGCAGTAAGAAACATAGATGAGGCATGCAATGTATCTCAATCAAGGGAATCTATATTTTCCATCACATTTCAAAAGCATCAGGAAGTCATTGTGGACGCTTCATCATAGATGAAACTTTTTAGGTAGTTGGAAGAGTGACAAAAGGACAATACAGAACTATTCGAGTTGAAGGTATTAGTTTCAACTTAAAGACTTTTGTGCATCTAATCATGCACTTTAGACCTTTGAGCTTTATATCTTCAATTAAAGATGTCCTACACCTTCTTGGAAAACCTATTCCAAAACTACCTTAACCTGATGACCTTGATCTCCCTGAAGGAAAACAATCTTTCAAACCTCCTGCTATTAAAATCATCGAATTAGATGTTTTACCTTCAAAAACACCTATTGCTACAAACTTCTATCTAACAAGAACATCTCAACAAGTCTCTACTATTGTTCTGGAAGAAGTTAGTCACACACCGTAGTGGAGTCAGGAAGCCTTAGTTAAAGAGATTGAAGAAATTCATACTAAGGTGGATGATCTGAGTGACTCAGTAGGTGATCTACATGAGGAAGTAGCGTATCTATGATTTTCTATAGAAGAAGAGCTCAAGTTGATCCGAACTGATATGCAACGAATGTTTTCTGAAATCATGAAGCATCTACGATAAACTTTTTGATTAATAACAAATAGGAGAGAAGAGCAGAAGCAGAAGAAAGATAGCAAATAGGGGAGACCAGTAAGAAGAAAAGAAGATAGGATTACAAGTTTGTTCTGTTTTCATATGTGTATTTTTATATGCATGTGTATATCTTTTGTTGTCTTCTTATTCGTTGTATGAATAATATTCGCTTATTCATTTATATCTTTCTAAAATTATGATTATTTGTTATCATCAAAAAGGGGGAGATTGTTAAGTCAAAAAGACTTCACGAATAATAATTTTGTTGATAATCAAATAATAATAATAATAGAAATAAATGAATTGTTTTGATGTGTGTGTTAAGCGTACAGTGGCAAAACACAAAAGAAGTGGCAAAATACAGAAAAAGTGGCAAAACACAGAAGAAGTTTCAAAACACAGATGAAGTGGCCAAACACAGAATAAGTCGCAAAACACAGAAGAAATCGCAAAACACAGAAGAAGTGAGAACACAAAAGAAGCAGTTTGAGTTAGTTACAGAACTCAAATGATTACCGGTTTCTACAAAAAACAAGAAGCAAGAAACAGTTATCAAGAAGCAAGAAGCAGTTGAAGACTTAGGCTATAAATACAAGTTGTAGTCGAAGACTGAACAATCTTTTAGTTTTTAAGTTATTACTGACAAAAAATTTTGCATTCAAAGTGCGATACACTAGAGCAAACTTTACTGTAACAAAAAGCTCACAATATCTTTATAGTGAGAGAAAGAAAAGGCTAAGAACCTGGAGAGGCTAAGATAGCATAAAGAATACTCAGTGTAAGAGACCTGAAGAGGCTCTGGAAGGGAAGAAAGAATACTTGTAAATTTGACGAAGTATAGTGAAAACTCAAAAGAATTCTGAGGACTGGACGTAGTCCAAGGTTTGGGGTAAACCAGTATAAAAATCGTAACGTTTACCTTCTAACTCTTTACTTTTAATTTATTTTATTCATATACAAGTTTATAGAAGTTATTTACGATTTAACTACGTAACTATTTTTGTATAACACTCTTGGTATTCATTTAATACTTGAAAATTTTTCTTTTTCAAGAAATATCAAAGGTTTTGTGTATTCACAAAAAGATTACACAATTTAACCCCCCCTTCTTTTGTACTTCGTATATTATACGTTAGTTCTATATTAACGTATGATTTGTTTCACATGTCATTTATCTTAATTCAAGAAACAACCTTAAAAGTTTATAGTGAATGTCAATTTAAAATAAATTGGTATAAAATGTTAGAATAATCCTTATACTAATTGTCAAATAACAATCGACAACATAATCCTTACATTTCAATCAATCATTGAATTGCATTTCGTATGCATATTTTTTAGTTTTTTTATAGGATGTAGGTACTGATAATGCAAGAAGTTAAAGTCCTTGACATCACTATATCATAGAGGTTATTTTAAATTATAGTCAAACTACAAATTGTTTATGTCAATAATAGTATATTGCTTGTTGAATATGCACATAACATATACAACCGACCATAATCTCTACCCCAGGTGTTTAATATCTTTATCAAAATTCCTAAGCATAGAACTGGTAAATCATATAGTCGTTGATGTGTGTAGCAACTAGCATATTACTTGACGTGTTAATTAATCTTTATAACTTAACTCAATAATAATGTAATTAGAGAACCTGGTTATACATTTAAATAGATAAATACATAATGTTATTCTAAAATTTTCACCTAGAAATATAAGAGTTAGAAAATGTTGACCAAAAATGTTATTATTGCATTGTAGAGTGGATAATACAATAACTTTCCATAAAACATATACCTACAGCCATAAATCAATATCCCTTTGGATTATCTATAATGCAATGGAATCTTATATTATCACATATATTACAAACAATGAATTGTGACCCACCATTGCTTCGTTAAGGCTCTTTTAATGCCATCCTCCATATGTATAGAGTTCAATATCATAATATCACTTACTTTTATTAACATATAACAATACCACCAATGATCGATTTGAAGTACAATGATGAAAATTATAAACAAAAATCATTATCTAAAACATTATTTCAAAATTACAATATTTCTAGGAAATATAAACCAAACACAATACACTTACCCAACTAACCATATGCTCATCAATGTTAATATCCAAATTCTAGTAAATATTTCTTGCACACTAGAAATAATACATAAGAAATTTTCCTCAAGCACTTAGTTTATGGTTTGCTTAATAGCATAATAATATAAAATTAAATATAAATATAAAATTTATTATACTTCTTTTCATAACCAAAATGTTAAGATTTCTTACCACAAACATTGAGTCTATTATGTATCTTCTTATAAAAACTCCAGGAACTACGCTATCAAGTAATAAAATTGATGAAAACTTGTTATAAACAACTTGGTATTCACACCATCAAATATACATAATAAATTAGAATATTGTAAATGAAACTAAAACTACTTTCTTTTACCAATTTGTACAGTATGACTCCCATGTTACTTATGTGATTTCTAGATTTAAAATATAAATTTCAAGCCAAACCTAACATTTTGGACGATGTCACAATCAAAAAAATCTACTAGAATAATTCAACCAAAAGCATATTAATTTTAAATAATGTATAGCAACATGTGCATCAACATTAATGTTATAGTAATAATAACTATTTTATTTTATTTTAACTAACTTTTCTTCAAAGGAAATTAATATAAAAGATTTAGAAGTTAGAGTTCTCCTACAAGCATAGATTTCTTCACAAATGATAGTAACTATGAGCATATAACATCATTAATCTGGCTTTCGAATCCCTCAAAATATTTACAAGCATTCCCTAAAGTGCTAAGTATCTTTTATCAAATTCATTTTCATGAATACAATTAATTGTTTAATCTTTTAATCATATAATTTTACCTTCTCAAAGACGCCTATTTTCTCTGCCTCTTATTATTTCTATTTGTTCTTTTGAAAGTCCTTCATCACTGTCTTCTGTGAACTTAACTTTTCTTTAATGATCTATATTTCAACTAACGTGGCAAATTTCATTAAAACTATAATATAAATTTAATAAAGGGTTCTTCAATATATGCCATTTTTTTGAACTTGCTTTTCTTTTTCTCCTCTTGAATTGTTATCTACTCTTATCTACTGACATTCCCTTCTTTATCTTTCTCCATATCAACATCTCATCATTCCTTAGGACATCATTTTTAGGTCTATAATTAACATCTCCTTACATCTTATGACTAATTACTCACTTATTTCCTCCATCTTTGAAAACTCTTGATGTTATCTTTCTCTATAATTGATGTCTCTTCATATTTTAAGATATCTTCTTTTTTATATTCTAATTAATATCTCTTTCCTTAAAATTGGTTATTGAATATTATTCTTTATCATCAGTAACTCCTCATGTTGCTGGGGTTCTTCTCTTCCCTTCCATTAAACCAAAAAGTTAACAAATATTCATATACAAATTAAAAATTACAAACATATATGTTCCTAACAAGTTACTCACTCATTATCTTTGTATCTATTATCTCCCACAAAGCCTTTTACACTTTCGTCACTGCTTCCTAGCCATGATGCTTCATTGGGTATTCTCCATTGTAATTAAGCCTTTAGTCCATGATAAGTAAAGATATTAATCAATTAAAATCTTCATAAATAATTTGTTTAAATGATACCATAAATTTATAATAATATCATTTTCTTTGACTTCCTATACTCCTATTTTGACACTTTATCAACATATAATGCCTTATTGATGTTAATATTATCCCAAAGTGTAATTCTTACCATCTTCTCTTGCTTGAAGGGTTCATTAACATATGGCCTTTTAAGATAAAATATCTACAAAAAATAATATGAAGTATGTTTCATTTCATTATACCTATATAAAGTCTACATATCTATTGAAAATTAGAATTGTTAGACCCCAAATTTTTTTAATGAAGTTTTTAAGCTTGAATTTCGTTAATTGAGTGTTTATTCCTTAGTTTGATTTATTATGGAGTATTAATGGATAATTAAGGTTTAATTGTGGTTAAGTGAGGATTAAAAGAGTAAAAAGTTATGAGGGTATTTTAGGAACAATGCTTAAGTTGGGTAGGTTAAAGCTTTGTTAGGAAGGGCATGTTGGTCTTTGACTTAGGCTTAAAAGAGTTAGAAAGAAAATAGAAAGAAGGAAAAGAAAAGATAGAAAGAAGGAAGAAGAAGAGAAGTGCCGTAGGTGGAGGGAAGAAGAGAGAAGAGAAGAGAGTTTTGTGATTCCAGCGATTTCCGACAGATTCGAAGTATTTTCAGGTAAGTTCTACTTGTGTTAATCTTGTTTTGGTTAGATTAAACTTAGAAGAATGTAGAATGGAGCATAATCGAAGGTTTTAGGGTTTGTAAAGAAAAAATGGGTAGAATCTTTGGGTTGTGGGATTTGTGACTGATTTTGAGTTGTTGTTGGGATAGAAAGGTGGTATGGAACTTGATCTAAGATTTTGATGTGTTGCATTTGGTTAAGGGAAGGATTGAAGATCAAAAAATGCAGAAATTTGGGGTTCGGAGTCGCCTCTCCAACCCGCACGTCGCGACGTGCTCATGAAACCACGCCGACGTCTTGATAGTAGAAAGCGACACGCCAAGGCACCAGTGCGTCGGCGTGTGCATTGTTAGAGTAGTGCCCTAAAGGCAATCCCCTTTAGCGCTTTTTGTTCATAGTCATGTTCATAATCCTGAGATTCCTATCATGTGCAATTATGTCAGTATCTAAATTTTCCCTAGTCATAGGATTAATGAGACTGGACATCTTTAATCCGGACAGACTAGCATATGTCATACTCCTTGATTGGATCAGCGGTGGATCTCGAAGCGTAAATATGAGATATTTAGAGTTGACATATGGATGCTTACTAGTGGTAGTAAGTTCATTGGATGACCTGCCATGAGATCATCACATGGATTTCATGTCAGTGATAATCTCATCATAGCAATGGTGCAAGTATCCTTAGACTTGAGGTACTCAAGGATATCTTGGATACTGATCCTGTACTGACTCCATTCCTTGTGGCCTTCGGAGGTTACTCATAGGATGGTGCTTGGGTACAGTTTGAGGTATTCGAAGGTAATTGAGTAGCCAATAAAGGATTCATCACTTCTGTGAGAACAGAAGAGATACCCTGGCCTCTTGTCAGGATCATTACTTTAAGTCTCTGGTCAGAGCATGACTATGTCATGAAGATTGTCTTCATGGACATATAAAGTAATGAATCCTCAGACAGGAACTGATTTCACTTGGGCTAGACTTAGTCTAGTAAGAGTTGACATATTAGCCATACTCATAACCAAGTGGGGTATAGGATGATGAAAGGACGAATTACACGATGAATTGTCATGGAAGGGTTAGTGATCTGGTTCGTGATGAATTCATCAAACCGATTACTTTCCGGTCAATTGGGGTCATGATGTGTTGCTAGGCGCGCTTCATGACTTTCTCGAGATTAAGTGTTAATCTAAGTAGCCAACATAACCGGAACCTAAAGGGTCACACGATAAGAGTGTTTCGAGAATCTGTAAAATAGTAATTGGACGAGTTCCAATTATGGAGAGCATTAGATTAAATGGATCCCAATGGGATTGGGATATGTCCCGATGAGATCGCGACATCAATATTGCTAAGAAAGGTTCTGGAGCATGCTTTGACCTATCGGGCCGATAAGCCGTAGGACCGACCCTAGTTGGACTGGACCTTAGCATTTATATTCTAATTAATTAATTAAGTAATTAATTAATTAATTATTATATAAAATTAAGACATGTGCCGTTGGTGTTAGTGTAAAGTGATAAACTTTTGACTTTTCAAAAGTTTATTCATTTAATGCTTAGCCAAATGTATGGTTATTAATCCACCACATGTCTTGATCTTATGGAAGCAATTTTTAAGTGTTAAAAATTAACATAAGATGGCTGGAATTAGTGGGTTGTCGTCGATGCTTTTGGCTTGAAAGGGAAGAACATTTTTTCTTAAGTGTTAAGGTTACAAAGTTTGAAAAGGTTTCAAGTTTCTTCTTCTCCTTAAGGCATCAACGTGTATTTCCTTCTCCAAGCAAGGTTTCAACATCAATCCAAGCTCTCCAGGACAGAGGTAGGCTCTAGCAGGCTTTATTCTGTTCTAGCTATTCTCGGGTCAAAGGTGTTTGATCCGGTTAGGTTTTCTGATCTCTGCGTGGATACCTTTAGAGATAGTCTCTATTGGCTATTCAGGTTTGAGTTTTCATACCGACACCGGGATCCTGGGTTTTTGGGAAGGTCCCGGGAACAAATTTTTTGTTTTCCGCTGCTGGAACTTGTGATGTTCCTCCCGGGATTTTCCTACAGTGGTATCAGAGCGTCTGGTGTCGTGTATGAAGCTTTAACTGAAGCTAGATCATCAATCCTAATTGCTTGTGATGTTGTAGCCTGCATTCTGTTCAGATTTCGAATTGCTATAGAGATAGGGTTTTCGAAATTTTTCTGCCCAGGATTGTTCATAACATGTTATAGAATATGTCTATGAATTTTCAGAATTTATCGATTTGATTTGATATAGTTTTTCTAATTAATTCCCTAAGATTCCAGATGCTGTTTTGTGAAACACTCTGTGGACAGGTATGAGTATAAAATCGAGAATAAATTCTATAAAAATATTTTTCTGGATTTTCCTTCACCTACATATCTCTAAGATGTTGTTCAATGTCTGTGAGCATGGAAATTGGATTTCAAGGTGATTGGATATTTATTCACGAATTTATTCTATACTGTTGGGAATTGCTGTGCTGATGAACACAGATTTTGAATCGGTTTTGTTATTTTGGTTGACTGAGTTTTTGATGGCCTAAAATCCTGAACAAATTCAGGTAGCATGTTCAGAACATGTAATAACCTATGTAAGTTTCTCAGAATTTATTGAAATTTTTTCATTGATCATTTCGAGCAATTTACAGAACTGGACAGTTTTGGTGAAAATTGTTGGGACTGTTTTGCTTGGCTTGATTGAGTGTGCTTTTTCAGTTCCAATGCCTTGAACCATTTTTAATGTGATTAAAAATGTGTTATCTTGATTTGGTATGATCGCCAAATTGAATTGCTTGAAGTTGCTTTTCCAAGAATTTTTGAATGCCGAATTGGTCACATTTGTATCTCGTTAGTATATTTCATTTTCTTGCTTGTTTTGGCCGTCACAATTTTTGTGACAAGTGCCGGAGTAGTTTTGAGAGTGTATACACTAGCTTGAGATGCTTAGGGTGAGAATTTGGGTGTTCCTAAATTATTTGGATATTTATGAGTTTTGACTCATTTCAAGCTTTTCATATAGTTTAACTATTTAAGGCATTCATGAATCAATGAAGTGTTCATTGAGACATCAATGTCAGATATTACCCTAGGTATGATGGTGTTGAAATTGGAATTGCATGGATTGAGGAATTAGCGATTAGAGATTATAGCATTTCTCCTGGATAAGGCAACTTGTGCATGGCATAAGTCGACTTGTTCAAGGTCTTAGTATAAGTCGACTTGTAGCACAAGACAAGGCGACTTGTACATCGGCGAGTGCCATAAAGGCGACTTGTATTATACAAGTCGACTTGTGTGTGAAGCGAAGCATAAGGTGACTTGCATTCGATGAAAGTCGACTTGTGACATGCTCAGTTGGATGATGGATGATTATAAGGATTGATTCAATTTGATTGATGAAACCTAAATCATGTCATATAGTCTAGTGACTATGATCCTTGACTTGAGTCTAGAGTTTCTAAATCCTCCTCGTTATATGAAAACTAACGCCTTCCATTAATATGGTAAGAACCGAGTTTTTATAGGGATGGGTTGTTGGGTAAACCCAAGCTCACTCTATCGGATATGTTGAACCATGAAAATATGATTTTCGATTAATGGGTTGGTTTTCCTTTGGGCGTTGGTTTGTTGAGTAAACTCAAGGTCAACGTGGACGGAGGTGAAATGGGTAGCATACATCGGATGTATGCGCATCGAAGTTGATACCCGATGTAAGTGCATACATCAACAAGTTGATAGCTGATCGATAGTTGTGTCTAAGATGTAATTGGTATATCGATACCTCCAGAGACATAAGGTGGCTTGTTGGGTAAACCCAAGGTCATTCTCGATGTCGGTTATCGATGATGCAATTGGTATGTTCGATACCTACCGATTGACCTAAGTTGTGGCTTGTTGGGTAAACCCAAGGTCATTCTTAGCAATATCGGATATCAACCCACTAGGACATTATGTCACTTTGTTTCTTTGGATTACGTAATGAGGGTTATGGATTCTATGAAACTAGTGGGAGCTTTGCATATCATTCAAGTCCTTATGATTATGCAGCTATTCTATTCTAACATTCTTGCTCTCTATCCGTGTAGGTTGTTTGAAAATGTCGTCAAGTGTGAATCTTAACTTATGAATTCCAACAAGTTAAGCGGACCGAATTTTCTTGGTGGTTAAGGAATCGAGAATAGTTCTCGATCGAAGGTGCAGGATATATCCTAGATTTTCCGCTTCCGGATGCACTACTGTCGATGCTTCGATGATGATCGGAAGGCATATAGTAAGCATCTAAGGGACGGTGACATGGCTACTTGCATCATGCTTGCCTCGATGTCACGAGAGTCTGCGAAGCGGCACGAGTCCATGGATGCTCACACTATAGTTTTTCATCTTAGGGAGGCATTTGATGAGCAAGCCCGGTCCGAAAGGTTCGAGACCTCGAGGCTTCTCTTCACCATAAAGATGGCTCGGGGACATCTGCATGCGATGCATACGAAGATGAATAGCTATATTGAGAGATTGGCCGTCTTAGGTTTTGCAATGGATCATGAGTTAAGTATAGACTTAATTACGGTTGGATTGTCAAACGCTTATGCACGGTTTGTGTTAAACTATCGGATGAACCAAATATCCACTACAATACTGAAGTGATCAATCTGCTTTCGAGACAGATTGAGCGAACTATCAAGAGTGATAGTAAGCAAGTCTTGGTAGTAGCTTCTTCTTCTTGAGTTCGAAGAAAAAAGAACCCAAAGAAGAAGAAGGCAAAGAAACCAAAGGAAGCGCCATCGAAGAAGACCAAAGAAGCTGCCCGAAAGGAACTTGCTTCCATTCGGTAAAATAGCCATTAGGCGCAATTGCAAAGTCTATCTAGAGTCGTTGAAGCGAAGAAGGCATCGGATGCCTCGACTACTTGAGTTTGTATGTCATTGAAGTTAATCATTCTTGATCACAACATTTGGGTATTTGATCTTGGTTGTGGCTCACACATATGTAATGATATCGAGGGCCTCGGGACGATGAAGCAACTCATGAAGGAGAAGTGAACCTACGTCTTGGAAATGGAGCAAGAGTTGCTACATTACCCATAGGAACCTATGTTTTGTATCTCCCTCTTGGGCTTATCTGGAATTGGATGATTGTTATTTTGTACCCGTTTGACAAAGAATATATTATACATTTCTTATGCGAATAAATTTGGATTCCATATGAATTTTAATAGCAATGGTTGTTCTATCAATTCTAATGGAATGCTTTATGGAACTGGTACATTGTGCAATGGTATTTACATATTAGATATGTCTAATCAATTTTAAATGTCAATGATACCAAGCGGTATAAAAGAGATAATCTAAAGTCAACTTACTTGTGGCATTGTCGACAGGCCATATAAATGAGACACGCATCGCTAAACTCCATAAGAGTGGCGGTTTAGGGTCATTTGATTATGAATCATATGACACATGCGAATCTTGTTTATTAGGCAAGATGACTAAGTTACCCTTCGAGGAAAGGGTGAGCGGCGATTGGAGTATTAGACCTAATACATTCGGATGTATGTGGTCCGATGTCCATCCATTCGAAGTGGTTGTCGTTACTTCATTACCTTTATCGATGATTATTCACGATATGGGTATTTGTATCGATGAGATACAAATCAAGCGTTTGAAAAGTCGAAACAATTGAAATGAAGTAGAAAACCAGCTTGGTAAAAGTATCAAGGCATTACGATCCGATCGTGGTGGAGAATACTTAGACCAACGGTTTGAGGATTATCTCGAGAGATAATGGGATATTATCTCGATGGACTCCTCCTTACATGCCGCGACACAATGGTGTGGCTGAAAGGAGAAATCGAACCTTGTTGGACGTAGTACGATCAATGATGGGTTTATGAAGTTACCAAAATCGTTTTGGGGGTATCGCTAGAGACATTTGTTTACTTGTTAAGCGAGTTCCCTCTAAGGCAGTTGATGTTACTCCATATGAGATGTGGACTAGTAGAAAACCTTATCTTTCTCATCCGAAAGTATGGGGTTGTCTAACTACGTGAAGCGGATTGATCAAATAAGCTTGAAGCAAAGTCGACAAGTGTTTGTTTGTAGGATATCTAAAGAGACCATGGGATATCAATTCTACCTTCTTTGAGGAACAAAGGTGTTTGTTTGAAGCATGCTGTCTTTTTAGAGAAAGAGTTTCTTCGC
Organism: Erythroxylum novogranatense; assembly: GCA_029891385.1. Taxonomy (NCBI): domain Eukaryota; kingdom Viridiplantae; phylum Streptophyta; class Magnoliopsida; order Malpighiales; family Erythroxylaceae; genus Erythroxylum; species Erythroxylum novogranatense. The sequence goes on from CM057228.1 coordinate 82,605,003, forward strand.
AAGAAGACAATGGGAACAAAGTCGAACTTGAAGAAGTTCAAGATGTTCAAACAAGCACGGATCAATGCTGAACACGAGGCTGTCACTCATTCGGATGAAGTAACATTCGACCTTCGTGACACACGAAGTTAAATAGGTCAAGTAGGATGCGCCTTGTTCGAGAGATATGGATTTCGTAAGTGAGCAGAATGACGTATTGCTCATAGAAGATGATGAGCACTGCTACCTATGAAGAGGTTACGAAAAGTTGAGTCGAAAAATGGCTTTGTGCCATGAAAGCGAAATGGATTCCATGTACATAAACCAGTATGGACTTTGGTTGATGCACTGAAGGGATAAAACCTATAGGGTGCAAATGGGTTTCAAGAAGAAAACCGACATGGATGGTAATGTAATTACTTACAAAGCAAGGCTTGTGGCTAAAGGATTTCGTCAAAGACAAGGAGTTGACTATGGCGAGACCTTGACCCGTGTAGCAATGCTTAAATCCATTCGGATACTCTAGCCATTGCCGCTCATTATGATTATGAGATATGGCAAATGGATGTGAAGACGACTTTCATAGCGAAATCGGCGAGGATGTGTACATGACACAACCAGAGGGCTTCACTTCCAGTGATGGCGAAAGGTATGCAAGCTTCAGAAATCTATCTATGGATTGAAGCAAGCATCCAGGAGTTGGAACATCTGTTTTGATGAGTCAATCAAAGAGTTTGGTTTCTCACAAAATCCGGATGAACACTGTGTGTACAAGAAGGTTAATGGGAATGCAATCGTTTTCCTTGTGTTGTATGTAGATGACATACTGTTACTCGGAAACGATGTCTCATTGATGCAATCAATTAAAATTTGGTTGTCCAAGCAATTTGCGATGAAAGACCTTGGTGAAGCAACTTATATCCTTGGGATAAAGATCTATAGAGATAGATCAAAGAGGTTGCTTGGTCTTTCACAATCATCGATACATAGACAAGATGCTAAAGAGGTTTAGCATGGAGCAATCCAAGAGAGGTTTCTTCCATTACTCATGGGATAACACTCTCGAAATCTATGTGTCCTAACCTGAAGATGAGAGGATTCGCATGGATCGGATCCGTATGCATCTGATGGGATCGATCATGTATGCTATGTTATGTACAAGGCCCGATGTATCGTATGCTCACGAGTGTCACGGCGGATACCAATCGGATCTGGTGAGGTCCTTTGGGTAGTATATCGAGAATATCCTCAAGTACTTGCGAAGGACTAAGGATGTTTTCTGATATATGGAGATGGAAATCTCCAGTGGCGATCATCTGGATGCGGTTTCCAATCGACAAGGATGACTCAGATCCCAGTCGAGTTATGTTTTCACGCTAAGCGGCGGAGCGGTCAGTTGGAAGAGTTCCAAACAAGAGACAATCTGCGATTCGACGGCCGAAGCGGAAGTACATTCTTTGCATCGAGGCGTGAAAGGAAGGCTGTTTGGATCGAAGTTCATTTCAACTTGATGTGGTTCCTAATCGTGATGGACCCATACTGAGTTGTATTGTGACAACAATGGGGCTATTGCTCGAGCAAAAGAACCGAGGTCTCACCAACGATCTAAACACGTTACTCCAGATATCATCGATTCGAGAGATCATTCTAGAGGTGATGTCGCAATCGAGAGGATTCCACGAAGCGCGAACATTCTTGATCCGTTGGCGAAGCCATTGTCACGGAAGAATTTTGATTCTCATGTACTCGCTTATGGTATTAGATACCAAGGCGATTGGCTTTAGGTCAAGTGGGAGATTGTTAGAGTAGTGCCCTAAAGGCAATCCCCTTTAGCGCTTTTTGTTCATAGTCATGTACAGACTTTATGAATAAATAAAGAAAGGCATGTTTCATTTATTTGATGTTCTTTATGAATTGATATTGATCTTTAATCAAATTAATGAAGTCCATGATATATGACATAGCATGAAGGAAATTATGATGTAACCATAATCCTGAGATTCCTATCATGTGCAATTATGTCAGTATCTAAATTTTCCCTAGTCATAGGATTAATGAGACTGGACATCTTTAATCCGGACAGACTAGCATATGTCATACTCCTTGATTGGATCAAGCAGTGGATCTCAGAAACTGTAAATATGAGATATTTAGAGTTGACATATGGATGCTTACTAGTGGTAGTAAGTTCATTGGATGACTTGCCATGAGATCATCACATGGATTTCATGTCAGTGATAATCTCATCATAGCAATGGTGCAAGTATCCTTAGACTTTAGGTACTCGAGGATATCTTGGATCTTGATCACATGCTTTGACTCCATTCCTTGTGGCCTTCGGAGGTTACTCATAGGATGGTGCTTGGGTGCGATTTGAGGTATTCAAGGTAATTGAGTAGCCAATAAAGTTCATCACTTTTGTGAGAACGAGAAGAGATACCACAGCCTCTTGTCGGGATCATTACTTTAAGTCTCGGCGAGCATGACTATGTCATGAAGATTGTCTTCATGGACATATAAAGTAATGAATCCTTAGGCGAGGCTGATTTCACTTGGGCTAGACTTAGTCTAGTAAGAGTTGACATATTAGCCATACTCATAACCAAGTGGGGTATAGGATGATGAAAGGACGAATTGCACGATGAATTGTCTACATGGAAGGGTTAAGTGATCTAGTTAGTGATGAATTCATCAAACCGATTACTTTCCGGACAATTGGGGGTCATGATGTGTTGCTAGGCGCGCTCATGACTTTCTCGGATTAAGTGTTAATCTAAGTGGCCAACATAGCAAGGAACTAAAGGGTCACACGCATAAGAGTGTTTGGAGAATCAGTAAAATAGTAATTAGACGAGTTCCAATTATGGAAACATTAGGATTAAATAGATCCCAATGGGATTGGGATATGTCGATGAGATCGCGACATCAATATTGCTAAGAAAAGTTTAGAATGTTTTTACATGCAAGGGGCGATGGCCGTGGGACCGACCCAGTTGGGTGAACCTTAGCATTTATATTCTAATTAATTAATTAAGTAATTAATTAATTAATTATTATATAAAATTAAGACATGTGCCGTTGGTGTTAGTGTAAAGTGATAAACTTTGACTTTTCAAAAGTTTATTCATTTAATCTTAGCCAAATGTATGGTTATTAATCCACCACGTGTCTTGATCTTATGGAAGCAATTTTAAGTGTTAAAATTAACATAAGATGGCTGGAATTAGTGGGTTGCCGTCGATGCTTTTGGCTTGAAAGGGAAGAACATTTTTCTTAAGTGTTAAGGTTACAAAGTTTGAAAAGGTTTGAGTTTCTTCTTCTCCTTAAGGCATCAACGTGTATTTCCTTCTCCAAGCAAGGTTTCAACATCGATCCAAGCTCTCCGGAGACGGTAGGCTCTAGCAGGCTTTATTACATTCTAGCTATTCCCGGGTCAAGGTGTTTGATCCGGTTAGGTTTCGATCTCTGCGTGGATACCTTTAGAGATAGTCTCTATTGGCTATTCGGGTTTGAGTTTTCATACCGACAAGGGATCACAGGTTTTCGGAAGGTCCAGGAACAAAATTTTTGTTTTCCGCTGCTAGAACTTGTGATGTTCCTCCCGGGATTTTCCTACATGCATGTCACGGCGTGCGAGAGATGAGCACGCGCGAGCTGGGTCGTTCGCCGCGGTGAGCCCTAGGTTTTCCGAAAGTGAAGTTTTTGGTATTTTGGGCATATCTTTTGGTGTAGATGTCCAATTGAGGTGATTTTTGATTTGATGTGAACTAGAGATCAAGGGCTACAAGTTGTATGAAGAAGGGAAGTTCAGAATTTGCCTCGAAGGGTTCGGAATTTTAGGAGGAGGTTGAATATAGACTTTTAGTACTTTATTTTGGATTTCCAAGCTTTGAATATTTTCTGTGGATATTGATTGTATGAAAACTTGATTGTTTTAGGAAACCAAGCTAACCTGATTCCATCGCAAGAGGAAGGACATCAGTGAGTCGGATACTCGAGCGATATTAGGTGGGTAATATGTTTATGATTATTGTGTGTATGGGCAAATTGCCTTATGTATGCTTGCTTGCATTATGTGACCTTGTTTGTGTTGAATTATATGAGAAATATTGAATTTGCATTATGACTATGATTAGGCATGGCTTGATAAGCCTTATGGCATTTGTACAAAAATGAAAAGAATGAGAATTTTGAAATGCTTTGATAAAATGCTTTGAGCATGAAACGAATGGATTATGTGTTTTGTTTGGGTAAGAGAGTTACGGATGGAGTCACGTGCACGTTGACATAAAGCCTTCTCCGGATGCCGCTTGAAGAACGAGATCCTTGAAAATCGGACTCGGATAGTTCGGAATAAACTTCGGTTTATCCGAATCATTTACGAAATTCTCGAGCTAATTGTTTGTGCATACACGATTGATTTGTTGAGCATGACACATGTTAAATTGCTATATTGTGTAATCATATGACATAACTTGTGATGCGACGATTGTAAAGTGATAGATTGATGATTTGTTATATGCTTGTATAAATATATATGCTTGATTGTGTGGCTCGTTGCCAATGGCTATAAACGTATATGCCACTGAGCTTCGCAGCTCACCTCATTACTCTCCCCTCCTCAGGTGCAGATCGAGACGATTGTCGACCTTGCAAGGCATCAAAAACTTCAAGCTAGTTAGGAGCCTTGTATTAAGTTAGTATTTTGGTTAGCCCGCCAAGCATGTCATCATGGAACATACTTATGTATTTTGGATTTTAAATTTTATTTTGTATTATGCTGCAGTTGAGAATACTTGCTGAAATTCTTTTAATTTGTAATGGCATGAAGCCCCTTAATTTATGGGGTGTTTAATTTTGTTTGAATGTGTGCGAAATGGCATGTATGAGTATGTATGTGAATCGAGTTAGGTATTTGTGTGGATGTTGGGATCGGGTCCGAGGTTATTTGGGCGCCTGTCACCGGCGCGACCCGAGGGGCCGCCTCGGGAATGGAGATCCAGGACCCGGGCCCAACATGTTTGGTATCAGAGCCCCTAGGTTCAGTGTCTTTGGCATAGACTGCATAGTGGGATGAATTGTGTGATCTACGATTTTTTGTTGCATTAATTGATCGCATTAAGTGACATGCATATCATGCATACATGTAGATTGACCAGTAGTTAATCCTTAGTGTTTACCTGTGAAGGAGTACGATGCCACCTCGTCGAAGAACACGAGGAGTTATGTAAGGATCTGTTGCACCTGACTCTCTGACTAGAGAGGAGAGGACTGATGAGTCAGTAGCCCCAGGGAACACTGAGGCTTTTGTAGGGCTAGGTAGTGACCCCATCCCTTCGTAGACTCAGGAGTCACCAGTTCCGTAGGAGCAAGTGCCTCCATTAGATCCGAGGCTGTTCTAGGAGTTCACTCAGGCATTCGTGCAGGCTATGGGTCAGATGCCACAGCCTTCTGTTTCAGCCCCAGCTCCGAAGGGGAGACGGTTTGATAGGTTGAGAAAATATGGGGCAGTCAATTTCTTTGGGACATCGAGATCGAAGAAGAAATGAGACTTGGTGAAAGGCCGAGAGTGATGGATCAGATGGAGTGTGAGGATGACGAGAGAGTCATCTATGCTGCAAGTCTACTTCAGGGAAACGCTCTGTATTGGTGGGAGACCGTGCCAGGCAGTCAGATGAGACCTGTGGGGTTATCATGGCAGAACTTCTTGGCTGCTTTTAAGAAGTATCTATCAGAGGTTTACATTCAGCAGAAGCAGAGGGAGTTCCTCAGTTTGACTCAGAGGGAGATGTCAGTGAGTGAGTATGAGCGTCAGTTCACTCAGTTGGCGAGGTATGCTTCAGATCTGATGTTGAGTGAGGCTGCTAGATGTCGCCAGTTTGAGTCGGGTCTGCACTTGGCTATCAGAGAGAAGGTGATTGTGCAGAATTTCTGTGATTTTCAGCAGCTGGTTGAGGCAGCTTTGAGGGTTGAGAATATCGAGAATATCAAGAGTCTTGTAAACAAGAAGAGAAAGGCGAGAGCAATCCGGGAGGAGGTAGCACTAGTACTCCTATGCGGATAGGAGTGCGGGAGCTTCTGTTCGGTCGAGAGGAGAGGAGCGATGGTGCAGTGACCTAGGCGATGAAGACTTCTACTGTTTCTCACCAAGCCTCCACGGTGGGCGGCAGTAGAAGGGGAGATGGAGATAGGTCATTTGTCCCGAAGTGTGAGCACTGCGGGAGATCTCATAAAGGAGAGTGTTCAGATTAACGGGAGCTTGTTTCAAGCTGTGGGAGAAGGACACATTGCGGAGAGTGTCCTCGGCCTCCACGACAAGAAAGGAGTCGATCAAGTTCAAGGAGGGCAGAGACCATGCGACGGAAGGGCGCAATGAAGTGGGCGATTCGGATGCAGCCAAGAGGTGAATCTTCGGGGAGACAGAGAGGCGAGCCTTGGCTGGCGTGTTTGCAATGACCCGGGAGGATGCAGAGACCGCTCCTGATGTTGTGACTGGTATGATTCGACTCTTTGCTGATGATGTGCTAGTTTTGATTGATCCAAGTTCTACTCATTCGTTTTTTTCTTCGAGTAGACCCGTGTGTGATAGGAATGTGAGCCCTTTGGATACTCCGCTGATGGTGAGTACTCCAATAGGCCAGCATATTATTATCAGTCAAGTGTATAGGGAGTGTGAGCTTCGTATTGGTGGAGAACTTCTAGTGGTGGATTTGATGCCACTAAAGATGGGAGGATTGGATGTGATTTTGGGTATGGATACGTTGGAGAAGTACAATGCCCGCTTGGATCGTAAGCAGAAGATAGTGGAGTTTGAATTGGATGACGATAGAAGAGTAGAGTTTATTGGGGACAGGAAAGCGAGTCCGCCCAGAATTGTTTCAGCTTTGACAGCAGAAAAGATGATGAGGAAGGGTTGTGAGGCGTTTTTGGCCTATGTGGTGGACACCGGGGCGGATAGAGGAAGCGGAAGATATTCCGAGTGGTCGAATTCTCGAGCGTCTTTCAGGAATTGTCGGGACTACTGCCACTAGGAAATTGAGTTTCCCATTGAGCTTCTGTCAGTCTGTGCCGATTTCAATTCCGCCTTACCGGATGGCTCCAGCGGAATTGAAAGAGCTTAAGGAGCAGTTGGAAGAGTTGATGGAGAAGGGGTATATTCGACCAAGCTCTTCGCCTTGGAGAGCTCCAGTTCTTTTTGTGAAGAAGAAGGATAGATCGTTGAGGATGTGTGTAGACTATCGGAAGCTGAATCAGGTCACGGTGAAGAACAGGTATCTGCTTCCTCGCATTGATGATCTGTTTGATCAATTGCAAGGGGCGAAAGTCTTCTCTAAGATAGACTTGAGATTGGGCTACCATCAGTTGAGGATTAAGGAGTCGGATGTGCCGAAGACTGCTTTTAGGATGCGGTATGAGCATTTTGAGTTTATGGTGATGCCTTTTGGATTGACGAATGCGCCTGCAGCATTTATGGATTTGATGAATCGGGTTTTTAAGTCATTCTTGGACCAATTTATCATTGTCTTTATCGATGATATCTTGGTTTATTCCAAGAGTGATGAGCAGCATGAGGAGCATTTGAGGATTGCTTTGGAGACTTTGAGGAGGGATGAGTTGTATGCCAAATTTGATAAATGCAAATTTTGGCTGAGAGAAGTTTCATTTCTTGGACATGTGATCTCAGAGCAAGGAGTGCATGTGGATCCAAAGAAGATAGAAGCTGTGGTGAATTGGGAAGCACCGAAGAATGTAGCAGAGGTGAGGAGTTTTCTGGGTTTGGCAGGCTATTATAGGAGGTTTGTGGAGGGATTCTCCATGATAGCCGCTCCGATGACTATGTTATTGAGGAAAAATCAGAAGTTTGTTTGGAGTGAGGAGTGTCAGAGAAGCTTCGAGGAGTTCAAGCACAGATTGACGAGTGCCTCGATTCTGATTTTGCCATCGGGTGCTGAGGGATATACTGTGTATAGTGATGCGTTGAGGAAGGGTCTTGGTTGTGTTTTGATGCAGCGAGATCGGGTGATTGCCTATGCTTCGAGGCAGTTGAAGCCTTATGAGTTAAATTATCCGACGCATGATTTGGAGTTAGCAGCTGTGATCTTTGCCTTGAAGATTTGGCGGCATTATCTGTATGGAGTTCCGACGATGATTTTTATCGATCATAAGAGCCTTAAGTACTTGTTGAGCCAGAAGGAACTGAATTTAAGGCAGCGAAGGTGGATCGAGTTGCTCAAGGATTATGATTTGTTGATTGAGTATCATCCGGGCAAGGCCAATGTAGTGGCGGATGCTTTGAGTAGGAAGTCTTCGATTGCTCATGTTCGGACGGTTTATCTTCCTTTATTGGAAGAGATGGCCAAGCTTAAGATAAGCTTGAAGCAGGAGGAGTCGAATTGCCTTCTAGCTAATTTCCGAGTGAGACCAATCCTCAGGGAGAAGGTTAGGGAATTGCAGGCTCAAGATGCAGATTTGAGTAAGCTTCGAGATGAAATTCGGAATGGCAAGATTTCTGAAATAGAGGTGAGGGATGATGGGATTATGACAGTGGGAAACAGATTGTGTATCCCAGATGTGCAGGAAGTTAAGGATGAGATTATGGATGAGGCACACAATGCGCCTTATGCCATGCATCCAGGCAGCACCAGGATGTACAGAGATCTGAAAAAGCATTTTTGGTGGAAAGGCATGAAGAGGGATGTAGCAGAGTTTATCAGTAAGTGTCTCGTGTGTCAGCAAGTCAAAGCTAAACACCAGGCACCTTCAGGAAAGTTGAGGTCGTTGTCCATCCCGAAATGGAAGTGGCAAAGGGTGACTATAGATTTTCTGATGGGTTTTCCTAAGACCAGTAGAAAGCATGATGCAATTTGGGTTATTGTGGATCGATTGACGAAGTCAGCTCACTTTTTGGCGATCAAGCAAACTGATTCTTTGCATGTGTTAGCAAAGAAGTACATTAATGAGATAGTGAGATTGCATGGGATTCTGGATTCCATAGTGTCGGATAGGGATCCTCGGTTTACTTCGAGGTTTGGGGTAGTTTGCAGGAAGCTTTGGGGACGAAGCTGAATTTTAGTACGGCATTTCACCCTCAGACGAATGGTCAATCTGAGAGGACCATTCGGACACTTGAGGGGATGCTTCGGGCTTGTGTGATGGATTTTCGAGGAGCATGGGATGAGCATTTGCCATTGGTCGAATTCGCTTATAACAATTCATACCATTCGAGCATTCAGATGGCTCCATATGAGGCATTATATGGGCAGAGATGTAGGACTCCGATCTATTGGGATGAAGAAGGAGAGAGGCAATTGGAAGGACCAGAATTGATTCAGATGACGGTTGATAAAGTCAATCTGGTTAAGCAGTGACTTAAGGCATCACAGGATAGGATGAAGAGTTATGTTGATGCTCACCGAAAGGAGATGGAGTATGAAGTCGGTGAGAAAGTATTCCTTAAGACATCTCCTTGGAAAGGAGTGATGAGATTTGGCAAACAGGGTAAGTTGAGTCCGAGGTATGTGGGTCCTTATGAGATCCTTGAGAGGATTGGATCACTCGCCTACAGATTGGCGTTACCTCCTGAATTGTCGCAGATTCATGATGTGTTTCATGTTTCCATGTTGAGGAGGTATAGATCGGATCCTTCTCACATCATTCAGCCTAGTGAGGTTCAGCTGAGGGATTATTTGAGTTATGAGGAGCAACCAGTGGAGACCTTGGATACCAAGGAAAAAGTCCTCAGGAACAAGACGATTCAGTTAGTCAAAGTCCTGTGGAGGAATCATTTGGTAGAGGAGGCTACATGGGAGCCATTGGAAGCTATGAAGAAAAAGTATTCGTATCTCTTAGATGATTCAGGTAATAATTTCGAAGACAAAATTTCTTTTAAGAGGGGGAGAAATGTTAGACCCCAAATTTTTTTATGAAGTTTTTAAGCATGAATTTCGTTAATTGTGTGTTTATGCCTTAGTTTGATTTATTGCGGAGTATTAATGGATAACTAAGGTTTAATTGTGGTTAAGTGAGGATTAAAAGAGCAAAAAGTTATAAGGGTATTTTAGGAAGAGTGCTTAAGTTGGGTAGGTTAAAGCTTTGTTAGGAAGGGCATGTTGGTCTTTGACTTAGGCTTAAAAGAGTTAGAAAGAAAATAGAAAGAAGGAAAAGAAAAGATAGAAAGAAGGAAGAAGAAGAGAAGTGCCGTAGGTGGAGGGAAGAAGAGAGAAGAGAAGAGAGTTTTGTGATTCCAGCGATTTCCGAAAGATTCGAAGTATTTTCGGGTAAGTTCTACTTGTGTTAATCTTGTTTTGGTTAGATTAAACTTAGAAGAATGTAAAATGGAGCAGAATCGAAGGTTTTAGGGTTTGTAAAGCAAAAATTGGTAGAATCTTTGGGTTGTGGGATTTGTGACTGATTTTGAGTTGTTGTTGGGATAGAAAGGTGGTATGGAACTTCATCTAAGATTTTGAGGTGTTGCATTTGGTTAAGGGAAGGATTGAAGATCGAAAAATGCAGAAATTTGGGGTTCGGAGTCACCTCTCCAACCCTTGCGTCATGACGTGCTCATGAAACCTTGCCTGCGTCTGGTAGAAGAAGCGACACTTGCGTGCACCATATGCAGGTGTGCATGTCATGCTGCATCTGAGAGATGAGCATGCATGGCGAGCCCAGGTTTCAGAAAGTGAAGTTTTTGGTATTTTGGGCATATCTTTTGGTGTAGATGTCCAATTGAGGTGATTTTTGATTCGATGTGAACTAGAGATCAAGGGCTACAAGTTGTATGAAGAAGGGAAGTTCGAAATTTGCCTCGAAGGGTTCAGAATTTTAGGAAGAGGTTGAATATAGACTTTTAGTACTTTATTTTGGATTTCCAAGCTTTGAATATTTTCTGTGGATATTGATTGTATGGAAACTTGGTTGTTTTAGGAAACCAAGCTGACCCGATTCCATCGCAAGAGGAAGGACATCAGTGAGTCAGATACTCGAGCGATATTAGGTGGGTAATATGTTTATGGTTATTGTGTGTATGGGCAAATTGCCTTATGTATGCTTGCTTGCATTATGTGACCTTGTTTGTGTTGAATTATATGAGAAATATTGAATTTGCATTATTACTATGATTAGGCATGGCTTGATAAGCCTTATGGCATTTGTACAAAAATGAAAAGAATGAGAATTTCGAAAAGCTTTGATAAAATGCTTTGAACATGAAACGAATGGATTATGTGTTTTGTTTGGGTAAGAGAGTTACGGATGGAGTCACGTGCACGTTGACATAAAGCCTTCTCCGGGCTGCCCACTTGAGGCAACGAGATCTTTGAGAAATCAGACTCGGATAGTTTACGGAATAAACTTCGATTTATCCAGATCGTTTACGGAACTCTCGAGCCAATTGTTTGTGCATACACGATTGATTTGTTGAGCATGACTATATCAAATCAAATTGATAAATTCTCATCTTTCACATACATATTCTATAACATGTTATGAACAATTCTGGGCAGAAAAATTTTAAAAAACATATCCCTATATTAATTCAAAATTTGGACAGCATACATGCATCAACGTCAAATTCAAATAGGAAGTCCGACCTAGCTAGGGTTTTAGCTCCATACACGACACAAGTGGCTCTGATACCACTGTAGGAAAATCCCGGGAGGTACATCACATGTACCAGGTGTGGAAAACAAAAATTTTTATCGCCGGGACCTTCCCGAAGGCCAGGATCTATGTATGCATGTGAAGATTCAAACTGAATAGCCAATAGGGACTATCTCTAAAGGTATCCACGAGAGATCGAGAAAACCTAACGGGACAAACCCTTTGACCGGGAATAGCTAGAACAAAGTAAAGGCTGCTAGACCCTACCTCTGTCCTTGGAGAGCTTGGATCAATGTTGGAAAGCTTGCTTGGAAGAAGAGATGAAGCTTTGGATGAAAGATGATGAACATTAGGTTTTAGAAACACTTTCTTGAACCCACGATCACCATGGAGAAAAATGGTTGATGAAGATCAAAGGAAAACTCTTTTCCTTTCACCATTCGACCACCCACTCCACCAACGAGCATCATCTTCTTTCATCACTCATCTTTGTCTTTTAGTCATTAATTACTTAATGACTAAGCATGATGACAAGGCTTCCAAAAGAAGCTTCTTTGCTTCTTCTTTTGTCTTCCACGTATGTAACATATATATATATATATATATATATATATATATATATATATAATATTTAATTAATTAATCATATATATATATGTATATATATTCTTTGAAGTGGTCCATCACACAAAATCGGTCTACAAGGTCCGTGAGGAAAAATCGAAAACCTTTTTGAAAGAATATCGATGTCGCGATCTCATCGGGACATATCTCGATCTCATCGGGATCCATTTAATCCGTCTGCTCTCCATATATTGAAACTCGTCCAAAACTATTTCTGGATTCTCGAAACACTCTTATCGTGTGACCCTTTAGGTTCCGGTTATGTTGGCCACTTAGATTAACAATTAATCTGAGCAAGTCATGGCGGCGTCTAGCAACACATCATGACCCCGATTGACGGAAAGTAATTGGTTTGATGAATTCATCACGAACGGATCACGAACCCTTCCATGAGACAATTCTGTGCAATTAGTCCTTTCATCATCCTATACCCCACTTGGTTATGAGTATGGTCAAAGTGTCAACTCTTACTAGACTAAGTCTAGCCCAGTGATATCGGTTCTGTCTTGGGACTCATTACTTTATATGTCCATGAAGACACTCTTCATGACATATTTATGCTCGACGAGACTTAAAGTAATGATCTGACAAGAGGCGAGGTATCTCTTACGCTATCACGTAGTGATGAATCCTTTATTGGCTACTCAATTACCTTGAATACCTCAAGTTGTACCCAAGCACCACCCTATGAGTAACCTCGAAAGGCAACAAGGAATGGAGTCAAAGCACGAAGATCGGTATCCAAGATATCCTTGAGTACCTCAAGTCTAAGGATACTTGCACCATTCTATGATGAGATTATCAGCGACATTAGAATAGGACATCCATGTGATGATCTCATGACGTGTCATCCAATGTACTTACTACCCTTAGTAAGCATCCACATGTCAACTCTAAATATCTCATATTTACAGTTTAGAGATCCTTTTGATCCAATCAAGGAGTATGACATATCTTAGTCTATCCGGATTAATGATGTCGATCTCATTAATCCTATGACTAGGAGAATTTAGATCTTGACATAATTGCACATGATAGGAATCTCGGGATTATGATCACAACATAATTCCCTTCATGCTATGTCATATATCATGGACTTCATTAATTTGATTAAAGATCAATATCAATTCATAAAGAACATCAAATAAATGAAACATGCCTTTCTTTATTTCTTCATAAAGTGCATACATGACTATGAACAAAAAGCGCTAAAGGGATTGCCTTTAGGGCACTACTCTAACAATCTCACTGATCTTGTACGCGTATAAGTCCACTTACACGGTATACAAGTCGACTTATTAGTACCGAATGGTATAAGTCGACTTACATCTCCATACAAGTTGACTTACACCTACAAATCTCCCACTTGACCTAAAGCCAATCGCCTTGGTATCTAATACCATAAGCGAGTACATGAGAATCAAAATTCTTACGTGACAATGGCTTCGTCAGCGGATCAGCAATGTTACGCTCGTGGGAATTCTCTCGATCGCGACATCACCTCGGCAATGATCTCTCGAATCGGATGATATACGTAGATGCGTGTTTAGATCGTTGGTGAGACCTTGGTTCCTTTGCTGAGCAATAGCCCCATTGTTGTCACAATACAAGCTGTATGGGCCCATCACGACTAGGAACCACACCAAGTTCGATAATGAACTTCTTGATCCAAACGACTTCCTTTCTTGCCTCGATGCGACAATGTACTACTGCTCGATCGTTGAATCGCGATCGTCTCTTGTTTGGAACTCTTCCAACCGATCGCTCCGCCGTTCAATGTGAAAACATAACCTGACTGGGATTTTGAATCACCCTTATCAGATTGAAAACTGGCATCCGTATGCCCGCTCACTTGGAGATTTCGATCTCCATATATCAAGAAAACATCCTTAGTCCTTCGCAAGTACTTGAGGATATTCTTGTGATCACCCATGACCCTCACGGATCCGATTGGTATCCGCCATGACACTTTGAGCATACGATACATCGGGCCTCGTACATAACATAGCATACATGATAGATCCTACTGCAGATGCATACGGGATCTGATCCATGCGCATCCTCTCATCTTGTGTCTTAGGACACATAGATTTCGAGAGTGTTATCCCATGAGACATGAGAAGAAACCCTCTCTTAGAATGCTCCATGCTAAACCTCTTTAGCATCTTGTCTATGTACGATGATTGTGAAAGACCAAGCAACCTTTTTGATCTATCTCTATAAATCTTTATCCCGAGGATAAAAGTTGCTTCACCAAGGTCTTTCATCGCAAATTGCTTGGACAACCAAATTTTAACTGATTGCAACATAGAAACATCGTTTCCCAGTAACAATATGTCATCTACATATAACACAAGGAATACGATTGCAGTTCCATTAACCTTCTTGTACACACAGTGTTCATCCGGATTTTGTGAGAAACCAAACTCTTTGATTGACTCATCAAAACGGATGTTCCAACTCCTGGATGCTTGCTTGAATCCATAAATGGATTTACGAAGCTTGCATACCTTTTAAGCCATCGATGGAAGTGAAGCCCTCTGGTTGTGTCATGTACACATCCTCGACCAGATTTCCATTAAAGAAAGCTGTCTTCACATCCATTTTCCATATCTCATAATCATAATGAGCGGCAATGGCTAGGAGTATCCGAATGGATTTAAGCATTGCTACTGAAATTTGAAGGTCTCGTCATAGTCAACTCCTTGTCTTTGGCGAAATCCTTTAACCACAAGCCTTCTTTATAAGTAATCACATTACCATCCATGTTGGTTTTCTTCTTAAAAACCCATTTGCACCCTATAGGTTTTATCCCTTCAGGTGCATCAACCAAAGTCCATACTTGGTTTTGGTACATGGAATCCATTTCAGCTTTCATGGCACAAAGCCATTTTTCAGCCTCTGAACTCTTCAGAACCTCTTCATAGGTAGCAGGCTCATCATCTTCTATGAGCAATACGTCATTCTGTTCACTTATGAGAAATCCATATCTCTCGGGGAGCGGTCGTATCCTACTTGACCCACTGAACTTCGTGTGTAGTAGAAGGTTGAGCACACTTCATCCGAATGAGTGACAGTCTCGAGTTCGAGCGGTGATGCGTATGCATTTGAGCATCTTGAACTTCTTCAAGTTCAACTTTGCTCCCACCGTCTTCTTCGGAAGAAACTCTTTCTCTAAGAAGACAAAGATGTTTTGAAACAAACACCTTTTGTTCCTCAAAGAGGTAGAATTGATATCCCATGGTCTCTTTAGGATATCCTACAAACAAACACTTGTCGACATTGCTTCAAGCTTATCTGATGAATCCGCTTCACGTGGCGGACAACCCCAAACTTTCAAATGAGAAAGATAAGGTTTTACGTTAGTCCACATCTCATATGGAGTAACATCAAGCGTCTTAGAGGGAACTCTGTTTAGCAAGTAAGCAATGTGTCTGCTGCGTACTCCCAAAATGATTTTGGTAACTTTGCGAAACCCATCATTGATCGTACCATGTCCAACAAGGTTCGATTTCTCCTTTCAGCCACACCATTGTGCTGTAGTGTGTAAGGAAGAGTCCACTGAGATAAAATGTCATTATCTCTGAGATAATCCAGAAACTGTTGGTCTAAGTATTCTCCACCACGATCAGATCGTAATGCCTTGATACTTTTACCAAGCTGGTTTTCTACTTGATTTCTGAATTGCTTGAACTTTTCAAACGCTTCAGATTTGTATCTCATCAGATACAAGTACCCATATCGAGAATAATCATCGATAAAGGTAATGAAATAACGACAACCACTTCTAGCATGGATGGACATCGGACCGCATACATCTGAATGTATTAGGTCTAATACTCCAGTCGCTCGTTCACCCTTTCCCTTGAAGGGTAACTTAGTCATCTTGCCTAATAAACAAGATTCGCATGTGTTATATGATTCATAATCAAATGACCCTAAACTGCCACTCTTATGGAGTTTAGCGATGCGTGTCTCATTTATATGGCCAAGTCGACAATGCCATAAGTAAGTTGACTTTAAATTATCTCTTTTATGCCGTTTGGTGTCATTGACATTCATAATTGGATGAGACATATCTAATATGTAAATACCATTGCATAATGTACCAGTACCATAAAGCATTCCGTTAGAATTAATAGAACAACCATTGCTATTAAAATTCAAATGGAAACCAATCTATTTAAACAAGAAATGATAATATGTTCTTTGTCAAAATGGGTACAAAATAACAATCATCCAATTCGAGTACAAGCCCGGTGGGAGAGACAAAACATAGGTTCCTACATTAATGCAACAACTCTTGCTCCATTTCTAACACGCAGTCTACTTCTCCTTCATGAGCTGCTCATCGTCCCTTAGGCCTGCATATCGGTACATATGTGTGAGCCACAACCAGATCAAATACCCAAATGTTGTGATCGAAGCAGATTAACCTCAATGACATACATACGAAGTAGTTGAGGCATCGATGCCTTCTTCCGCTTGATGACTCGAATAGACTTTGCAATTGCACCTCCATGGCCATCTTTACCCTGATGGAAGCAAGTTCCTTTGGGGCAGCTTCTTTGGTCTTCTTCTTGATGGCACTTCCCTTTGGTTTCTTGGCCTTCTTCTTCTTTAGGTTCTTTTCTTCTTTGAACCGGAAGAAGAAGCGACCACCATTAGCACTTGCTTACTATCATTCTTGATAGTCCTTTCACTTTGTCTTGAGCAGATTGATCAACTCGGTATTGTTGTGGATATTTGGTTCATCCGATAGTTTAACACGAACTGTGAATAACTCTCGAACAATCCAACCAGAATTAAGTCTATACTTAACTCATAATCCATTACAAAACCTAAGACGGCCAATCTCTCAATATAGCCATTCATCTTGAGGGCATCTTGCATGCGGATGTCCCCAGAGCCATCTTTAATGGTGAAGAGAAGCCTTGAGGTCTCGAACCTTTCGAATCGACTTGCTCATCAAACAGCTCATAAGATGAAATACTATAGTGTGAGCATCCATGGACTCGTCTTTATGCGCTCTGGTGACATCGAGGCAAGCATAATGCAAGTAGCCATGTCATTGTCCTTTAGATGCTTACGATATGCCTTCTGATCCTCATCAGAAGCATCGCCAGCAGGTGCATCTGGAAGTGGAACATCTAGGATGTATCCCAGTTCCTCAGATCTGAGAACAATTCTCAGATTCCTTAACCAGTCAAGAAAATTCGGTCCAGTTAACTTGTTGGAATCCATTAGCGAGCGTAACTTCACACTGGAAGACATCTTCAACCAACCTAAACGGAAAGAGAGAAAGAATGTTAGAATAAGAAAAGATGCATAATCATAAGGACTTGAATGATATGCAAAAAGCTCCCACTAGTTTCATAGAATCCATAACCCTCATTACGAAGCCAAAGAAACAAGATGACATATTGTCCTAGTGGGTTGATATCCGATAGTGCTAAGAATGACCTTGGGTTTACCCAACAAGCCACAACTTAGGTCAATCGGTAGGTATCGAACATACCAATTGCATCATCGATAACCGACATTAAGCATGACCTTGGGTTTACCCAACAAGCCACCTTATGTCTCGGGAGGTATCAAATATACCAATTACATCTTAGACACAACTATCGATCCGTGCTATCAACTTGTTGATGTGTGCACTTACATTGGGTTATCAACTCTTTGATGCGCATACATCCGATGTATGCTACCCAATTTTGCCTCTGTCCACGTTGACCTTGAGTTTACTCAACAAACCAACGCTTCTAGTGAAAACCAACCCATGAATCCGAAAATCACATTTTTATGGTTCGAACATATCCGTATAGAGCGAGCTTGGGTTTACCCAACAACCTGTTAGAGTAGTGCCCTAAAGGCAATCCCCTTTAGCGCATTTTGTTCATAATCATGTACAGACATTATGAATAAATAAAGCAAAGGCATTTTTCATTTATTTGATATTCATTTTATTATGAATTGATAGTGATCTTTAATCAAATTTATGAAGTCCATGATATATGACATAGCATGAAGGAAATTATGATGTGATCATACTAAAGATTCCTATCATGTGTAATTATGTCAAGATCTAAATTATCCCTAGTCATAGGATTAATGAGGCCGGACATCGTTAATCCGGATAGACTAGCACATGTCAAATTCCTTGATTTGATCAGCGGTGGATCTCGCATAACCGTAAATATTGAGATATTTAGATTTGACATGTGGATGCTTACTAGTGGTAGTAAGTACATTGGATGACCTGCCATGAGATCATCACATGGATGTACTATTCAAATGTCGGTGATAATCTCATCATAGCAATGGTGCAAGTATCCTTAGACTTGAGGTACTCAAGGATATCTTGATCTTGATTACGTACTTTGACTCCATTCCTTCTTTGCTTTCGAGGTCGCCATAGGGTGGTGATTGGGTATAGCTTGAGGTATTGAAGGTAATTGAGTAGCCAATAGAGGATTCACCACTACGTGATAGCGAAGAGATACCCATGGCCTCTTATCGGGATCATTACTTTGAAGTCTCTGGCGGAGCATACATATGTCATGAAGATGGTCTTCATGGACGTATAAAGTAATGAGTCCTAGGGCGAGATCTTATTACACTTGGACTAGATTTGATTTAATCACCTAGTAAGAGTTGACACATTGCCCATACTCAAACCAAGTGGGGTATAGCATGGTGAAAGGACGAATTACACGGTAATTGTCTATGGAAGGGTTAAGTGATATGGTTTCATTAGTCAAACCAATTACTTTCCGGTCGATTGGGGTCATGATGTGTTGCTAGATACCGCTCATGACTTGCTTAGATTAAGTGTTAATCTAAGTGGCCAACATAACCGGGAACCTAATGGGTCACACGCATAAGAGTGACTCGGAGAATCTGTAAAATAGTTTCGGACAGAGATCCGATATCTGGAGAGCAATAGGATTAAATGGATCCCGATGAGATTGGGATATGTCCCGATGAGATCGCGACATCGACATTCTTGGCCGTTTCGGTGATTTTTCACGGCGGGGGGCTAGCAGTCAGTAGGACCGACCCCAGTTTGACTGGACCACTTCAGCAATTATATATATTAATTAATTAAATAAATAATTAATTAATATATAAGTATAAATGTTGATTTACGGTGGAACAAAATTGAAAGGAGAAGATGATGGTTTGAAAAGTCAAACTCATCATTATTTAGCATTTTAAGGAATTAAATGCTCTCTACGTGGAAGCCTTAAGACCAAGCCATTTCTATGTGTTTTAAGTTGTTAAAACATAAATAAGAAGTGAATGGAAGAGGCTTATACGAAGGTTTTGAAGGGAAAGAGTCGAAGGCTTAATTGTTAAGCTTTGGAAAGGGTTTCCATCTTCTTCATCTCTCACCATCTCAAGTTGCTTCATCCTCTCCAAGGTTCCACCAAGTTCATCTCTCTTGCTCTCCAAGGCTAAGGTTAGTGCTAGCACACTTTTCTTTAGTCTAGCTATTCCCGGGTCAAAAGAGTTTGTCCCGGTTAGGTTTTCCGACCTCTGCGTGGATACCGTTAGAGACGGTCTCCTTTGGTCGTTATGGTTTGATTGTGTATACATACACATGGATCCTGGCTTTGGAATGTCCGGGACTTAAAAATTTTAATTCCGCACCCTGGGCATGTGATGTCCATCCCGGGATTTTCCTACAGTGGTATCAGAGCCACTTGTGTTGTATAAACAGTTAAAAGGATAACTAGGTCGGAATTCCTTTGAGAATTGAGCTGTGTTGCATGCTACTTCTGTGCAATTTCGATTCTGTATAGAATTGGGGTTTTCGAAATTTTCTTGTATAGACTTGCTCATTAGATGTTGCTGAATGTGTCTATGAAAGGAAAAATTTTATCGATGCCGATTGATAAGGTTTTGCTAATTTAATTCCCTAAGTTTCGGATGCTGTCTTGTTGAACGTTTCTGAAACAGCTATGCTTGTAAATTCGAGAATAAATTCTAGAAAAATCGTTTTTCGGATTGGTTTTCACCCACACGTCCCTAAGATGTTTGTAAATGTCTCTGTGGATGGAAAATTGTTTTCAAGGTGATTTACGATTTATTTCCGAATTTCTTGTATGCTGCTGGGAATGTCTGTGTTGGAGAACACAGATTCTGGTTTGGCTAGATTGCTGAGGTTCAATGAGTTTTTGTTGGAAATAAATCCTGCAAAAATTCATGGAGCATGTTGGGAACATGTTTTAACCTCTGTAATTTTCTCAGCATTTATTGAAAATGTTTCAATGATCATTTTGAGCAAAATGCATAGCTTGGCAGTTTTGAGAAACATGCTGGGGCTGTTTTGTTTGAAATGATTGGTTGTGTAATTCTCATTTCCAATGCCTTAAATCATTTTTATAGTGAGTAAAAATGTGTTATGTTGATGTGGTATGCATGCCAAGGTGAGATTCTTGAATTTAGGGTTTCCAATAATTTTGGATGTTGAATAGGTCACTTTAGAGTCTCGTTAGCTTATTCCGTTATCTTAGTTATTTTGGCCGTGCAATTTGTGTGACAAGTGCGAAGTAATTTTGATAACGTGTAACCTACCTAGAGATACTTAGCATGATTATTTGGTGTCCTTGAATTATGTGGAAATCAAATTGGTTAATAGTTGATTAATCGGATTCAAGTTTATCTCATTTAGTGTGACTAATTGGCATGCATGATTTGATGAAAAGTTTCATTAGCACATCAATATAATGTTTTATATACTTAGTATATTGGTTTTGTGAATTGGGACTGCACGAATTGAGAATTAGCCAACTAAAAGCAAGCCTAGCTCATTCCAATGATCGGGACTTGCTCCAATCATCGGGACTTCTCGCTCCAATGGATCGAGAGCATTCGATGACTAGGAATTGCTCCAATCATTGGAAAGGAGCATTCCAATCGACCAGATTTGTTCGGTCATGATCGAAGAAGGGTTCCAGTCGACTAGAACATGTCCCAGTCGACTGGAACGTGTACAGTAACCCTTCCAGTCGACTAGAACATGTTCGGTCATTGGAGCGAACGATTAAGATGTAGTCGACTAGAACAAAGGTTCGGTCGTGGCACATCTACCATCGACCGAACTTGCTCGATGACTATAAACACATTCTTTGGAGGGATGATGGATGATTTTAGGTATAAATTCAATATGATTGATACAATGCCCTAAATCAGTCCATATAGTCAAGATGACTATGATCCTTGGATGAGATTAGTTAGATGAGACCTAAATCCTCAATTTAATATGAAAACTAACGCCTTCCATTAATATGGTAAGAACCAGTTCTTATAGGGTTGGGTTGTTGAGCTAACCTCAAGCTCACTCTATACGGATATGTTCAACCATGAAAATATGATTTTCGGATTAATGGGTCGGTTTTCCTAAAGCGTTGATTTGTTGAGCTAACCTCGCGTCAACGTGGACGAGGCTTAAATTGGGTAGTGTACATCGATGTATACGCATCAGTGTTGATAACCCAATGTATGTGCATACATCAACTGTTGATAGCATCGGCGATAGTTGCATTCGAGATGCAATTGGTATGACCGATACCTACCGATTGACCTAAGGTGATTTGTTGAGCTAACCTCAAGGTCATTCTTAGCAATGTCGGATATCGACCCACTAGGACATTGTGCCATTTTGTTTCTTGGATTCTGATGAGGTTATGGATTCTATTGAAACTAGTGGGAGCCATATGTATGTCATTTAAGTCCTTATGATCATACATTTAATTCTATTCTAACTTCCTTTCTCTCTCTATGTTTAGGTTGATTCAAGATGTCGACTAGTGTGAATCTACGCTCACTAATGGATACAAACAAATTAATGGACGAATTTTCTTGGTCGGTCTGCGAAATCGAGAATTGTTCTCGGATCCAAGATCTTGGATACATCCTTGATTTTCCGCTACGATCCACTACTCAAAGGAGCTTCTGATGATGATCAGAAGGCATATCGTAAGCATCTCAAAGACAGTGACATAGCTACATGCATTATGCTTGCATCGATGTCACCTGAGCTGCAGAAGCAGCACGAGTCTATGGATGCTCATACGATTGTGTTTCATCTGCGAGAGTTGTTTGATGAGCAAGCTCGGTCCGAACGGTTCGAGACCTCAAGATTGCTCTTTACAACGAAGATGACTCCTGGTTCATCTGCGATCTGCAATATGCATTGAAGATGAATGGCTATATTGAGAGGTTGGCGGTCTTAGGTTTTGTGATGGATTGAGTTAAGTATAGACTTGATTCTTGTTGGCTTATCGAGATAGTTATTCACGGTTTGTGTTGAACTATCGGATGAACCAAATATCCTCCACAATTCCCGAGTGATCAACATGCTCAAGGCAATGAGAACAATTCAAAGCAAGATAGCAAGCGTTGCTATTGGTGGATTCGCCTTCCTCTCGCTTCCAAGAAGAGGAAACAGAAGAAAAAAAGGCTCGAAGCGAAAGGAAGTGCAGCGAAGGCAAGAAGAAGACCAAAGATACTGCACCAAAAGGTACCGCTTCCATCATGGTAAGACCGGTCATTGGGCGTAATTGCAAAGTCTATTTGGAACAATCAAGCGAAGAAGGCATCGGATGCCTCGACTTCTTCGGTATGTTTGTCATTAGGTTAACACTGCTTCGATCATAACATATGGGTATTAGATACGGTTGTGGCTCACATATGCAATGATATCGCGGGCCTCGTGGACGATGAAAGCGACTCATAAAGGGAGAAATGGACTGCGTGTTGGCAATGGAGCAAGGGTTCTGCATTAGCCGTAGGGACTTATGTTTTGACACTCCTAGTGGGCTTGTACTTAACTTGGATGATTGTTATTTTGTACCGTGTTAACAAAGAACATATTATGCATTTCTTGTTTAAATAGAATTTGGTTTCCATTTGTCTTTTGGTAACAATGGTTGTTCTATTAGCTCAAATGGAATGCTTTATGGTACTGGTACATTATGCAATGGAATATACATATTAGATATGTCACATCCGGTTATGAATGTCAATGACGCTAAAAGACATAAAAGAGATAATTTAAAATCAACTTATTTATGGCATTATGCGCCGGCCATATAAATGAGAGACGATCGCTAAGCTCCACAAGAGTGGAAGTTTAGGGTCATTTGATTATGAATCATATGACACATGTGAATCTTGTTTATTAGGCAAGATGACTAAGTTACCTTTAAGGAAAGGGTGAGCGAGCGATTGGATTATTAGACCTAATACATTCGGATGTATGTGGTCCGATGTCCATCCATGCGAAATGGTTGTTGTTACTTCATTACCTTCATCGATGATTATTCTCGATATGGGTATCTCAGATCGATGAGATACAAATCTGAAGCGTTTGAAAAGTTCAAACAATTCAGAAATGAAGTAGAAAAACAACTTGGTAAAAGTATCAAAACATTACGATCCGATCGTGGTGGTGAATACTTAGACCAAGAGTTTTGGATTATCTCGAGATAATGGGATCTTATCTCAGTGGACTCCTCCTTACACACCACAGCACAATGGTGTGGCAGAAAGGAGAAATCGAACCTTCTTTGGACATGGTTCGATCTATGATGGGCTTTGCACAGATTACCAAAATCCTTTTGGGGATATGCTCTTGAGACATTTGTTTACTTGTTAAGCGAGTTCCATCAAAGCAGTTGATGTTACTCCATATGAGATGTGGACTAACAAGAAACCTTATCTTTCTTATTTGAAAGTATGGGGTTGTCCCGCTTATGTGAAGCGGACAAAGTCAAGATAAGCTTGAAGCAAAATCTGACAAGTGTTTGTTCGTAGGATATCCTAAAGAAACAAGAGGATATCAATTCTACTTTGCTGAGGAACAAAAGGTGTTTGTTTCAACACATGCTGTCTTTTTAGAGAAAGAGTTTCTTTTAAAGAGGACGATGGGAGCAAAGTTGAACTTGAAGAAGTTCAAGATGCTTTCGGACGCAGCAGATCAATCGCTGAACTCAAAGCTGTATCTCATATGAGATGAGGTAACATTCAACCTTCTACTTCACACGAAATTAGTAGGTCAAGTAGGATCGCTCTGTTCGAGAGATATGGATTTCGTGAGTGAACAGAATGACGTATTGCTCATAGAGGATGATGAGCCTACCACCTATGAAGAGGTTACGAAGAGTTGAGAATCGAAAAATGGCTTCGTGCCATGAAATCAAATGGATTCCATGTATGAAAACCAAGTATGGACTTTGGTTGATGCACTGAAGGATAAAACCTATAGGGTGCAAATGGGTTTTCAAGAAGAAAGCGACATGGATGGTAATGTGATTACCTATAAAGCGAGGCTAGTGGCTAAAGGCTTTCGTCAAAGACAAGGAGTTGACTATGGCGAGACCTTGATCGATGGCAATGCTTAAATCCATCGAGATACTCCTAGCCATTGCCGCTCATTATGATTATGAGATATGGCGGATGGATGTGAAGACGACTTTCTGAATGGAAATCGCCGAGGATGTGTACATGACACAACTGAGGGCTTCATTTCGCCGATGGCGAAAAGGTATGCAAGCTTCGTAAATCCATTTATGGATTGAAGCAAGCATCCAGAGTTGGAATATCCGTTTTGATGAGGCGATCAAAGAGTTTGGTTTCTCACAAAATCCGGATGAACACTTGTGTGTACAAGAAGGTTGATGGGATTGCGATCGTATTCCTTGTGTTATATGTAGATGACATATTATTACTAGGAAGCGATGTCTCAATCTTTACAATCAAGAAAAATTTGGTTGTCGAAACACTTTGCCATGAAAGACCTTGGAGAAGCAACTTATATCCTTGGGATAAAGATTTATAGAGATAGATCTAAGAGGTTGCTTGGTCTTTCACGGTCAGCGTACATAGACAAGGTGCTAAAGAGGTTTAGCATGGAGCAATCCAAGAGGGTTTCTTCCATTACTCATGGGATAACACTCTCGAAGTCTATGTCCTCGGACACGGGGCGAGAGGATGCGTATGAATATGATCCGTATCGTCTGCGATAGGATCTATTATGCACGTAATGCTTATACGAGACCCGATGTATCATATGCTCTAAGTGTTACTGAGAGATACCAATCGGATCTGGTGAGGGTCCTTTGGGTGGTATCGAGAATATCCTTAAATACTTGCGAAGAACTAAGGATGTTTTCTTGATATATGGAGATGGAAATCTCAGTGGCGAGCATCTGATGCGATTTTCAATCGATAAGGGCGACTCGAGTCCCAATCAGTTATGTTTTCACACTTGAATAGCGGAGCGGTCGGTTGGAAGAGTTCAAGCGAGAGACGCTCACGATTCAACGATCGAGGCGAGTACATTGCGAAATCGGATCACGTGAAAGGAAGCGGTTTGGATCGAAGTTCATTCTTGAACTTGGTGTGGTTCCTAGTGTGATGGACCCATCTGATTGTATTGTGACAACAATGGAGCTATTCTTGTGACCGAAAGAACCAAGGTCTCATCGGTGATCCAAACACGTACTCGCCGATACCATTTGATTCGGAGATCATTGCTCGAGGTGATGTCCCGATAGAGAATTCCAGAGCGAGAATATTGCCGATCCGTTGACAAAGCCATTGTCACAGAAGAATTTTGATTCTCATGTACTCGCTTATGGTATTAGATACCAAGGCGATTGGCTTTAGGTCAAGTGGGAGGTTGTTAGAGTAGTGCCCTAAAGGCAATCCCCTTTAGCGCATTTTGTTCATAATCATGTACAGACATTATGAATAAATAAAGCAAAGGCATTTTTCATTTATTTGATATTCATTTTATTATGAATTGATAGTGATCTTTAATCAAATTTATGAAGTCCATGATATATGACATAGCATGAAGGAAATTATGATGTGATCATACTACTGAGATTCCTATCATGTGTAATTATGTCGAGATATCTAAATTATCCCTAGTCATAGGATTAATGAGGCTGGACATCGTTAATCCGGATGAACTACACATGTCAAATTCCTTGATTTGATCAGCGGTGGATCTCGAACAAGCTGTAAATATTGAGATATTTAGATTTGACATGTGGATGCTTACTAGTGGTAGTAAGTACATTGGATGACCTGCCATGAGATCATCACATGGATGTACTATTCAAATGTCGGTTGATAATCTCATCATAGCAATGGTGCAGTATCCTTGGACTTGAGGTACTCGAGGATATCTTAGTCTTGATTACGTACTTTGACTCCATTCCTTCTTTGCTTTCGAGGTCGCTCATAGGGTGGTGATTGGGTATAGCTTGAGGTATTGAAGGTAATTGAGTAGCCAATAGAGGATTCACCACTTCGTGATAGCGAAGAGATACCCACGGCCTCTTATCGGGATCATTACTTTGAAGTCTCTGGCCGAGCATACATATGTCATGAAGATGGTCTTCATGGACATATAAAGTAATGAGTCTAGGGCGAGATCTTATTACACTTGGACTAGATTTGATTTAATCACCTCTAGTAAGAGTTGACACATTGCCCATACTCGAACCAAGTGGGGTATAGCATGGTGAAAGGACTAATTGCACCAAATTGTCTATGGAAGGGTTAAGTGATATGGTTTCATTAGTCAAACCAATTACTTTCCGGTCAATTGGGGTCGTGATGTGTTGCTAGATACGCTCATGACTTGCTTAGATTAAGTGTTAATCTAAGTGGCCAACATAACCGGAACCTAATGGGTCACACGATAAGAGTGACTCGGAGAATCAGTAAAATAGTTTGAGACGGAGATCCGATATCCGGAGAGCAATAGGATTAAATGGATCCCGATGAGATTGGGATATGTCGATGAGATCGCGACATCGACATTCTTTGAAACCGTTTCCGGTGATTTTTATTGGCCAAGGGGCGGCAGTAGGTAGGGACCGACCCAGTTTGACTGGACCACTTCAGCAATTATATATATTAATTAATTAAATAAATAAATTAATTAATATATAAGTATAAATGTTGATTCTGATGGAACAAAATTGAAAGGAGAAGATGATGGTTTGAAAAGTCAAACTCATCATTATTTAGCATTTAAGGAATTAAATGCTCTCTACGTGGAAGCCTTAAGACCAAGCCATTTCTATGTGTTTTAAGTTGTTAAAACATAAATAAGAAGTGAATGGAAGAGGCTTATCTGAAGGTTTTGAAGGGAAAGAGTCGAAGGCTTAATTGTTAAGCTTTGGAAAGGGTTTCCATCTTCTTCATCTCTCACCATCTCAAGTTGCTTCATCCTCTCAAGGTTCCACCAAGTTCATCTCTCTTGCTCTCCAGGCTAAGGTTAGTGCTAGCACACTTTTCTTTAGTCTAGCTATTCCGGGTCAAAAGAGTTTGTCGGTTAGGTTTCCGACCTCTGCGTGGATCTGGTTAGAGGCGGTCTCCTTTAGTCGTTATGGTTTGATTGTATACATACATGGATCACAGCTTTCGGGAATGTCCCGGGACTTAAAAATTTTAATTCCGCACCCTGGGCATGTGATGTCCATCCCGGGATTTTCCTACACAACCCAACCCTATAAGAACTCTGGTTCTTACCATATTAATGGAAGGCGTTAGTTTTCATATACCGAGGAGGGATTTCGAACTCTAGACTCCAAGCTGAAGGATTATAGTCACTATGACTATATGGAATAATTTAGGGCATATGATCAATCACATTGAGTTTATACCTAAAATCATCCATCATCCCTCCTTTGCATGTTATAAGTCAACTTGTGTATGTATAAGTCGACTTATGCCTCTGTGTAAGTCGACTTATGCATGTGTAAGTCGAACTTGCAGCAATCGTTCACGAACAAGTCGACTTGTACCATTGTGCGAAGTCGACTTATCGTCTCGATGCTGCGGACAAGTCGACTTGTACATTGTGTAAGTCGACTTATCCAAAAAAATTGCTATCTAATCGGCTAATTTCTCAATCCGTGTAATCCCAATTCACAATACCAGCATACCTAGGGTAATATCATTAATTTGATGTACCAATGAACACTTCATTGTTACATGATTGCCATATCTGATCAAACCATACAAGAAAAGCTTGAAAATGAGTCATTACTCATAAATATCCAAACAATTTAGGAAACACCAAATTATCACCTAAGCATCTCTAGCTAGTCCATACGTTATCAAATTACTTCGGCACAAGTCACAAAAAATTATGACGGCCAAAACAAGCAAGATAATGAAATACACTAACGAGACGCTAATGTGACCTATTCGGCATCCGAAAATTCTTGGAAAACCAACTTCAAGCAATTCAGTTTGGAAAGCATACTACATCAAGATAACTCATTTTCAATCACATTAAAAATGGTCCAAGGCATTGGAACTGAAAAATACACATTCAATTATGCCAAGCAAAACAGTCCCAGCAATGTTCACAAAACTGCCAAGTACTACACATTGCTCGAAATAATCATTGAACAAATTTCAATAAATTCTGAGAAAATTACACAGGTTACTACATGTTCAGAACATGCCTCATAAATTTTTCCAGGATTTATAGCCTTCAAAAACTCAGTCAACCTAAGCAACAAAACCGATTCAAAATCTGTGTTCATCAACACAGCTATTCCCAACAGCATATAATAAATTCGTGAATAAATAGCAAATCACCTTGAAAACACTTTTCCATCCACATAGACATTCAAAAACATATTAGGGACATGTTGGTGAAGGCCAATCCAAAAAAAAAAATTTCTAGAATTTATTATCGAATTTATACACATTCCTGTTCACAGAATGTGTCACAAAACAGCATCTAGAACCTTAGGGAATAAATTAGCAGAAATATATCAAATCAAATTGATAAATTCTCATATTTCACAGACATATTCTATAACATGTTATGAACAATTCTGGGCAGAAAAATTTCAAAAAACATATCCCTATATTAATTCGAAATTTGGACAGCATACATGCATCAACGTCAAATTCAAATAGGAAGTCCGACCTAGCTAGGGTTTTAGCTCCATACACGACACAAGTGGCTCTGATACCACTGTAGGAAAATCCTGGGAGGTACATCACATGTACCAGGTGCGGAAAACAAAAATTTTTGTCACCGGGACCTTCCCGAAGGCCAGGATCTATGTGTGTGTATGAAGATTCAAACCTGAATAGCCAATAGAGACTATCTCTAAAGGTATCCACGCAGAGATCAGAAAACCTAACCGGGACAAACCCTTTGACCCGGGAATAGCTAGAACAAAGTAAAGGCTGCTAGACCCTACCTCTGTCCTTGGAGAGCTTGGATCAACGTTGGAAAGCTTGCTTGGAAGAAGAGATGAAGCTTTGGATGAAAGATGATGAACCTTAGGTTTTAGAAACACTTTCTTCAACCCACGATCACCATGGAGAAAAATCGTTGATGAAGATCAAAGGAAAACTCTTTTTCCTTTCACCATTCGACCACCCACTCCACCAACGAGCATCATCTTCTTTCATCACTCATCTTTTGTCTTTTAGTCATTAATTACTTAATGACTAAGCATGATGACAAGGCTTCCAAAAGAAGCTTCTTTGCTTCTTCTTTTGTCTTCCACGTATCTAACATATATATATATATATTAATTATTTATTTAATTAATTAATCATATATATATATGTATATATATTGCTGAAGTGGTCCAGTCACACCGGGGTCGGTCCTACCGGGTCCCGGTAGGGAAAAATCCCCGGAAACCTTTTTCAGCAATATCGATGTCGCGATCTCATCGGGACATATCTCGATCTCATCGGGATCCATTTAATCCGTCTTCTCTCCATATATTGGAACTCTGTCCAAAACTATTTTACGGATTCTCTGAAACACTCTTATGCGTGTGACCCTTTAGGTTCCCGGTTATGTTGGCCACTTAGATTAACAATTAATCTGAGCAAGTCATGGCGGCGTCTAGCAACACATCACGACCCCAATTGACCGGAAAGTAATTGGTTTGATGAATTCATCACGAACCGGATCACGAACCCTTCCATAGACAATTCCGCAATTCGTCCTTTCATCATCCTATACCCCACTTGGTTATGAGTATGGTCAAAGTGTCAACTCTTACTAGACTAAGTCTAGCCAAGTGATATCAGTTCTGTCTTGGGACTCATTACTTTATATGTCCATGAAGACACTCTTCATGACATATTTATGCTCTGCCGAGACTTAAAGTAATGATCTAACGAAGAGGCTGTGGTATCTCTTACGCTATCACGTAAGTGATGAATCCTTTATTGGCTACTCAATTACCTTCGAATACTCAAGTTGTACCCAAGCACCACCCTATGAGTAACCTCTGAAAGGCAACAAGGAATGGAGTCAAAGCACAGCATCAATATCCAAGATATCCTTGAGTACCTCAAGTCTAAGGATACTTGCACCATTGCTATGATGAGATTATTACTGACATTAGAATAGGACATCCATGTGATGATCTCATGGCAGGTCATCCAATGTACTTACTCCCACTAGTAAGCATCCATATGTCAACTATAAATATCTCATATTTACAGTTTCTGAGATCCACTGCTTGATCCAATCAAGGAGTATGACATATGCTAGTCTGTCCGGATTAATGATGTCCAGTCTCATTAATCCTATGACTAGGAAAAATTTAGATACTGACATAATTGCACATGATAGGAATCTCAGGATTATGATCACATCATAATTTCCTTCATGCTATGTCATATATCATGGACTTCATTAATTTGATTAAAGATCAATATCAATTCGTAAAGAACATCAAATAAATGAAACATGCCTTTCTTTATTTCTTCATAAAGTCTGTACATGACTATGAACAAAAAGCGCTAAAGGGGATTGCCTTTAGGGCACTACTCTAACAATTGCATACGCGTCCAGAACTCTAGATCCAGCTCAAGCCAACTACACCACAACTGAGAAAGAGCTCTTTGCAGTAATCTTCGCACTAAAAAAACTCGCGGTCAGCCGCCATCTGAGCCTCAAGATGAAGGATGTCCGCTCGGAGCATGGCCACCTCGGAGGGGGCTGGAACAACTGCAGGTGGAGGAGACTCACGAGGCGGAACCGCGGAGGGAGCAAGAGGAAGAGGAGGGGATATGAGTTTCTCGCTGCTGCTAGCATTGTGAGTTTGAGGCATGGTCCCTGCACATATAAGTAATAGAAACAAAAACTTAACTAGGAACATCATACAGAATCATCCTCCTCGTCGCGACGAATCGAGGTCCTCAGCCATTCGTCGCGACAGACAGGTACTTTCGTTGTGGCAAATGGGCGTCTTCGTTCGTCGCGACGAATTATGAAACTCGTCGCGACGAACGGCGATTCTACAGACACACGCGACGAACAGCACTTCCCGCAACCCCAACTAAACACTAATCAACGAAAATGAAAGCGAACAAAGAGAAAAACAAAAGGAAAGAGGCTTACGAGAGTCGATAGTGAAGGGAGACTTGAAGGAGATGACTACGGAGGGAATGAGGCAACGTCGACGAAGGCGGCGAAGAAATGAGAGAGTGAGGGAGAAAGAGAAAGAGAAAGAAGGAGAAGAAATAGGGCGGAAGGCAAATGAAAGGGCGCGAAAGGGAAAAAAACAGAAAAGGGCTTCGGTCAAAGAGGAAGACCAACGGTTCATAGGGGCAAAACTGGGCTTATTCATCGCGACGAGGCAATCGTTAGCCACAGCGAACAAAACAGAAAAACCCTAGATATGTCGCGATGAACAGGGATGTTCGTTGCGGCGAACCACCCAAAACAGAACAAAATTTCTAAGGATCCTACACAAATTGCACAAACATTCAATTTATCAATCCACGTATCACTCAATCTCATTAATCTATCTCATGCTTCATCGAACAAGGAAAATGCGGAGCTAACAAGAGGGAATCAATTTATTGAAACAGTAAATGAAAATCCTACTTAACTACAAATTAAACCTACTTGATGGATCTCTCCCCACACTTAAACAATATAATCATGCTCAACAAATGCACGAGGAATCAAACATAAGCACAATTATATAGTAAATGAAGGAAAGAAAACCGATAGTCACGGCGGTTAGGAGTCCCATGATAGAGCTTGAGCAGATGTCCATTGACCTGAAATCTTGCGCGGTGTGTTCTCGCAAAAGTTCTACCATACCAAAATTATGTACCTTAATCACCACATAAGGTCCTTCCCAGCGATGATTGAATTTGCGGGCTTGAATGTGAAGCGGGCTTTATACAAGAGGACCTTGTCACCTTCCTTAAAAGTCTTTGGAGAAGGATCTTATCATGTATCGACTTGGCCTTTTCCTTGTAGAGCCGAGAGTGCTCATATGCTTCAAGTCGCAGCTCCTCTAACTCCTGCAGTTGGAGTTTCCTTTCCATCCCCGATGTACCAAAGTCTAGGTTACATTGCTTAACCGCCTAATAGGCCTTATGTTCTAGCTCCATTGTAAATGACAGGCCTTACCATAAATCAACCGGTATGGAGACATTCCTATCGGGGACTTATAAGCGATGCGATATGCCCATAGTGCTTCCTCTGGCGTAGACTCAATCCTTCTTGGAGGGCTTAACTATCCTTTCCAAATGTGCTTGACCTCTCTATTCAAACTTCGTCAACCATTGGTTTTGCGGATGATAGGCGATAGAAACTTTGTATGTAACCCCAAATTTGGAAAGCAAGTTAGTAATAACCCGATTACAAAATGAGCTCGCGTTCACTCACTATTGCCTTAGGAATTCGAATCGATGTAAGATATTAGACTTGAGGAATTTAGAGGCTGCTGTAGCGTCATCTTGTCTAGTGGGCACGGCTTCGATCCATTTCGAAACATAATCAACTCCTAGGATAATGTACACGAACCCAAACGATGGGGGGAACGGTCCCATGAAATCGATACCCCAAACATCAAAGATTTCGCAAAAACAAAACTGGTTGTTGCGGCATCACGACGCGTTCCCTAATCCCAAAGCGTTGACACTTGTCACAAGCTTGGCAAAAGTGAAAGGAGTCCCGAAAGAGAGTAGGCCAATAGAATCATGAATCCAAAACTTTCCTCGCTATTCTTCTAGAACTGAAATGTCCCCCACAAACCATAGAGTGGAAAGTTGAGAGTATATCATCAAATTCCTCATCTGGAACACATCGTCGAATTACTTGGTCACTGCATATCTTTCACAGATGAGGTTCGTCCCACATGTAATGCCGAGCTTCACTCTTCAATTTCTGAGCCTGCCCCCGCGTCATACAGATAGGGGTCAAATTTGTCATTAAGTAATTGACAATATGTGCATACCAAGGCTCCTTGAGAACTGCGGCACACAGGATAGAATCCGGAAAAGAATCACAGGTCAGATCGGAAGAGTCTACTCCTTTAGTATCTTGCGGCAGTCTGCTCAGATGGTCAGCTACTTGGTTTGAAGCACCAGCCCGATCTTTAATCTCAATATCAAACTCTTGAAGAAGCAAAGTCCAACGGATTAATCTGGGTTTCGATTGTGGCTTCGTCAAGAGGTAATTAACAGCTGCGTGATCGGTGAAAATGATGACATGGGAATTAACCAAATACTGCCGGAATTTTTTTAGTGCGAAGATTACTGCAAAGAGCTCTTTCTCAGTTGTGGTGTAGTTGGCTTGAGCTGGATCTAGAGTTCTGGACGCGTATGCAATTGTTAGAGTAGTGCCCTAAAGGCAATCCCCTTTAGCGCTTTTTGTTCACAGTCATGTACAGACTTTATGAATAAATAAAGAAAGGCATGTTTCATTTATTTGATGTTCTTTATGAATTGATATTGATCTTTAATCAAATTAATGAAGTCCATGATATATGACATAGCATGAAGGAAATTATGATGTGATCATAATCCTGAGATTCCTATCATGTGCAATTATGTCAAGATCTAAATTTTTCCTAGTCATAGGATTAATGAGACCGGACATCATTAATCCCATTGCACTAGATATGTCATACTCCTTGATTGGATCAAGCAGTGGATCTCAGAAACTGTAAATATGAGATATTTAGAGTTGACATATGGATGCTTACTAGTGGTAGTAAGTTCATTGGATGACCTGCCATGAGATCATCATATGGATTTAATGTCAGTGATAATCTCATCATAGCAATGGTGCAAGTATCCTTAGACTTGAGGTACTCAAGGATATCTTGGATACTGATCCTGTACTTTGACTCCATTCCTTGTGACCTTCTAGAGGTTACTCATAGGATGGTGCTTGGGTACAGCTTGAGGTATTCAAGGTAATTGAGTAGCCAATAAAGGATTCATCACTACGTGAGAATGTAAGAGATACCGCCCTCTTATCGATCATTACTTTAAGTCTCGGCGAGCATGATTATGTCATGAAGAGTGTCTTCATGGACATATAAAGTAATGAGTCCTCCGACAGAACCGATTTCACTTAGGCTAGACTTCGATGCGGTAAGAGTTGACATATTGGTCATACTCATAACCAAGTGGGGTATAGGATGATGAAAGGACGAATTGCACAAGAATTGTACATGGAAGGGTTAGTGATCGGTTCGTGATGAATTCATCAAACCGATTACTTTCCGGTCAATTGGGGTCATGATGTGTTGCTACATACCGCTCATGACTTGCTCAGATTAATTGTTAATCTAAGTGGCCAACATAACCGGAACCTAAAGGGTCACACGATAAGAGTGTTTCAGAATCAAGAAAATAGTATTGGACCGTTCCAATTATGGAGAGCAATCGGATTAAATGGATCCCGATGAGATCGAGATATGTCCCGATGAGATCGCGACATCGATATTCTTGAAAAAGGTTTTGGTGGTTTTTCATGCGGGGCCGTGGAGACCGACCCAGTGTGACTGGACCACTTTAGCAATATATATACATATATATATATGATTAATTAATTAAATAATTAATTAATATATATATATATATGCTTGTCACGTGGATGAAGGAGAGAAGAAGCATGGAAGCTTCTTTTCCAAGCTTAGTCATCACCTTAATAAATGACTAAAGGACAAAATAAGAAAGGAAGATGTAGATCATGGTTGGCTTTAATAAAAAGGAATGAAAGAAAGAGTTTCTTTCACTCTTTGAAGGCTTCATCGTTGGTTTTTGAAAAACCAAAGGAAAAGAAAAGTGTTTCTTTCTCCAAGCCATCATCGATCATCTCTTCATCTCCAAGGATTTTGTCATCTCCTCCACGTTAATCCAAGCTCTCTAGAGGACAGAGGTAGGCTCTAGCAGGCTTTATTCTGTTCTAGCTATTCCCGGGTCAAAGGTGTTTGATCCGGTTAGGTTTTCTGATCTCTGAGTGGATACCTTTAGAGATAGTCTCTATTGGCTATTCAGGTTTGAGTTTTCATACCGACACCGGGATTCTGGGTTTCGGGAAGGTCCCGGGAATAAAAAATTTTTGTTTCCGCTGCTGGAACATGTGATGTTCCTCCCCGGATTTTCCTACAGTGGTATCAGAACGTCTGGTGTCGTGTATGAAGCTTTAACTGAAGCTAGATCACAAACCCTCATTGCTTGTGATGTTGTAGCATGCATTCTGTCCAGATTTCGTATTGCTATAGAGATAGGGTTTTCGAAATTTTTCTGCCCAGGATTGTTCATAACATGTTAGAGAATATGTCTATGAATTTTCAGAATTTATCGATTTGATTTGATATAGTTTTGCTAATTAATTCCCTAAGGTTCCAGATGCTGTTTTGTGAAACACTCTGTGGACAGGTATGAGTATAAAATCGAGAATAAATTCTAGAAAAATATTTTTCTGGATTTTCCTTCACCTACATATCTCTAAGATGTTGGCGAATTTCAATGAGCATGGAAATTGAATTTCAAAGTGATTGGATATTTATTCACGAATTTATTCTATGCTGTTGGGAATTGCTGTGCTGATGAACACAGTTTTTGAATCGGTTTTGTTATTTTGGTTGACTGAGTTTTTGATGGCCTAAAATCCTGAAAAAATTCATGTAGCATGTTCTGAACATGTAGTAACCTTTGTAATTTTCTCAGAATTTATTGAAATTGTTTCATTGATCATTTCGAGCAATGTACAGAACTGGACAGTTTTGTGGAAATTGTTGAGACTGTTTTGTTTGGCTTGATTGAGTGTGCTTTTTCAGTTCCAATGTCTTGCACCATTTTTAATGTGATTAAAAATGTGTTATCTTGATGTGGTATGATCGCCAAAGTGAATTGCTTGAATTTGCTTTTCCAAGAATTTTTGAATGCCGAATTGGTCACATTTGTGTCTCGTTAGTATATTTCATTTTCTTGCTTGTTTTGGCCGTCACAATTTTTGTGACAAGTGCCGAAGTAGTTTTGAGAGTGTATACACTAGCTTGAGATGCTTAGGGTGATAATTTGGGTGTTCCTAAATTATTTGGAAATCTTAGAGTTATGACTCATTTCAAGCTTTTCATATAGTTTGACTATTTAAGGCATTCATGAATCAACGAAGTGTTCATTGAGGCATCTATTTACAAATATTACCCTAGGTATGATGGTATTGTGAATTAGAATTGCATGGATTGAGGAATTAGCCGATTAGAGATTTTAGCAAATTTCCTTGGATAAGGCGACTTGTGTATGGAATAAGTCGACTTGTTCAAGTCTTAGTATAAGTCCACTTGTAGCACATTACAAGGCTTACTTGTGCATAAAGCAGAAAGCCATAAAGCGACTTGTATTATACAAGTCGACTTGTGTGTGGGCAGAAGCATAAGGTGACTTGCATTCGATGAAAGTCGACTTGTGACATGCTCAGGTTGGATGATGGATGATTATAAGGATTGATTCAATTTGATTGATGAAACCTAAATCATGCCATATAGTCATAGTGACTATGATCCTTCAGCTTGGAGTCTAGAGTTTCTAAATCCCTCCTCGGTATATGAAAACTAACGCTTCCATTAATATGGTAAGAACCAGAGTTCTTATAGGATGGGTTGTTGGGTAAACCCAAGCTCACTCTATACGGATATGTTGAACCATGAAAATATGATTTTCTCGATTAATGGGTTGGTTTTCACCGAAGCGTTGGTTTGTTGAGTAAACTCAAGGTCAACGTGGGCGGAGGTGAAATTGGGTAGCATACATCGGATGTATGCGCATCAAAGAGTTGATACCCAATGTAAGTGCATACATCAACAAGTTGATAAAGACTGATCGATAGTTGTGTCTAAGATGTAATTGGTATATCCGATACCTCCGAGACATAAGGTGGCTTGTTGGGTAAACCCAAGGTCATTCTCAATGCCTGTTATCGATGATGCAATTGGTATGTTCGATACCTACCGATTGACCTAAGTTGTGGCTTGTTGGGTAAACCCAAGGTCATTCTTAGCAATATCGGATATCAACCCACTAGGAAATTATGTCACTTTGTTTCTTTGGATTCAGAATGAGGGTTATGGATTCTATGAAACTAGTGGGAGCTCTTTTGCATATCATTCAAGTCCTTATGATTATGCAGCTATTCCTATTCTAACATTCTTCCTCTCTATCCGTAGGTTATTTGAAAATGTCGCCAAGTGTGAATCTTCGTTAAACATGGATTCCAACAAGTTAATCGGACCGAATTTTCGATCGTTAAGGAATCTGAGAATAATTCTCAGATCTGAAGGTCTAGGATATATCCTAGATTTTCCGCTTCCAGATGCACCTGTTGTCGATGCTTCTGATGATGATCAGAAGGCATATAGTAAGCATCTAAAGGACAGTGACATGGCTACTTGCATCATGCTTGCCTCGATGTCACCAGAATCGCAGGCGAAAGACGAGTCCATGGATGCTCACACTATAGTTTTTCATCTTAGGAACTGCTTGACGAGCAAGCCCGGTCCAAAGGTTTGAGACCTCAAGGCTTCTCTTCACCACAAAGATGGCTCCAGGGACATCTGCTGTGCAGTACGCCCTGAAGATGAATGGCTATATTGAGAGATTGGCCGTCTTAGGTTTTGCAATGGATCATGAGTTAAGTATAGACTTAATTCTGGTTGGATTGTCCAACAGTTATGCACGCCAGTGTTAAACTACGGATGAACCAAATATCCACTACAATACCGAAATGATCAATCTGCTTCAAGACAAACCGAGCAAACTATCAAGAGTGATAGTAAGCAAGTGCTGGTAGTAGCTTCTTCTTCTTCAGGTTCCAAGAAGAAAAAGAACCCAAAGAAGAAGAAGGCAAAGAAACCAAAAGGAAGCGCCATCAAG
Source organism: Erythroxylum novogranatense (assembly GCA_029891385.1). Lineage (NCBI taxonomy): Eukaryota > Viridiplantae > Streptophyta > Magnoliopsida > Malpighiales > Erythroxylaceae > Erythroxylum > Erythroxylum novogranatense. The sequence continues at coordinate 82,643,421 of CM057228.1, forward strand.
AAGAAGACCAAAGAAGCGCCTGAAAGGAACTTGCTTCCATCGGTAAAGATGGCCATTGGAGGCTAATTGCAAAGTCTATTTGAGTCGCCGAAGCGTAAGAAGGCATCGATGCCTCGACTACTTCAGGTTGTATGTCATCGAGGTTATCTCATTCTCGATCACAACATTTGGGTATTTGATACTGGTTGTGGCTCACACATATGTAATGATATGCAGGGCTTTAGTGATAGTAGGCAACTCATGAAGGGAGAAGTAGACCTACGTGTTGGAAATGGAGCAAGAGTTGCTGCATTAGCCGTAGGAACCTATGTTTTGTATCTCCCTACTGGGCTTGTACTGAAATTGGATGATTGTTATTTTGTACCCGTTTTGACAAAGAATATATTGTCTGTTTCTTGTCTGAATAGAGCTGGATTCCATATGAATTTTAATAGCAATGGTTGTTCTATCAATTCTAATGGAATGCTTCATGGAACTGGTACATTGTGCAATGGTATATACATATTAGATATGTCTAATCCAATTTTAAATGTCAATGACACCAAACGGTATAAAAGAGATAATCTAAAGTCAACTTACTTATGGCATTGTCGGCTTAGCCATATAAATGAGACACGCATCGCTAAACTCCATAAGAGTGGCAGTTTAGGGTCATTTGATTATGAATCATATGACACATGCGAATCTTGTTTATTAGGCAAGATGACTAAGTTACCCTTCAAGGGAAAGGGTGAACGAGCGATTGGAGTATTAGACCTAATACATTCAGATGTATGCGGTCCGATGTCCATCCATGCCAGAAGTGGTTGTCGTTACTTCATTACCTTTATCGATGATTATTCACGATATGGGTACTTGATTCGATGAGATACAAATCAAGCGTTTGAAAGGTTCAAACAATTCAGAAATGAAGTAGAAAACCAACTTGGTAAAAGTATCAAGGCATTACGATCCGATCGTGGTGGAGAATACTTAGACCAACAGCCAGATTATCTCGTAGATAATGGGATATTATCTCGGTGGACTCCTCCTTACACGCCGCAAGACAATGATGTGGTTGAAAGGAGAAATCGAACCTTGTTGGACATGGTACGATCAATGATGGGTTTCGCAGTTACCAAAATCGTTTTGGGGTATGCGCTAGAGACATTTGCTTACTTGCTAAACAGAGTTCCTCTAAGGCGATTGATGTTACTCCATATGAGATGTGGACTAACGAAAACCTTATCTTTCTCATTTGAAAGTTTGGGGTTGTCACGCCACGTGAAGCGGATTCAATCGGACAAGCTTGAAGCAATGTCTGACAAGTGTTTGTTTGTAGGATATCCTAAAGAGACCATGGGATATCAATTCTACCTTCTTTGAGGAACAAAAGGTGTTTGTTTCAAAGCATGCTGTCTTCTTAGAGAAAGAGTTTCTTCTGCAGGAGGACAAGGGTGCAAAGTCGAACTTGAAGAAGTTCAAGATGCTCAAATGCATACGCATCAACTGGTCGAACTTGAGAATGTCACTCATTCGGATGAAGTAACAGCTCAACCTTCTACTACACACGGTTCAGAGGTCAAGTAGGATACGACTTTGTTCGAGAGATATGGATTTCGTAAGTGAACAGAATGACGATTGCTCATAGAAGATGATGAGCCTGCTACCTATGAAGAGGTTCAAAAGTTCAGAGTCCGAAGATGGCTTTGTGCCATGAAAGTTTAAATGGATTCCATGTACCAAAACCAAGTATGGTCTTTGGTTGATGCACTGAAGGATAAAACCTATAGGGTGCAAATGGGTTTTCAAGAAGAAAACCGATATGGATGGTAATGTGATTGCCTACAAAGCAAGGCTTGTGGCCAAAGGATTTCGTCAAAGACAAGGAGTTGACTATGACGAGACCTTCAGCCCCGTAGCAATGCTCAAATCCATTCGGATACTCCTAGCCATTGCCGCTCATTATGATTATGAGATATGGCAAATGGATGTGAAGACAGCTTTCCTTAACGAAAATATGGCCGAGGATGTGTACATGACACAACCAGAGGGCTTCACTTCCAATGATGGCGAAAAGGTATGCAAGCTTCAGAAATCCATCTATGGATTGAAGCAAGCATCCAGGAGTTGGAACATCCGTTTTGATGAGTCAATCAAAGAGTTTGGTTTCTCACAAAATCCGGATGAACACTGTTTGTACAAGAAGGTTAATGGAAAATGCAATCGTTTTCCTTGTGTTATATGTAGATGACATACTGTTACTCGGAAACGATGTCTCATTGATGCAATCAGTTAAAATTTGGTTGTCCAAGCAATTTGCGATGAAAGACCTTGGTGAAGCAACTTTTATCCTCGGGATAAGAATCTATAGAGATAGATCGAAAAGGTTGCTTGGTCTTTCACAATCATCGTACATAGACAAGATGCTAAAGAGGTTTAGCATGGAGCAATCCAAGAGGGGTTTCTTCCCATGTCTCATGGGATAACACTCTCGAAATCTATGTCCTAAGACACAAGATGAGAGGATGCGCATGGATCGATCCCGTGTCGCGTCTGCGAGAGGATCGATCATGTATGCTATGTTATGTCACGAGGCCCGATGTATCGTATGCTCGAGTGTCACGAGCGATAACAATCGGATCCCGGTGAGGGTCATCGGGTGGTATGTCAAGAATATCCTCAAGTACTTGCGAAGGACTAAGGATGTTTTCTTGATATATGGAGATGGAAATCTCAAGTGAGCGGCATACGGATGCCGCTTTCAACTGATAAGGATGATTCAAAATCCCAACAAAGTTATGTTTTCACACCGAACGGCGGAGCGATCGGTTGGAAGAGTTCCAAACAAGAGACGATCACGATTCAACGATCGAGGCGAGTACATTGTCGCATCGAGGCAGCAAAGGAAGCTGTTTGGATCAAGAAGTTCATTACTGAAATTGGTGTGGTTCTTAGCTGTGATGGGCCCATCCAGTTGTATTGTGACAACAATGGGGCTATTGCTCAGGCAAAAGAACCGAGGTCTCACCAACGATCTAAACACGCACTCGCAGATATCATCGATTAGAGATCATTGCTAGAGGTGATGTCGCGATCGAGAGGATTCCAACGGAGCGTAACATTGCCGATCCGCTTGACGAAGCCATTGTCACGTAAGAATTTTGATTCTCATGTACTCGCTTATGGTATTAGATACCAAGGCGATTGGCTTTAGGTCAAGTGGGAGATTGTTAGAGTAGTGCCACAAAAGGCAATCCCTTTGGCGCTTTTTGTTCACAAATATGTATGAGACTTTATGAATAAATAAAGAAAGGCATGTTTCATTTATTTGATGTTCTTTATGAATTGATATTGATCTTTAATCAAATTAATGAAGTCCATGATATATGACATAGCATGAAGGAAATTATGATGTGATCATAATCACGAGATTCCTATCATGTGCAATTATGTCAAGATTCAAATTTTCTCTAGTCATAGGATTAATGAGACCGACATCATTAATCCCATGCATTAAGCATATGTCATACTCCTTGATTGGATCAAGCGGTGGATCTCGAAACCGTAAATATGAGATATTTAGAGTTGACATATGGATGCTTACTAGTGGTAGTAAGTTCATTGGATGATCCGCCATGAGATCATCACATGGATTTAATGTCGGTGATAATCTCATTATAGCAATGGTGCAAGTATCCTTAGACTTGAGGTACTCAAGGATATCTTGAATCTTGATCCTGCACTTTGACTCCATTCCTTGTGACCTTCCGAGGTTACTCATAGGATGGTGCTTGGGTACAGCTTTGAGGTATTCAAGGTAATTGAGTAGCCAATAAAGGATTCATCACTACGTGAGAATGTAAGAGATACCTCGCCTCTTCAGATCATTACTTTAAGTCTCGGCGAGCATGATTATGTCATGAAGAGTGTCTTCATGGACATATAAAGTAATGAGTCCTCTCGACAGAACCGATTTCACTTGGCTAGACTCGGTGCGGTAAGAGTTGACATATTGGCCATACTCATAACCAAGTGGGGTATAGGATGATGAAAGGACGAATTGCATAAGAATTATCTATGGAAGGGTTTGTGATCGGTTCGTGATGAATTCATCAAACCGATTACTTTCCGGTCAATTGGGGTCATGATGTGTTGCTACATACCGCTCATGACTTGCTCGATTAATTGTTAATCTAAGTGGCCAACATAACCGGAACCTAAAGGGTCACACGATAAGAGTGTTTCGAGAATCAGAAAAATAGTATTGGACTGAGTTCCAATTATGGAGAGCAACTGGATTAAATGGATCCCGATGAGATCGAGATATGTCCCGATGAGATCGCGACATCGATATTGCTGAAAAAGGTTTTCGGTGGTTTTTCCATGCCGGGGCCGTAGAGACCGAATTCAGTGATCGACCACTTTAGCAATATATATATATATATATATGATTAATTAATTAAATAATTAATATATATATATATATATATATGCTTGTCACGTGGATGAAGGAGAGAAGAAGCATGGAAGCTTCTTTTCCAAGCTTAGTCATCACCTTAATAAATGACTAAAGGACAAAATAAGAAAGGAAGATGTAGATCATCGTTGGCTTTAATAAAAAGGAATGAAAGAAAGAGTTTCTTTCACTCTTTGAAGGCTTCATCGTTGGTTTTTGAAAAACCAAAGGAAAAGAAAAGTGTTTCTTTCTCCAAGCCATCATCGATCATCTCTTCATCTCCAAGGGTTTTGTCATCTCCTCCACGTTAATCCAAGCTCTCCAGAGGATGAGGTAGGCTCTAGCAGTTTTATTCTCGTTTAGCTATTCCTGGTCAAAGGTGTTTGATCCGTTAGGTTTTCGATCTCTGCGTGGATACCTTTAGAGATAGTCTCTATTGGCTATTCAGTTTGAGTTTTCATACCGACACCGGATTACGGGTTTCGGAAGGTCCCTGAATAAAAATTTTTTGTTTCCGCTGTTGGAACATGTGATGTTCCTCCCGGGATTTTCCTACAGCAATAACTTTAGCCAACTTCTCCTCATGTTGTCCTAACATGGCTCCCACAGCATAATTGAAAGCATCACACGAAAGCTCAAAAGACAAATGCCAAACAGGGCAACTGTAATAGGAGGAAATGAGTTTGGCTTTAAGTGTATCAAAAGCCTTTTGGCATGAAGCATCAAACTCAAATTTCTCATCCTTTGCAAGAGTTTTGAAAGAGGAAGGCGATTTTGCTAAAATCCTTAATAAACCTCCTGTAAAATCTCGCATGACCTAGGAATGACCTAATATCACGGACACATGTAGGATAAGGCAGGGAAGATATGGCTTCGATTTTAGCTTTGTCAACTTCGATTCCTTTCTTCGAAATCAAATGTCCAAGCACAATACCTTCATTTACCATAAAATGGCATTTTTCGAAGTTAAGGATCAAGTTCTTTTCGATGCACCTCTTAAGAACTTTAGTCAGATTGAAGAGGCAGGAATCGAGGGAATCGCCGTGAACTGTGAAGTCATCCATAAAGACTTCCATACTTTCTTCCAAAAAATCGTAGAAGACAACCATCACACAACGCTAGAAGGTACTGGGGGCATTACACAAACCAAAAGGCATCCTGCGATAAGCAAAGGTGCCGAAAGGACATGTAAACGTGGTCTTATCTTGGTCCTCAGGTGCAATGGGTACTTGGAAATATCCTGAGAAACCATCTAAGAAACAGTAATGTGATTTCCCGGCCAATCTTTCCAGCATCTGGTCGATAAATGGCAAAGGAAAGTGGTCCTTTCGAGTTGCGTCATTCAATTTCCGGTAGTCAATACAAACTCGCCACGAATTTTGCACTCTTGTGGGGATGAGCTCATTCCTCTCATTTTGCACCACAGTAATCCCGCTCTTTTTGGGTACCACATGAATTGGGCTGACCCACTCACTATCCGAAATGGGATAAATTATCCCCGCGCTCAGGAGCTTAGTGACTTCCTTTTCACCACATCGAGGATAAGCGGATTTAATCATATTGGGCTGCCTCACTGCCTTAGATCCCTCATTCAACAGATCCTATGAGTGCACAGCGAGGCTAATCCCGGTATGTCCGCTAATGACCATCCTATTGCTCGCTTATGCTCCACAAGACTTTTAAAAGTCGCTGCTCTTGAGTTTCGACAATAAGTTTGCGATGATGACAGTGCTTTCTTATTTGGCTCGAGGAAGGCGATTTCAATGAAGCGCAAGGGTTTCAATTCGAGCTCGAGGTTGTAAAATTGAGGGATCACTTAGAAGCTCAAGCGAGAAGAGGTCCCCATCTATCCTAGAATGATTCATGGAAGTCAGAGAATCTGGTTCGACTTCGAGCAAATATAAAGCGAGCTTAGAGGACTTGTCTCATGGATCCTCATCGAGTCTGGCTCAGATGGACAACATTAAGCATATTCACCCCAAGTAAGGAGTAATCCTCGTTAGGTGCTTCATAGCTTCATACATGTTGAAGCTAACGTGTTGATCACCAACCTCCATGGTGATCATCCCTTCCTTCATACTGATCATTGTACTTGCCGTCCGAAGGAAGGGTCGTCCAAGGATTAGAGAAGTGTCCTGCACCACTTCAGTAGACATATCCAGCACGTAAAATGTTGGACCCCGTCTCCGAAGCCCAACATTCGGACCCATCCAGCGTAAAAGACCCACAACCGAACACATATGCTAATCACAAATATGGAAAATTTTCACTTTATAAAAATTCGGGTTAGCTCTTGATAAAATGATCCTCGGATCTCACTATTCCAACGCAATCGAATCGCCAATTCGGGTTAGGAATGAAGATGTTATGGTTAAAACACTATCTCAAGAAAACAATCAAAATCGAGCACTACCGACTTCGGGTAAGCATTTGAAAATCTTAAAGGCTTAATCACTGATCGGTCTCTTCATAAAATTGTAGGTTTATGCCTCTAGTTTAATTTAAAACAAGAATCGCTTTGATCGGAGCTCTATAACTCAAGATATTTTAAAATTTGAAGCATAGTCACCTTATCAACCGATCGTCATGCTTCGCTTCAAACCACCATTTTCAATTTGAAAGAAAATCTGATAAGTCTAGTGTAGAAAGGTAGAAAATCTTTTAGAAATCCAATGCTTTGAGAATGAGGTCGATCGGAGGTCTGCAAAAAGTTATGGCCAAAAGAAGGAAGAGGGTCGTAAGACAAAAATGCATTTATAAAATGAGACGAAGATGACGTCATCCTTAGCAAAAAAATCAGACGGAGATGATGTCATCCTCAGCAAAAATCAGACGAAGATGAACAGTAACATCGCCTGATTTTTGCTACTGATCTATCGTCTGGTTTTTGCTACAGCAGCATCGTCTGGTTTTGCTCATGCACTCCACTTGCAAAGGTCATAACTTTCCATTCCGAACTCCAAATTTAACAAAATTGGTGTCTATTTCATAGAAAAGAAAGATCTACATTTTCATGAAGATCACTGACCCAAATTCCAACTCTATAAGGGTCAAAATGGTCACAAAGGTTCTGTCTAAAATCTGTCATTTGACAAAGACCTACATTTAATTCTAACCACTCACACCTACCATTTTAATCCTCATAAATAGCTTATAAACATCTTAGAAGAACCCTACAGCTCGCCTATCACTCTCAAGGAGTCATAAAGCTCCCATACAATCCTCTAACAACACAGAAATATCAGAAAATGCAACATACCCAGAATTTACAAAACTTTTACAACTCCTAACCTTGGAAATTTTCCAAAGAAGCTCTTTCAAGGCAAAACCCAAAGAGACACCCAATGTAAATCTCCAAACTTAAAAGAATGGTACACATGCTTCACACATAGGTCACAAATCAACAAAAACATATAATGAAGAGAGTACTAGAGCTCTCATTCTCTTTTCCAATCATAAGAAAGATTCATGCATAGCTTTGGTTACATATTGGCATATTCATCAAAATCAAGTACAAAACACAAAAGATGAGATGCTCAATGATCAATATGCTTACAAAGCTATTCCAAAAGCTAGTTATTAACTTAATACAAAGTTCCTAAGTTCTGGAGTGATGTCGATGCCTTGCAAGGTTCAACTCTCAACTTGAATTTTCACCGAGGAGGAGAATGGGTGAGCTAACACGGCTCGATGGCTAACAAATTTATAGCCATCACATAATGAGCCACACACACACAATTAATAATCCAAAGCATTAGCAATTTACATAATAGGTTGAAAACTCAACTTTATCACCTAACTCACAATTTACTCAACTCATCACACAAGGCATAACATAGAATCATCTTGCAACTAACACCCATCTTATGCATCATAAACACTTATAAATGATGAAATGCACACATTGGCTCGAGAGTTCCATAGACACGACGGAAACCAAGTTTACCGTAATCACGACGAGTCCATTTTTTTTGATCTCGTAAGCCTAAAGCAGCAAATGGAGAAGGCTAATGGGGTCAACATGCATGACTTCACAAAGGGTTCTCTCTCGCCCAAACACAATCAATATGCTCACATATCAAAACACAAGATTCACATTTTACGCTTATCGCACTCTTTCAAAGCATCAAAGTTCCATTCTTTCCTCTCAAAACACAAAATTTCATTTTCAATATGCACATAGTATAACAAGATAGCACACATAGGGCTTTGCCCATTACACAATAACTATAAAGATGTTACCCACCTATCGCCGGAATCCGGATTCACGATTGCTCTTCCTCTCTCTCTTGAGTGAGGTTTCCTTGGTTCCTTCAATAAAACACATTTCGAACTCATTGGAAAAGTCGAAACATTCAAGAATCGATAAATCGATAACGAAGTCTTAAACCTAACCTACGATAGCCCATTTAAGCTAAAACAACCAACCCTAGCTTCGTAATCACAAAACCACTCATCTCTTCTTTCTTTCTTCATTCCTACACAAACCCTAACCTTCATTTCATCCCATTTCTTGAATCTAACTCAAAGGAAGATAGACACTTACCTTAAGCTCTTGATTTCTCTTCTTTTTCTCCTTCTTTATTCTTCTCCACAAGCCTCCCACGATTTTCTCTCTTCCTTTCTTCCTTGGCTAGCTCACGTTTTTCCTTCTCTTCTCCTCTCCTTTGGATTCTACGACACTCTCTCTTCTCCTCCTCTTCCTTTAACTCTTCTTTAATTCCTTTAATTCATCCTACACCAAAACTACATAGTTTTGGCTTTCCCCTTACATAAAGGCTTTTGGGCCTCCACCTCCCAAGGCCTACTTCCACCAAACCCACTTATTATTAATCCTCCTTCTACTTAATCCATTTACCTAAGCCCATACTTTCCAATATTAAGCCCAAGCTTTCATTTAATTTCTAACTTCTAATTTCCAAGCCCAACATAAAAATATTTACATAAACACATAATTAAATCAATTAAGACAAAATAAAATAATTAACGAATAAATCCATAAATAAATAATTAATTAATTCAAATAAAATAAAATAAAATAAAAAATTTTGGGGCCCAACAATTCTCCCCTCCTAATAGAATTTCGTCCTCGAAATTCTTACCTGAGTCCATGAAGAGGTAGGGATACTTCTCCTCATGGCTTCCACGGGTTCCCAAGTAGCCTCCTCGGTAATGGTTCCTCCACAAGACCTTAACCACTTCACAATCTTATTCCTTAGCACTTTTTCCTTTGAATCTAAGATCTCCACTGGTTGCTCCTCATAACTCAAATCCTATCTCAACTGAACTTCTGAAGGTTGAACTATATGCGAAGGATCCGACCTATATCTCCTCAAAGATCGACACATGGAATACATTATGAATCTTAGACAACTCCGATGGCAAATCTAACTTATAAGCCAAAGGCCCAATCCTCTCAATGATCTCAGATGGGCCTATATACCTCGGGCTAAGCTTACCTTTCTTACCAAACCTCAAAACGTCTTTCCATGGAGAAGCTCTAAGAAACACCTTCTCACCCACTTCAAATTCCATCTCTTTCCTATGGGCATCCGAATAGCTCTTCATCCGATCTTGAGCTGCCTTAAGCCTCTGCGTCACTAGCTTTATCTTATCAACTGTGACCTGCACTAACTCAGGCCCCACAAGCTTTCTTTCACCTTCCTCATCCCAACATATAGGAGTTTTACATCTCCTACCATACAAGGATTCATAAGGCGCCATCTGAATTCCCGAGTGATAGGAATTGTTGTAAGCGAATTCAATCAAAGGTAGGTGATCATCCCACGAACCTTTGAAATCCAAAGCACAAGCCCTCAAGGATTGCCTCCAAAGTCCGAATGGTCCTCTCCGATCGTCCATCGGTCTCATGGATGGAAAGTCAGATTAAAATGTAATCGAGTCCCCAAAGCCTCCTGCAAACTCTCCCAAAATCTGAGGTAAACCTAGGATCCCTATCGACACTATCGAACTCGAATCCCATGAAGTCGATCACCTCATCCACATACTTCTTAGCCAAAATATTCAAAGAATCATGCCTGCGAATCGGCAAGAAGTGAGCTGACTTAGTCAACCTATCCACAATCACCCATATAGCGTCATGCTTCCGCTAGATCTCGCGATCCCATCAAAAATCCATGGTTATCTTTTCCCATTTCCACTCCGAATAGGCAAGGGATTGCTTGCTCAAGGTGCTTGTGTTCGACTTTAACTTGTCGCACACCAAACATCTTTAGCATACTCGCTACATCTTTCCTCATTCCTTTCCACCGTAAATGCTCTTTCAAATTCGATACATCTTAGAACTCCTGGATGCATTGCATAAGGAGCATTATCGCCTCATCAAGAATTTCATCCTCGACTCTAACTTGCCCGAACACACAATCTACTACCCACAACCATCAATCCATCTTCCTTTACCTCTACATTAGACGGCTTTCCATTCTTTATCTCTTCCTAAGCTTACTCAGTACTCATCCCGATCCCGAAATTCCTTGATCTTCTCCTTCAAAGACCGGCCTCACCCTGAAACTTGCCAAAATACACTCAGCCCATCTTGCCTCAACATCACATCAAGTCTGGCTAAATCCTTCAAAGAAAGGAAGGTACACTGTCTCCACATGTGCCATGGTGAACTTTCTACTCAATGCATCACCACTGACATTAGCTTTCCCGGATGGTAGTCTATCACCAAGTCATAATCTTTTAGCAACTCTAACCATCGCCTCGACTCAAATTCACTCTTTTTGGGTCAACAAGTATTTAAGGCTCTTATGATCTGAATATCCTAGTGGTAACTCCATACAGATAATGTCTCCAAATCTTTAATGCAAAGATTATAGCAGCCAACTCCAAGTCATGGATCGGATAGTTCATCTCATAAGGCTTCAACCGCCTGAGGCATAAGCAATCACTTTCTCTCCTTGCATCAATACACACCCTAAACCCTTCCCTGAGGCATCATCAGACACAATGTACCCATCATTACCGAAGGCAATGTCGAATCGGTGCGGTGGTAAGCCGCTTCTTCAACTCCTCGAAACTACCCTGGCACTCCTCAGTCTATTCAAATTTTTTATTCTTCCTTGTCAACTTGGAAAGTGGAGCACTATCAAGGAAAAGCCCTTCACAAACCTCCCAGTAATATCCAAATAATCCCAAGAAACTTCTCACTTGACTACATTCTTTGGCGCTTCCCATTTAACCACGACTTCTATCTTTTGCGATCCACATGCACTCCTTGCTCAGAGATCACATGCCCCAAAAATACCACTTCCCTTAGCCAAAATTTGCATTTATCGAATTTGGCATACAGCTCATTCTTCCTCAATGTCTTCAAGGCAACCATCAAATGATCCTCATGCTCCTCATGACTCTTAGAATTGACCAATATATCATCAATAAAGATGATGATAAATTGATCTAAAAAGGACCTGAAGACTCTATTCATCAAATCCATAAAGACTGCAGGAGCATTTGTTAACCCGAAAGGCATAACCAAAAACTCAAAGTGGCCATACCTCGTCCTAAAAGCAGTCTTTGACACATCGGTCTCCTTAATCCTCAATGATGATAACCCGACCTCAAGTCTATCTTGGAAAGACTCTCCCCTTGCAATCGATCAAACAAATCATCTATGCGCGGGAGCGGATATCTGTTCTTAACAGTGGCATGATTCAACTTCCTATAATCCACACACATCCGCAATGACCCATCTTTCTTCTTCACAAAAAGAACCGGAGCTCCCTAAGGCGAAGAACTCGGTCTAACATAACCCTTCTCTAAAAGATCCTCCAACTGCTCCTTAAGCTCCTTCAATTCCGTCGGAGCCATCCGATAAGGCGGAATTGAGATCGGCGCAGTGCCTGAATGAAGCTCAATGGGAAACTCAATTTCCCTAGGAGGAGGTAGTCCTGGCAATTCCTCGGGAAAGACATCCGGGAATTTCCTGACTACTGGAATGTCTTCCAACCTCCCTCTATCTGCCTCCATATCTAGCACATAAGCCAAAAAGGCCTCACACCCCTTGCTCATCATTCTCTCTTGCCATCATAGCTGAAATAACCCGAGGTGGACTGACTTTTCTATCTCCCATGAGTATCACTTTCCTGCTATCCTCTAGCTCAAACTCCACATGCCTTCATTTACAATCTAAAGTAGCATGATACCTCTCTAATGTGTCCATACCTAGGATCACATCCAATCCTCCCATCTTCAAAGGCATCAGATCCACCACCAATTTTCCTCCACTAATCTCTATCTCATAATCTCTATATACTTGATTGATAATAATATATTGGCCGATTGGAGTACTCACCATCAGTGGAGTATCCAATGGGCTCAAACTCCTCCTAGAAATAGTCCTACCCGAAGACACAAAGGAATGGGTAGAACCTGAGTCAATCATAGCAAGCACATAATCATCAAACAGTTTAACCATACCCGCTACAACTTCTGGCGCGGTCTCGCCTCCTCTCGAGTCATGGCAAACACTGGCCGAACTTGCCCTCTGGATCTGCTCGAGGATAAGCTCTCTTAGGACCTCCAGAGCTACCCACTTCATCACCGCTTTACGAGCCACTGCCTCTGTCCTTCTAGAGGGCTACATCTGAGATCCCTCTCTCCTGTCCGGCTTGGGACAAAACTTAGCGATATGCCCCTTCTGGCCACAATTGAAGCATGCTCCTGTCAATCTGCGACATTCTCCTCTATGGAGATATCCACAAGCTCACACTTAGGAAGGGTGGTCTCTCCCATCTCCTCTTCTACCGCCCCCACCGTTGAGACTTGGTGGGAAACGGAAGAAGTCCTCATCGGTCTAGGCCGGCTCCCACCGGTACTCCTCTCCTCAGAATGTAGAAAGGCTCTAGCACTTCTCTCAGGCATAGAAGTACCACCTCCCCTCCTGAACTGCTCTCTTCCCTTCCTCTTCCTGTTAATTGCACTCTTGATGTTCTCGAGGTTCTCAACCCTCGTTGCTTCAACCAACTGCTGCAAGTCACGTAAGTTCTCAGACTATCACCTTCTCTCTGATAGTCGGGTGCAAACCCGACTCAAATCGACGGCACTTAGCAGCCTCACTCAACCTCATCTCTGCAGATATCTAGCTAATCTGTGAACCGACGTCAGATTCACTAACTGTCATCTCCTCAGGTAAGGCTTAGAACTCCCTCGCTTCTTTGAATGTACACTTCAGACAGATACTTCTTCCTCAAGACAACAGAAGTCTCCCATGTCAATCCCATCGGTCTCAATGACTCCACAGCACGATCTCCCACCAAAGCATCATCACCAAAGCGGTGGCAGATAGACTACCCTCTCATCATCCTCGTACTCCATCCGATTCAAGCACTCTCTCGGTCTTCCTCAACCAGTCTCGGCTTCCTCGATCCGTGGTCCGTGGAAGTCCACCGCCTGCATTTCCTTAGCTTATCAAACTGCCTTCCCTCTTAGTGGGGTCAACCGAAGCTTTGTGGCATTTGCCCCATAGCTTTGAACAAAAGCTTAGGTAAATGCAGAGCACTGGGGTCTAACGTGAGGCACTTGCTCGCATGCACTAGGTGATCGCCGAGTCGTGAACGAAGAGGCTCACTACCACCTTACTAGAGGGGCCTCTGCCACTCTGAGCCTCAGACTCATCCGTGCTCTCCTCTCTCTACGGAGAGTCAGTGCAATTGAACCTTGCAAAACTCCTCGTGTCCTTCGATGAGGTGGCATCGTACTCTTCAATGAAAATACTAGTGATTAGCTACAATTCGTTTTAAGCTTAGTTCTATATGTATGCATGATATGCATGTCACGTAATGCAAACAATCAATTCATAAAATAAACATTTAATCACATACAATGTTCCCTACTATACATTTTAAGCCTAGGAGTAAGCCTAAGCTCGATACCAAACAATGTTGGACCCGTCTCCAAGCCCAACATTCGGACCCATCCAAATAGAGAAGACCCACAACCGAACACATATGCTAATCACAAATATGGAAAATTTTCACTTTATAAAATTTGGGGTTAGCTCTTGATAAAATGATCCTCGGATCTCACGATTCCAACGCAACTGGAATCGCTCAATTCGGTTAGGAATGAAGATGTTATGGTTAAAACACTATCTCAAGAAAACAATCAAAATCGAGCACTACCGACTTCGGTAAGCATTTGAAAATCTTAAAGGCTTAATCACTGATCAGTCTCTTCATAAAACTTATAGGTTTATGCCTCTAGTTTAATTTAAAACAAGAATCGCTTTGATCGGAGCTCTATAGCTCAAGATATTTTAAAATTAAAGCATAGTCACTTTATCAACTGATCGCCATGCTTCGCTTCAAACCACCATTTTCAATTTGAAAGAAAATCTGATAAGTCCAATGTAGAAAGGTAGAAAAATCTTTTAGAAATCCAATGCTTCGAGAATGAGGTCGATCGAGGTCTGTGCAAAAGTTATGGCCAAAAGAAGGAAGAGGGTCGTAAGACAAAAACAGACGATAAAATGAGGCGAAGATGACGTCATCCTTAAGAAAAAATCGACGGAGATGATGTCATCCTCAAGAAAATCAGACGGAGATGAACAGTAACATCGTCCAATTTTTGCTACATGCATCGCCTGGTTTTTGCTACATGCATCGTCTGGTTTTGCTTTCAAATTGCATCGTCGGTTTACGCCATAAAGGCATCGTCTGGTTTTTGCTCTGATTGCATCGTCTGGTTTACGCCATGATGCATCGTCTGGTTTTTGCTACGATTACATCGTCTGGTTTTTGCTCTGATGCAGCTCCACTTGCAAAGGTCATAACTTTCCATTCGAACTCCAAATTTAACAAAATTGGTGTCTATTTCATAGAGAAAAGAAAGATCTACATTTTCATGAAGATCACTGACCCAAATTCCAACTCTATAAGGGTCAAAATGGTCACAAAGGTTCTGTCTAAAAATCATCATTTGACAGCACCTACATTTAATTCTAACCACTCACACCTACCATTTTAATCCCTCATAAATAGCTTATAAACATCTTAGAAGAACCCTACAGCTCGCTTATCACTCTCAAGGAGTCATAAAGCTCCCATACAATCCTCTAACAACACGTAAATATCGAAAATGCAACATACCGAAATTTACAAAACTTTTACAACTCCTAACCTTGGAAATTTTCCAGCAAGCTCTTTCAAGGCAAAAACCCAGCAGACACCCAATGTAAATCTCCAAACTTAAAAGAATGGTACACATGCTTCACACATAGGTCACAAATCAACAAAACATATAATGAAGAGAGTACTAGAGCTCTCATTCTCTTTTCCAATCATAAGAAAGATTCATGCATAGCTTTGGTTACATATTGGCATATTCATCAAAATCAAGTACAAAACACAAAAGATGAGATGCTCAATGATCAATATGCTTACAAAGCTATTCCAAAAGCTAGTTATTAACTTAATACAAAAGTTCCTAAGTTCTTGGGTGATGTCGATGCCTTGCAAGGTTCAACTCTCAACTTGAATTTTCACCGAGGAGGAGAATGGGGTGAGCTAACACGGCTCAGTGGCTAACAAATTTATAGCCATCACATAATGAGCCACACACACACAATTAATAATCCAAAGCATTAGCAATTTACATAATAGGTTGAAAACTCAACTTTATCACCTAACTCACAATTTACTCAACTCATCACACAAGGCATAACATAGAATCATCTTGCAACTAACACCCATCTTATGCATCATAAACACTTATAAATGATGAAATGCACACAATTGGCTCGAGAGTTCCATAGACACGACGGAAACCGAAGTTTACCGTAATCACGACGAGTCCTTTTTTTTGATCTCGTAAGCCTAAAGCAGCAAAGGAGAAGGCTAATGGGGTCAACGCACGTGACTTCACAAAGGGGTTCTCTCTCGCCCAAACACAATCAATATGCTCACATATCAAAACACAAGATTCACATTTTACGCTTATCGCACTCTTTCAAAGCATCAAAGTTCCATTCTTTCCTCTCAAAACACAAAATTTCATTTTCAATATGCACATAGTATAACAAGATAGCACATAGGGCTTTGCCCATTACACAATAACTATAAAGATGTTACCCACCTATCGTCGGAAACCGGATTCACGATTGCTCTTCCTCTCTCTCTTGAGTGAGGTTTCCTTAGTTCCTTCAATAAAACACATTTCGAACTCATTGGAAAAGTCGAAACATTCAAGAATCGATAAATCGATAACGAAGTCTTAAACCTAACCTCACGATAGCCCATTTAAGCTAAAACAACCAACCCTAGCTTCGAATCACAAAACCACTCATCTCTTCTTTCTTTCTTCATTCCTACACAAACCCTAACCTTCATTTCATCCCATTTCTTGAATCTAACTCAAAGGAAGATAGATACTTACCTTAAGCTCTTGATTTCTCTTCTTTTTCTCCTTCTTTATTCTTCTCCACAAGCCTCCCACGATTTTCTCTCTTCCTTTCTTCCTTGGCTAGCTCACGTTTTTTTTTTCCTTCTCTTCTCCTCTCCTTTGGATTCTACGACACTCTCTCTTCTCCTCCTCTTCCTTTAACTCTTCTTTAATTCCTTTAATTCATCCTACACCAAAACTACATAGTTTTGGCTTTCCCCTTACATAAAGGCTTTTGGGCCTCCACCTCCCAAGGCCTACTTCCACCAAACCCACTTATTATTAATCCTCCTTCTACTTAATCCATTTATCTAAGCCCATACTTTCCAATATTAAGCCCAAGCTTTCATTTAATTTCTAACTTCTAATTTCCAAGCCCAACATAAAAATATTTACATAAACACATAATTAAATCAATTAAGACAAAATAAAATAATTAACGAATAAATCCATAAATAAATAATTAATTAATTCAAATAAAATAAAATAAAAATAAAAAAATTTTCGGGGCCCAACATAAAAATCGGCAGGGAACACTAATCCTTTCACTTAGACCAGAATGTCCTCGATGATGCCCACAGGATGTCGGAAGGATCTGTCACCAACCGTAACACTACCAAGTAGGTTTTACGCTTAACTCCTGTGGATTCATAAATGATTTGGCATCACATTGATTGCGCTCCCAAATCAAAGAACGCTCTTCCAATTGTCACCTTCCTATGACACAAGGAATGGTGAACGATCCCGGTCTTGACACTTTACCGAATTTGGGGCTTAAACAAAGCTGACACGTTTGAGCTCACCTGGACTCTCTCATTCGGCCTAAACTTACGCTTGTTTGTGCACAAGTCTCTCAAATATTTAGCGTAGGCCGGAATCCTCTTCAGCAGTCCAAAGAGGGCACATTCACTTCCACCTTCCAAACAGTCAATAATTTCTTTTTCATGTTTGAGCTCGTTGACCTTCTTTCTCATCAAGTAAGAATTTGGAAAAGGAGATCCTTTAAGTTCACTTCCCTACCGGTTACTTCACTTCTACTAGATTTTTCCTTTGCAGCACTTTCTGCTGGACTGCTTGATGGTTGCTCTGTTTCCTCAATGGTTGATTTCTTCTTTCTCTTCAGCAATTCTTCTTCGCGATCACTCTCTGATCGCACAACCTTCTTTTCTCTTACTTGAGGTGTCTCTTCAACCTCAATTTCTTCGGCGCATTCTTCTTCTTCAGGGATGCTAAATTGCACTTTCTTTCCACTCCTTAATTCAATTGCGTTCAGGCTTTTTGGATTTATGACCGTGTTGGAGGAATTGATCCGCTACTCTCGCTTGATTTTCACTCAAGTTGTTGGATAACCGAGTGACGATGAGTTCGTGTTTTCTCCTTGGTCTCCCATTGATCCATTCGCTTTTCCAAGGCAAGAAACGCGCAAGATTCTTCGAGGAGTCCTGGATTAAGTTTGCGATGGCGTTGAACCGATTAGTCAGTAGAGGCTCTTTCTTCCTTCATCAACGCCATCATACCATGCGAAGCTGGTTGGTGTCCTCCTTCGGTGGTTGTGGTTGCACCGTCAATGCTTGCTGATCTGGGAACTGGTTTATGGATGGTCCAGCTCCACCTCCTTGTTGAAAGCGGTTGGGTGCTCTTCCCTCATTATTCCTCCAACTGAAATTCGGATGGGATCTCCATCCCTCATTGTACATGCTGGAGTACGGGTCCCACTTAGGATTTTGTCTTCCCGGGTAGACAATAGAAACTTCTTCATACCTTCCGGGGCAGACACTAGAAATGTGCATCACCAACCCACAAGATTCGCAACTGGGTGCGATCAATTCAGTAGAAGATGAAGGGCGATGCACATTCAAATTCTTCAGCTCAGCCGTAATCGAGGAGAACTGTGAAGTTATCCTATGCTTTAGGGAATCCACCTTTGATTCCAGGCTTTCCATTCTTTTTGTCTGAGCCGACATGGCTCCTACTTCATGAACACTCCTGGAATCTCTGACACTATACTGCTGATGATTTAGGGCCATCCTCTTAATCAAGGCCCAAGCTTCCGTCACGGTGAGGTCGATCAATGATCCTCCCGAAGCAGCATCCAGCATTCCTTTTTCCTGATTCTTTACCCCATCATAGAAATACTGAACAAGTTGTTCATCAGGGATTTGGAGATGGGGGCACCGAGACAACAGATCTTAGAATCTGTTCCAAAAGTCATACAAGGACTCGTCATAGTCTTGCTTGGCAGAATAGATTTCTTTCCTCATTGACGACGTCCTCGAGGCTGGAAAATATTTTTCCAGAAAGGCTTTTCTCAAATTGGCCCAACTGTGATAGGCATTCGTGACATGCCTTGGGAGGCTCATATACCACTCCCGGGCCTTCCCTTCTAGGGACAAATGGAATACCTTCCACAACACCTGGTCCAGATGGGCTCCTACAGGCTTCATGCTTTGACAGATCATCGTGAGGCCTTGAAGATGCATGTAGGGGTCTTCTCCCGCCAAACCATGAAATTTGGGTAGGGAGTTAATCAATAAACCTTTAACTTCGAAATTTACGTCGAAGTTCGGGCAGGCAGCAGTGAAAGGATCGTAGTGAACATCGGAGGTCGTAGCTTCTCTAATGGTCCTACGCCTGATATTTCCATTGTTGTCATCCACTCTTTCCTGGTCACCGTTTAATCCATGATCTCCATTCCTAGGTTGGTGACCGGGAAATTCTTGATGTTCAGCCATATCAATTTCTAATTGCTCTAGCGCGCTAAAATTTTCTTGTTCTCTTCTTTCTTTCCTAAGTTTTCTGAGGTGCCGCTCAATTTCTGGTTGAAAATGAACTACCCTAAGTCTACGGGGCATGCACAAAAGAAGTTCACCCTAGATAGCTCACCAAAACGACAGCAGAAAGAAAGGGTTTAATTCACCACGGTTAAATCATGACTCGTATGAACTCGCTACGACGACGAACAAAATTGCGAATATTCGTTGCGACGAATGTATGAACTCGTTGCGACGAACGATGAACTCGTTGCGACGAATGATGAACTCGTCGCAGCCAAGAATCACAGCAAAGCACAATTACTCGAAATTAGGCACAATAAACAGAACAATCAAACTAAACACTTAAAGCAAAAGCGTAATTAAGCTCACCAAATGAATTAACACTAAAAAGATTGAAGCAAATGAGAATAAAACAAAATTATGAAATGCAAAATGAATGCAAACAACAAAACTACAATGTAAAACAAACACTTGGCTAACCTAGAAAACCAATTACTTTGGTTCCCCGACAATGGCGCCAATTTGATCGCGCTTATCGCTCAATCCTAATATTGATCCTTGAAACCGTCAAAATCAATTTATACCAAGAATTGCAACACGTGGTGCAACCTCGAATTGACTCTCAAGGAACCAAAGTCAGAATTGATCCTAAGACTAGCCTAATGTTTGAATTATGCAAGAAAGCGATTAAACGGGGTTTTGATTTAGCCTTTAAAATTAAAGAAAGCTAAGTATGAAATAAATGTTTTGGGATTTTGAAAGGCAAGACAATTTGAAATAATTAAGATTGAAAACAATTTACTAAAGTTCTCCTAAAATACATTTCGGGTCATCATCGCTCAAAATAAATGTCGGGTTTGAAATCCACTAAGTTTCAAAACACAACCTTAATAACTCGTTAAGTCCAAGATTTAATTGATCAACTCGATAAATTAAAACTTGTTAAAACCCTAGTGTATGGTATGAAATGATTTATGCAATAAATCAATCGATAATAACATAACCAACTTAACCAAACACAACTAGGCAAATTAGGTTAATTAATGCAAAATCTGACTGATATACATGAGACTTCATGTATTCAGGCACAATATTCAACACAAACCAATCCTTAACATAGATCAAAGTTTAACATCCTACTAAACTATAGCAAGATTCATTCGGTCATACAATGCAATCTCCAACTCGGAGTTGTTACAAAACCATGATGTAAATTCAAAACAATGATCGACACCCTCAAGCTCATGGAACTCGCATCGTTGCTACATCTTCAGAGATCCGACGCCTTAGCCACGCATGATGCGGGTGAGTCCATCATCGCTGAAATATCACCTCGGTCCATGACTCCAACGACGAACAGTTGAGAGTGAGTGCGATTAACGATGGAAGAGATGAAGATGGTGATGGTGGGCGTAAATGCGAGGTGGCGCCGAATCAGAAAGCAGAGGAAACAAAACCTATCAGAAAAATAGAGAAGACGAAAGATGGAGAGCTACCTCGGGAATGCGGCCTCCTGTTTTAACCTAAAATGGAAGGTTTTATAGGAGCTGTAAGCGGGCCGGGTCGGAACAGTGCAAAAATTTGCCATTTAAGGGCCGGGTATCCGACATTCGTCGCGACTAATGAATAAAGTTCGTCGCGAAGAATGGATGCGTTGGTTCGCTCCGACGAATGGATGGCTTCTCACGACATATTGACTTTCTCTTGTTGACTCCATTGTTCCTACAAAAATACAACACATTTGCAGTATCAATTGTCCCAATAAAAGTTATGCAGAAATTAATATCAAATGACAACAAAATACTGACAATGTGCAAATTATAAAAGCTCGATATGAGGAACCAATTTAAGCACAAAAATCATGAATTAGGAGTCAACAAGTGCATAATCACTTAAGAAATTAGGGCCAATTTATAGTATAAATTTGGCTCAATCAGAGCCTTAAATATGGCACTTGCTCACTCCCCTATTAAGGGTCATGCGCAAATTTGTTATTTCTCCTTAAATCCTACAGACCCCTTTATTATCCCCTAGATGAGAAAATAAACACCTTATATAGTTTTATGTAAGTTCCATATTAGCATTGCAGATTTAAGAAAAATTACAAGTGAATCATAATTTACTACATAGACTCGTGTTAGGACTATATGTAATGCACACCATGGAAGGATTGATGTCAATTGATGGTGTTTTTTATGGGTGTTTTGTTTTGGTGTGTTTTCGACCTTGAGGAATTAAGAATGATAGAAATTTCAAATTTAACAATCAAGAAAATAACGATACGCAAGGTTTGATTTCTACGACACCTCTTGGAAACCTGTTCCAAGAAATCCCGATAATTAAAATAAAATAAAGAGAAACTAACAATCGACACGCCACAATTGAGAAAACAATTGATAAGTGAAAGATGGTTCGAAAGGTAACTAGAACAAGAGAAAAATGTTTCTCCCTATTGAAGCCGATAGCACTCCAGTAATTCTGATCTAAAAAGTTCTAAAAATTTAACCTAAAGACACATATTTATACCTAGCTTAAATAATAAAAGGTTGAGCTAAAAATACATGGAAGCCCAAAATAAAACAAAGTCCAAAAACTAAATAAGTAAGTCTGATGTGTAGCGCCACTATTGGATTCATATGCTATTGGGCTTAAGTGAATTAAATAGTCCATTCCCACTAATAAAATAAGTGGCACACCAAACACTCCTTAGGCTTAAGTGATGAAGCACTAAAATAGCCCAAGTCTACTTGTCTTCAAGTTCCAAGTGTATCCGGTCTAAGGATTTGAGTTAAATGGATTAATTTAGGCTCAATTCTATTAAACTCTCCTCCAATAGGGTTGGAGCTCGCAATTCTTTCCACAAATTGGCCCACACACACACAGAAAACCTCCCTGAGTCTCTCGGTGTTGGGCCCGGGTCCCGATTCCCGATCTCAAGGTGGCCCCTCGAGGGCGCCGGGTCGGGGGCGCGCGAAGGAAGAATCGAAAGCGTGCGAAACATAAGAAAAACAGCAGCGGGAAAGAGGAGGCCTCGCCACGGCCTCAGATTGCTCGACGCGGCGAGCGTCCCAACTTTTGGACCCGTCCCCAACATCTATGCGAAATCATACTACACATATACACGTTCTCATACATTCTATCACATACACATGCCTTCAAATTTTCAATTAATCACACTTCATAAACAACATACTTCACGCTATTACAATTCGAGTAAATTGAACAACAATCTCAAATAAGCACAATACATATCGAAGTGTAAATCCAAAATACATGAGAATGCCCAATGATGATATGCTTGGAGGGCTAACCAAAAATACTAACTTAAGACAAAAGCTCCTAACTATCTTGGAGTTTCCGATGCCTTGCAAGGGTCAACGATCGTCTCGTTCTGCACCTGAGGAGTTGGAGATAATAGGGTGAGCTGCGAAGCTCAGTGGCATATACATTTATAGCCATTGGCAACGAGCCACACATTCAAGCATATACATTTAATATACACAAGCATATAGCAAGTCATCAATCTATCAATTGTATTACAATCTCATAGCCATCAAAATGTCACAAGAATATGTCATAATATCTTCGAGTTCACAACATAGCAGTTAATTATGCACTCTTCCTAATGGATCAATGATGAGATGCACCACAAGTGGCTCGAGAGTTCCGTGGAACGATCCGGATAAACCGAAGTTTAAACCGTAAACTATTCGAGTCCGATTTCTCAGGATCTCGTGGCCTCAAGCGGGCAGCCGGGAGAAGGCTATACGTCGACATGCACGTGACTAACGATACATTCCTCTCTCACCCAAACAAAGCACATAATCATTCGTTTCATACTCAATGCATTTTATCAAAGCTTTCATACTTTTCATTCTTGCAAAATGCCATAATGTCCTTCAAAGCAGTACATAATCTGATCACAATGCATTTGCAATATTTCTCATAATTCAACACAAGCAGTGTCACACACATGCAAGCAAGCATACACATTTTGCCCATACACACAACAATCATAAATATATCACCCACCTAATATCGGTCGAGAATCTAACTCACTGTTGTCCTTCCTCTTATGATTGGATCAAGTCGGTTTGGTTTCCTACAACAAACCAAGTTTCCATTCAAAGGAAATATTCAAAAAGCTTGAAAAGCAAAAGTAAAAGCACTAAAAGTCTACATTCGACTTCCAACCAAATTCCCAAATCTTATAGGCAAATTCCAAACTTTCTTTCTTCATAAAACTTGTAGCCCTATGGCTCTAGTCCACAACGAATCCAAAATCACCTCATTTGGACATCCACAGCAAAAGGTATGCCCAAACTACAAAAATTCACCTATACTGGAAACTGGGGGCTCGCCGCGACGAAGGCCACGCTCGACACGACGAACGGCCCGCTCGTCGCGACGAACACAAATTCCTACGTCGCGACGTGCACACCTTCCTCGCTCGTCGTGGCGTGCTCATCCGCATGTCGCGACGTGCGGGTCTGGAAAACGTCTCCGAACCTGATTTTTCCAGCATTTTCTCACTTCAATCTTTCCCTTTTGTAAATGCAACACACTTAAACCTTGATTCAAGTTCAATACTACATTTTTAACTCATTCAAATCTTAAAATCAGTCACAAACTCATCAACCCAAGGATTTCACCTAGTTTTTCCGAAAATCCCTAAACAACTGATTCTAAGGTTTAATCTAACTACAACAAGATGAAAAGAAGCTAACTTACTAGGAATGTGCTTCACATCCGTCGAAAACCTCTAGGATCACAAAGCCTTAATTTCTCTTCTCTTTTTCCTCACCCACGACACTCTCTTCTTCTCTTCACTTCACTTTCTCCTTCTTTTCTTTCTTTCTTCTAATTTTTAGTCTTAAGTCTAATGGGAAGGGACAAAGACCATAATACCCCTCTTGGAAAAGCCTTAAGTTATCCAACTCAAGCAATCTTCCCAAAAAGCCCTCATATACATTTACCCTTTAATTCTTATTTAACCCACATTAAACTCAAATAAACCTCAATTATCCACTAATACTCCCAATTTAATCAAACTAAGACATAAACACACTATTTGGACAATTCATGCTTAATAACATCAATTAGAAAATTTTGGGGTCCAACACTCGGTCCTAGCTTTGGACATAGGTCCAACTGGAATGACAAGCTCACCCCCATCATGTATGCCATCTCTAAGGTGATCCTTGTGTTAAGTCCAAATGATTTTACTTAGATATGATTTTGATGTATAACAAAAGAGCAAAATAAAAAGAAAAGAAGTCATACAGACGAAGTCGATGACGAAGAAATACTGAGACAAGCAGGCAAGTCATATGAGGCAAGTCCGACAGATTTAAGTCATCTGAGCGAATCTGACGCAGACGCCAAATGAAACAGACGCAAAATGAAAAGCAGATCTAGACGTTAAACAAAGCAGACGCAGACGCAGATGCGAATAGTAAAGGCATACCTGAGGCAGTAAAGTGCATACCTGAGGCAGTAAAATGCAGACCTGATTTAAGTAAAGCATACATGAGATAAAGTAAAAGGCAGACGCAGACGCAGCATACGCGATAAAGCATGACGAAGAAAAACAAATGCGGAATTTGAAAAGAAGACGAAGGAGTCAGTTCGAGTTAGTTACAGAACTCAACTGAATATCCGTTTCTTTAAAGATTCAAGAAACAAGAATCAAGAAGCAGTTGGAGACAAAGGTTATAAATACAAGTAGAAGTCAATGATTGCAAAGTTAGAAAAATTAGATAAAGTGAGAAAAAAGTTAGCGAAAGTTAGCAAAAAGCATTATGTTCAATCTAGTTGAGAGCTATTTTACTGTAACAAGTGTGTAAACACTTTTCTGAGAAAAAGTAGTGCAGATAGCCTGCAGAGGCTAAGTGTGAAAGAATACTGGTTGTAGAGACCTGAAGAGGCTCGCAAAGAATACTTGTAACGTTGAAAGAGATAGTGGAAATCTCATAAAGAACTCTGAGGACTGGACGTAGCCCACGATTTGGGGTGAACCAGGGTAAATTGCTGTGTCGACCACTCTCACTCTATCTCTATTTAAGATTCAAGTTTTATCATTACTTAATCAGTAAACAAAGTTTTCAAAAGTTTTGATTAATTAGAATCTATCGGAAGTTCTATAAAGAATTTTATTTCTAACAAACAGTTTTGAAAGATTTTTCAAAAAGGGGAATACACAATTCAACCCCCCTTCTCGTGCATTCTATATCGTTTTATTAGTATTGTATTAACGTGTGATTCACTTCAATTGGTATCAGAGCCTGGTATCCAAGGATCACTTTAGCAAAGTGTGGATCAAAGATAATGGCAAAATCACATGTATACATCGCAGAAGGAGCCTCAGTCACTAGACCTCCAGCATTCAACGGAGAAGATTATCATTACTGGAAAGATAGGATGCAGCTATTCATAGAATCTACTCATGTCGACCTTTGGGACGTAATAGAGAACGGACCTTATACACCAGTAGATGAAGATGGCAATTCCATTCCACGAGTCAGATGGACGGCTGACCAGAAGGCGAGAATACAACTAAACTCAAAGGTGAAGTTCTTCTTGACGTGTGCCCTAAGCAGGAGCGAGTATGACAAAGTCCAAGGATGTGATACCGCGAAGGAGATGTGGGACACATTGTCCATCGCTCACGAAGGCACAAGCCAAGTTAAAGAATCCAAGATAAGTATTCTTGTGCTCCAGTATGAACTTTTCAGGATGAAAGACAAAGAATCTATTGATCAAATGTTTGGAAGATTTCAAACAATTGTCAATAAATTGAAAGCTCTTGGAAGAACGTACAACAATCAAGACTATGTTCGAAAGATCTTAAGAAGTCTTCCAAAGAGGTGGAGACCTAAAGTTACTGGGGTGCAAGAAGCGAAAGATTTGAGCCTGCTAAAACTTAACGAGTTGCTTGGATCCTTGAAGATTCATGAAGTTGAACTCGATGCCAAAGACAAGCCCAAACGGGACAAGTCGATAGCTCTGAAGGCCGGACATAAGAATCACAAGACTCAAAGACGGAGGAAATCATCAAAATCATTAAAGATTGAAGAATCAAAGGATGACAACTCCAGCCAATCAGAACCGGAGTCAAGTGATGAAGACGACGAGTTATCTTTCATCGCTAGAAAGATAAGACGCATGTGGAAGAAGAAGTCCAGAGCAAACCAGACTTTCAAGAAGAATGTCAAAGATGAAGCTAAGCCAGAGAAGTCATCTGTCATCTGCTACGAGTGCAATCAACCTGGACACTACAAGTCCGAATGTCCTATTCTTAAGAAGAAACCAAAGAAGAGTAGAGAAGGCAAGAAAAGCATGATGGCAACATGGGAAGACCTAGATTCATCAGAATCAGATACAGGTTTCTAGTCGTCTGAACATGCAAACATCTGCCTGGTAGCCGAGGAAGATAGTGATGAGAAGGTAAAATCTGACTACGCTAATTTGCATGATGCCTACTCAGAACTGTTAGAAGATTCTCATGCTATTCTAAAACAGTACAAACTGTTAAAGAAAAAGTATGCAGAAAATATTAGACGAACCGAAGTAATAGAGAGAGAAAATGTCTATCTAAAGAAGCAATTAGAGGAGAAAAATAAAGTCATAGACAGATCAGAAGAGATTAATCAGCTTAAACTAAGAATTAAGAATCTGTCAGCTGATTTAGCTACCTTCACAAAGAGCACTAAGAAAATGAATGAGATGCTTGGAAAATGTAGACATCCGAGTGATAAAACCAGATTAGGGTTTACAGGTAACAAGACTCAGTCTCATAAAAAACCTTTCTTTCAAAAGAGAATCCCTAATAAATCTCGTTTTAATCAACGTTTTAGGTATATGCATCAAAGAACTCATCATATGCATACTACTAACCATAAAGGACCCAAGAAAATTTGGGTAGCAAAAAATAAAATAGTTTCTCTTGCAGATATCCTTCCTTGGAAGATACGGCAAGCACCATTGGTATTTAGACAGTGGATGCTCGCGACATATGACGGGAAAAAGGTCTATGTTCCTAGACCTTCAAAATAAGAAGAGAGGATCGGTAACTTTCGGAGACAACCAGCAGGGCAAGATCATTGGAATCGGTAAAATTGGTAAAGATTCCTTTGCATGCATAAATAATGTACTGCTTGTTGATGGTCTGAAGCATAACTTGATTAGCGTCAGTCAATTGTGTGATTCTGGTTTCACAGTCACATTCAATCAAAATCTTTGCGAAGTCAGAAACAAAGATAGGTCTATACTTTTCTCTGCCAAGAGAAGAAACAATCTTTACAAAATTGATTTAGAAGATTTTCAAAGCCAAAATATTTCAAGTTTTCTATCTTCCGAAGAAGAAAGACTAATCTGGCATAAAAAGCTAGGTCATGTCTCTTTTAAACATATTTCAAAGTTGGCAAAACATGATTTGGTAAGAGGATTGCCAAAATAAGTTTTGACAAAGAGTTTTCTGTGAAAACTGCTTGAAAGGAAAACAAGTTAAAACCTCTTTTCTTAAAAATTTTGTAACATCATCTAGACCTTTAGAGCTGTTACATATGGATTTATGTGGTCCAACAAGGACAATAAGTCTTGGCGGAAAGAAATATGGACTTTTATTGTTGATGACTTTACTCGATTTTGTTCGATATTATTTTTATCACACAAAGATGAATCTTTTAAGTGCTTTAGGACCTTATCCAGAAAGTTACAGAATGAAAAAGGAGTGCCTATAGCCAGTATCAGGAGTGACCATGGTGGAGAATTTGAGAATGAGAAGTTTAGGTTATTCTGTGAGGAGAATGGAATTTTCCACAATTTCTCTGCTCCCAGGACTCCACAACAGAATGGAGTTGTTGAAAGGAAGAACAGGACGATTCAAGAGATGGCTAGGACCATGCTGTGTAAGATGAATCTTCCTAAGTACTTCTGGGCAGAAGCGGTGAATACAGCATGCTATATTCAGAATAGAATTCTGTTGCGACCCATGTTGAGGAAGACTCCTTATGAGTTATGGAATGGAAGAAGACCAAACGTATCTTACTTTCATCCATTTGGGTGCAAGTGCTCTATTCTGAATACGAAGGAACTGTTGAATAAATTCGATTCAAAGACCTACCCAGGAATCTTTCTAGGTTACTCATCATCGTCTAAGGTATTTCGAGTGTACAACCTTACTTCAAAGACAGTTGAGGAGACCATCCATGTCAAATTTGATGATAGTTCCCAACCCCATAAGGAAGATGACATGGAGAGTGAAGGTCCTTCAAAGAACTTAGATGATAGTACAGAAACTCCATCACCAGGAACTCAAGTAGACAAAGTTGAAGATATTCCAGAAACTATCAAACTGTAAAGAGACTGGAAATACAAAAGTTCTCATCCAGAAGAGTTGATTATTGGAGAGACCTCAGAAGGAGTTAGAACAAGGTCCAGATTCAGGAGAGAAGCTAATGTGGCTTTTATCTCTGAAATAGAACCTAAGAAGGTTGAGGAAGCTCTTCAAGACAAAGCTTGGGTGTTAGCCATGCAAGAGGAGCTGAATCAATTTACTAGGAATAATGTCTGGTCCTTAGTTTCTAAACCTCCTAAGAAATCCATCATAGGAACCAGATGGGTCTTTAAGAATAAGTTAGACGAATCAGGAAGAGTAAGTCGAAATAAGGCTAGATTAGTAGCACAAGGCTATAATCAGCAAGAAGGAATAGACTACAATGAGACGTATGCTCCAGTAGCAAGACTTGCAGCCATCAGGATATTGCTTTGGCATATGCAGTTTGTCATAATATAAAGCTGTTTCAGATGGATGTTAAGAGTGCCTTTCTGAATGGATTTATAGACGAAGAGCTGTATGTTAAGCAACCACCTGGTTTCGAGGATATTAAGAATCCAGACCATGTCTATAGACTTCATAAAGCCTTATACGGCCTGAAGCAAGCTCCTAGAGCTTGGTATGATCGTCTGAGTACTTTTCTCTTAGAGAATGGTTTTAGTAAAGGTCAAGTTGATAAGACGCTCTTTAGGAAGAACTTCCAGAATGATTTTATTTTAGTTCAGATTTATGTCAATGATATTATTTTTGGTGCTACTTCAAACAAGCTATGCATGAAGTTTGAGAGTCTAATGAAGAAAGAGTTTAAAATGAGCATGATGGGTGAATTAAAGTTCTTTCTTGGGTTGCAAGTTAAGCATACCGAAGAGAAGATCTTTATTCATCAACAAAAGTACGTGAAAGAATTGTTGCTCATGTTTGATATGAATAATGTGAAGCCTATGGCGACTCCGATGCACCCTTCAAGCCTTTTGTCGAAAGATGAACTTGGTAAGAAGGTGGATCAAACCTTGTATAGAGGGATGATCGGTTCTTTACTGTATCTTACAGCAAGTAGACCTGATATTTTATTTAGTGTTTGCTTGTGTGCAAGGTTTTAGGCCGATCCTAAAGAGTCTCATTTTATTGCTGTTAAAAGAATTATGAGATATCTTGGAGGTACTACTGATCTTTGCTTGATGTTTGAGAAAGGTATAGATTTTAGGTTAATTGGATATTGCGATGCGGACTATGCCGGAGATAGAATTGAAAGAAAGAGCACAAGTGGAGGATGTCACTTTCTTGGCGCAAACCTAGTTTCCTAGTCAAGCAAGAGACAAAGCTCGATAGCTCTATCAACTACCGAAGCAGAGTATATGTCAGCTGCAAGTTGTTGTTCACAGGCATTGTGGATCAAATATCAACTTGAAGACTATTCAGTTCGAGAAGAAGAGATTCCAATCTACTGTGACAACACCAGTGCAATCAACCTGTCAAAGAATCCAATTCAGAATTCTAGAGTGAAGCACATCGAAGTTAGACATCACTTTCTAAGAGACTATGTTCAGAGGAAGGTGGTTAAGCTACAGTTCATCTCAGTGGGCAGACATCTTCACTAAACCATTGAGTGAAGAACGGTTCCAGAAGATCATACGCAACCTTAACATGGTCATGTTGAGTGAACAGTCAAACTAAAGGGACGTCAAAACTAGCGGCGTCAGAAACAGTGAGTTACAGCTGGTAACTTCTCTGACAAGGAAGTTTTGGAGGGAAACGCCTCACGATCTTCAGAATCCCTATGATTCTGGAATACGCGTGATAAGACCTTTCAAGTTGTCTGAAGTTGATATCATTACGGTTACTCTCATCTCCAGACGGTTCATGTTGCTTTCCAAATTCTCTCAATCATCCTACCCTAAGACGAAAAGCTTACCAGAGACAGTTTTCATTCTGAAACAATGGAAGTAGCTATGATTTTTGGAAGATATGTGGATTTCGAGTCATTGAGAAATGATGGTATAGACGTAGAACCAGAGATCGTAAGAGCTGGTTGGAGGAATTTCTTCCAGGTACGAGAACCAGTATACACAAATGAGGTTTTCGATTTTTGGAAGAATGCTCAGTTTGTAGACAACACTGTGGTATCTTCAGTAGATGATATATCTGTTGTTGTGACTAAGGAGCTGATAAAGAAGGTGACCGATTGTCCATCGGTTAGTGAGACTCTATCTACCAAGGCCGGTTGGATGTCTCAAGTAGGTATGAAAGAAGAAGATGTCAGAAGACAACTATATGGAGCCAATAACCCTTCGGAGAGGAAGACTTCGAATCTGATCCTAAAAGCTAGGGCTCTCCATGCAATTTTGTTTAATTGCATTTTACCCAGAGTAGGTTCCAGACATTTGGTGACTACCCTAGATGAACAATGCTTGTTCTACCTGCTGAATCGCAATCCTGTCGATTTACCCTTCTTAATCTTTCATTATATGATTAAGGGGATAAAAGATACAAATAGATATCCTTACGGCATGCTTCTTACAAGGATATTTAAGGAATCCGGAATCCTTCTACACAAAGGAAATAGAAGCATTGTTCCAGTGAAAAGTAAGATTGATTCAATCACAATACGGCGAATGGGTCTGAGGACAGTGAATAAAGAAGAAACAGACTCTTCAAGGAGAACAAGAACTGAGGGGGAGCGTGTATTGAAGAAGTCTCCCACTTCAAGTCTCCGAACTCTAGTGAGTATAAGATCGCCTGCAGAAGAAATAAGAAGACTTACGGGAAGACCGTTGATAAAACGGACAAGTCCTCAAATCAAAGTAAGTCTACCTCGAAGGACAGAAGAAGGTGCCCCAAAAAGACAAGGAGAAAGTCTTTTAAGTGAAGTTACGAAGAAGGCGAAGAGATCACCGAGGATTCGGACTCTAAGGCAACAAGAAGAGAAGAATGCCAGAGAACAGAGTCAGGAACAAACTCCTCAATCTCGTGCACCTAAAGCGACAAGGTCGTTAGTTTCTATTCTGGAAGAGGATACAGCCAAAAAAGTCAAAGAGAATAACAAGAAGAGAAAATCAGAATCTGAAAGAGAAAAATTTCAAGTACATAAATCTTCAAGACTGACTGAAGTAGAAGACAAGACTAAGAAGATTAGTCGGAAGAAGACCGTCTCAAATGCTGAGGAGGTTAGTCGAAAGAAAGAAACCTCTGATGCTGCTCAAAAAGAAAAAGAAACTGAGCAGAGCAGAGTTCAGGAAATCCCCATTGCTCAACAGGAGGAACCAGTGAAGCAAAACTTGGTTTAGGAGAATCCTATTGAAGCACAACCAGAGGCAACAGCAGAATCAAACTCGGATAATGATAAACCTTGTCTGATGGTATACAACTATCATAAGTTTTTGAGAAAGCAAAAGCTGAAGATCAAAATAGTTCATTATGTTACCAGGACAACTGCTATCGCCATCGGAAGTCAACCAATGAAGAAGACAGTAGTTCTCGTACAATCTATGTCAATAAATAGTGACACATGGGACTTACTGAAAGAAGATGAAAAGATGTTCTACTATGTTTTGAGGGATGCTGTTACGAAGCCATACCCTACAAAAATTTCCTGTAAGTCGTGTACTATTTTTCCGATCACAGAAAAGACGGAAATAAAGATTGTACCAGATATCTAGCCAAGATATCCTTTGGATTTGACTAAGGGGAAGTCAAAGCTATTTCCTGAAAAAGTTCGTGATGATCTGTCCGCAGATCAAATTAAAGAAGAAATGCATAAAATTGATGATGCATGCGCCTCGAATAAGAATGAAGATGGAGCTAGTTGCAGCCATAATGACAAGCAAGAAGACTGTTCAGTAGGGGGAAGAGTAATAACAAGGACGTTTATTGAGTTCCTTTTTCAGACAGTCTTGCGTATTAGACCTTTTACGGTACATTTGCCTATTGAAGTCAAGGTATACCCTGAGGAAGACAGGTTGTTGATCTTTGCTGCTCCGTTTGACTTAGATCTTCCCGTCGATACATTTATTCGTCCACCAACTATTGAGATCAATGATGAATACATTCCTACCTCTGATGCTTACACTACGACAATTCCGTTCACTGCTCCCTCAGCAGATGCTAATCAATCCTCCTCACCTTGGACTCACAAGCTGAAATCAGCAAATTACGAGGTGAAGTCAACGAGATCAAGGAGATGATGAATGACCTGAAGAAGATGATGACAGAACTGCTGAAGAGCCATCATCGTTAATCATTTTTTATTATAACAAATAGGGGGAGAAGAGCAGAAAAGAAGAGAATGAACAAGGGGAGAAGAGAATGAGCAGAAGAGAAGAAAAAAAGAATGTTCAGAAAAGAAGGTGTGACTGAAGCAGACGAAGAAAGGAAGAAGTTCTGAAGATAAGTTTTTCTTGTGTTCTTTTCAAAAAATTGTATTTTGTTTTCTTTTGTATATAATTTGTTATCATCAAAAAGGGGGAGATTGTTAAGTCCAAATGAATTTACTTAGATATGATTTTGATGTATAACAAAAGAGCAAAATAAAAAGAAAAGAAGTCATCTGACGAGTCGATGCACGAAGAAATACTGATAAATGTATTTAAGTCATCTGAGACGAAGTCCGACAGACGAAGTCATACAGACGAAGTCATACAGACGAAGTCCGACAGACGAAGTCATACAGACGAACACAGACGCAGATGCTAAATGAAACAGGCCCAAAATGAAAAGCAGACGCAGATGCTAAGCAAAGCAAACGCAGACGCAGATGCGAATAGTAAAGGCATACGAGCAGTAAAATGCATACCTGATTTAAGTAAAAGCAGATCTGATTTAAGTAAAGCAGAACCGAGTGCAAAGTAAAAGCGGGCAGAGCGAAGCATAGACGATAAAGTATAGACGAAGAAAAACAAATGCGGAATTCGAAAAGAAGACGAAGGAGTCAGTTCGAGTTAGTTACATAACTCAACTGAATAACCATTTCTTTAAACATTCAAGAAACAAGAATCAAGAAGCAGTTGGAGACAAAGGCTATAAATACAAGTCGAAGTCGAAGATTGCAAAGTTAGAAAAATTAGACAAAGTGAGAAAAAAGTTAGCAAAAGTTAGCAAAAAGCATTCTATTCAATCTAGCTGAGAGCTATTTTACTGTAACAAGTGTGTAAACACTTTTCTGAGAAAAAGTAGTGCAGATAGCCTGCAGAGGCTAAGTGTGAAAGAATACTGGTTGTAGAGACCTGAAGAGGCTCGCAAAGAATACTTGTAATGTTGAAAGAGATAGTGGAAATCTCATAAAGAACTCTGAGGACTGGACGTAGCCCACGGTTTGGGGTGAACCAGGATAAATTGTTATTTCGACCACTCTCACTCTATCTCTATTTTAGATTCAAGTTTTATCATTACTTAATCAGTAAACAAAGTTTTCAAAAGTTTTGATTAATTAGAATCTATCGGAAGTTCTATAAAGAATTTTATTTCTAACAAACAGTTTTGAAAGATTTTTCAAAAAGGGGAATACACAATTCAACCCCCCTTCTCGTGCATTCTATATCATTTTATTAGTATTGTATTAACGTGTGATTCACTTCACCTTGCTCCTACTCACATCGGTCCCTCCCTCCTTAAGAAGATTCTTCCTCGAATCTAAATCCATATCAAAAGGAGAAAGATTAGTAATATTAAAAATTCCAAAAACAAAATACTCACCTAGCATGTCAATCTTGTAAGCATTGTCATTTATCTTCTCCAACACTTGGAACAGACCAGCACCCCTATGATCCAAAGCAAAAACACTATGCAAAGTATCAAGACAGTTAGTGTCAAAAACTAAACACTCTCTGTATCTCACCACTACTAGTGCTATTTTCTCTCTAGTTACTCTCCTCAAGTCTTTTCTCTTAATAAACAAGCTCCCTTTTCTCTCTTTCTTTTCTCTCTTCTTTTCTCTTTCTGAGCTCTTCTCTCCTGTACATCTCACTTTCTTTTCCTCACCTGTGCAGTCACTCACCATTAGGCCAAACTCATTTTTCTTTTGGGCCTCCTTTCTCTCTTCACTTTTTTTATTCTCACTACCTGAATCCTCCTCACTTTTACTTGATTTGATCTGGTCTAGGTACAATTCACGAGGTGATAAAGGTAGTAGAATGAAGTTCCTGCCCTTAAACTTAAAGGAGTATATATTGGTATACCCATCATGTGCTACCTTCTTGTCAAACTGCCAAAGCCTCCCTAATGGAAAATGTCCTGCCTCCATGAGTATCACATCACACAACACCTCATTCTCATACCTCCTTACAGAAAATGGCACCAGTACCTGTCTAGTCACCTTCATATCCACACTATCATTAAACCACTATAAATTATATGGCTCCAGATGTTTCCTACATGTCAAGCCCAATTTCTCCACCATAGTTTGACTAGCCCTATTAGTACAACTACCTCCATCTATGATCAAATTACACACCTTTCCACCCACCAAACACCTTGAATGGAATAGGTTCTCCCTCTGATCCAAAATCTCATCTTTAACTCTAGCACTTAACACTCTCCTAACTACAAGTGCTTCTCATGTGACAGCTCTTTCCACACATTCATCATCATTATCAAAAACACTATCACATGGCAAATCATCAACATCACTATCCTCAGAATCAATAACCCCATTATCCCTCATATAAATCACTTTTCTATTAGGGCTTTGAGAAGCAATATGGCCAGTACCCAAACATTTAAAATATTTTACAGATGAATGTTTACTAGAAGTAGCTTGGGTGTTAGAAGTAACTTTTTGCTCATATCCCCTAATTGGTTTCTTAGGTGCTTCCTTGAAATTCACCCCCTTATCCTGGTACTTCTCCTCCTTCTTGGGCCATTTTGAGTTCTATGAATAACTAGAACTTGTTTCACTCCTTGCTGTCACTCTAGCTTTAAGCTGTCTCTCCACCTTCACGGCCATGTTCACCATATTCTCAATCTCCAAGTAATGTTGTAACTCCACCACATTTACTATCTCCCTATTCAATCCACTCAAGAACCTTTCCATGGTGGCCTCGGGGTCCTCCACTATATTAGCACGGATCATAGCAATCTCCATCTCCTTGTGGTAGTCCTCTACTGACTTAGACCCTTATGTGAGTCTTTGGAGCTTTTGATGCATCTCCCTATAATGGTAAGAAGGCACAAATCTCTTCCTTATGCATGCCTTCATTGCTTCCCAAGTATTAATGAGTCTATCTCCATTCCTCCTCCTAAAGGTCACAAGTTGATCCCACCATATTAGTGCATAATCTGTAAATTCAACTGCAGCAAGTTTTACCTTCTTCTCCTCTAAGAAGTTATGGCACTAGAAGATCAAATCAACCTTCCTTTCCCACTCCAAGTATGCCTCAGCATCATTCCTCCCCTTAAATGCTGGGATCTGCATCTTGATGGATTTGAGGTCTCCATGTCGTCTGTTGAGGGGTTCTCCTCTCCGAGCTCTCCTGGGTATGCGCTCTTCATAGTCCTCCTCCTCCTCATCAAACTCCTCCGCCTCAAGCTCATACCGTGGTAGTTGTCGACGAGGTGGTGATGCTTGTTGGCGAAAGGCAACATACCTAACCTGAGGTTCCTCACGTCCCCTACGTTTAAGCTCCTCTATCTGCTAAGCATGACTATCCAATGTCTCCCTCATGCATTCAAAAGAGAGATTGAACCTCTTAAATGACTTCTGTATCGCTCTCAATGTAAGGGCATTCGTCCCCTCCACTCTACCTTCATCCTGATTCCTGCAAAACGAAGTTTAGTAGAAAACAACCTCACAATCACTCCCTCACATGTTTCACTCAAAAATTTGTCACTCCCCTCGTGTTTAAGTCATGGCAATGACTCCCTTAAATAAACCCACGTACTCTTGACTTTTACCACTCAATGTTCTCTGAAATCCAAATTACAACTAGAACCACAGCTTCAACAAATCAACGTTCTCAAATGTAGCTCAAATAACAAGTAACAAATAATCCTAACCAATAAGCAATAACAAGCTAGCAAATTTGAAAATTTTCGAAACTATTTGTCACGGTTGATTCAAATGAACCACAATCAAGTAAAAAGATGGGAAAACATAAAAGAATTTTTTTCCCAATTTTTTAGATTTTTTTTAGATTTTTTCTGACTTTATTTTTATTTTTTTATTTTTTTTGGATTTTTTGATCTGACTCTTTTTTCATACTTTTTTTTTAGATTTTTTCGTTTTTTCAAATTTTTCATACTTTTTTTCAATTTTTTTGGATTTTTTTCTGAACTTTTTTTCAAACTTTTTTGCCTTTTTTCATTTTTTTCCGACTATTTTTTGATATAAGTCAAAAGTTTCAACAAATAATTGAAAACCTAACTAAAATAAAAACAAGAAGAAAGATTGAAATCCTAGATCAAAAGTTAATTCATACCTAAAGTGATGATTCGACGATAATTGGATGGTGATAGGTAGCGGTTTCTTGAATTTTGATGGAGTTGAATAAGAATTCTCCTCTAAATCAAGGCTCTGATACCAAAATAACGCGCACCACGGAAGGATTGATGTCGATTGATGGTGTTTTTTATGGATGTTTTGTTTTGGTATGTTTTGGATCTTGAGGAATTAAGAAGGATAGAAATTTCGAATTCAACAATCAAGAAAATAAGGATACGCAAAGTTTGATTTCTACGACACCTCTTGGAAACTTGCTCCAAGCAATCCTGATGATCAAAATAAAACTAAGAAAAACGAATAATCGACCCGCCACAATTGGGAAAACAATTGATAAGTGAAAGATGATTCGAAAGGTAACAAGAATAAGAGAATAATGTTTGTCCCTATTGAAGCCGACAGCACTCCAGTAATTCTGATCTAAAAAGTTTCGAAATTTTGACCTAAAGACACATATTTATACCTAGGTTAAATAATAAAAGGTTGGGTTAAAAATACATGGAAGCCCAAAATACAACAAAGTTCAAAAACTAAATAAATAAGTCCGATGTGTGGCGTCACTACTGGATTCATATGCTCTTGGGCTTAAGTGAATTAAATAGCCCACTCCCACTAATAAAATAAGTGGCGCACCAAACACTCCTTGGGCTTAAGTGATGAAATACTAAAATAACCCAAGTCTTCTTGTCTTCAAATTCTAAGTATATCCGGTCCAAGGACTTGAGTTAAATAGATTAGTTTGGGCTTAATTCCATTAAACTCTCCTCCAATAGGCTTGGAGCTCGCCATTCTCTCCACAAATTGGCCCGCACGCACATAGAAAGCCTTTTTGAGTCTCTCGATCCTAGTTTTGGACATAGATTCAGCTGGAATGACAAACTCGCTCCCATCACGCATGCCATCTCCATGGTGATCCTTGCTCCTGCTCACATCATTACGGCTCATTAAAAAGTAGAAGAAAGGAGTTCTTTGGCCAAACAAAACATCAAAATTATTTTTAAAGTTGTTCTACATCAGTTTTGATCAAGAATTTAGTCATTTGTTGAAGGTAGAATAATATTTGAATAAGAATTCTTTGTGTTGGGACCCGATTCGGGAACCGGATCCCAACCGGAAAGCGGAAACCGAAAACAAACAGAATTCGGAATCGAATGCGAATCGAATCAAATGCAAAGCGAACGAATTAATCAACCTGAACAAACATCGACATCCGTTGCAAACATGAAGCATAGGAAACTAATCGCATTGGAAACCCTAAGACGTACCATTCCGAAATCCGGTATAATTTTTTTTTCTTATTCCTTGTCTTTTCATTCTTAATCACTTTATTTCATTACATACAAAATCATCATATGCTTGGATACTCATACAAATCCCAAATCGCACTCAAATCATAATAAACTTCTTAACATTAATACCAATCTCATAAATCCATCTTTCATACATCTAAATTTTATTTTTCTTCTTTCCCAATTTATTTTCTAACGAAAAATTTGGTAGCATAACGGCTGCATTTATCCTATCGCAAAAATTTCTGCACAGGCAAAATACACTTCTAATATCACAAAATCTAGAATCATCGGACTCTCCCGTCCGGAATCCAAACACCAGCAAACAAACGCAATCTTAGATCTAAACACTTCAATCAAATACCCATATCAATTAACAATATATTTTCCCAAAATCATACACAATTTCATATACAATTTCCAAAATCATTTACAATCACAGAATTCAAAATCCGTATATCGACCTCTTCATTCGTTTACATCAACCTAATATACACAATTTCATACAAACTTCATAAATCATATACATACATGGCAATTCGCCATATTCAATCTTAATACCAAAATCTCAATTTGCACAAAAATCCAAATAATACAAAATCGAATCAAACGTCTTGATACTCTTTCATCCGATCTCCTGCACGAAACCTGGAGATGGGGATGAAAGGAGGGGTGAGCTCGGAAACTCATGGATAATATATTTATAAATTGAAACATAAGCGAAAATTATCTTTTCAAATTTTTCAAACATTTTCCATTCGGAAATTTATCCAAAAACCCATTTTCAAACTTTCCAAAACATTCATAAACAGTTTCTGAAATTCATGATTGAAAATTCACTTTCTCATTTCTCAAATTCTCAAACTTTTTACCAATTATGCATAGCTTTAAACATGAATGTATCACATAGCACATAAACAAAATCAAAAACCACATAACATAACAGAATGGTTTGATGTTGGACCCCACACCCCACCCGTAGGTGTTTGCAGGTTATACTGCGGCGTGTGTTTGCAGGTTATACCGCGGCATCCAACACAAATCACAATAACACATTAAATGGTTTGGTTTGGTCCTTAACAGGACATACTGCACATTTCAAGATAGCGATCATATGCGTGGTAGTGAAGGAGTCCGTGATCGGAACTCCATTGCCTCTTGCAGGCAGCCGAGAGAAGGCTTTAACAAGTAGAGACAGTACACTGACTCACAAAGGACTTGACCAAACACACGTAGCACATAAGCAAAACGAAATTTTTAGATTTCTCGAAGGCACTTTTCAAAGATCTTGATTTTTCACATTTTTTAAATCATATCATCATATTGTGTCATAAATGACACAAGCACGTATCCACATGAATTCACATAACAAATCTAATGCAATTCACATCATCACTTAAATCACATATTCATCAAATTCATCACAATATATGCACTAATTCTTTAAATCATTTATATCATAAATCAAATAATTTGAAAACCATGAATTTCATAAATCTTGCATTTTCTAAAACTCATTTTAACCCTTTGAAATCATAATATCAAACATTTACAACCTTTTTCAACCCATTTTATCAACAATAATTTATCAAAATCAAATTTTGCTTTCTTTAATTTTCAAAATCACATTCTTAGCTTACAATTCAATAAATAAATATACTACCCACCTCATATCCATGCTAACAACTTGCTTTGTGCCTCAATTGCTCCCAAGCCTCCTTCTTTCTTCCACATTAAAATTTCCTAAACCAAATTAATCCAAATTCAACTTCATAAATGTCATAATTCATCAATTTAAACTTAGAAAATACTAATTTCACATAAAATCAAGCTATCTAAATCATGAATTTCCAAAATCCTTCAAAATCCCCAAATTCCAAAATGCACCTAAACCAATCCACTCAAATTCAATATCATATTTAACTTAATTACTCAAATTGAGCTTAGGAAACATTAATTCCTCACATATTCAAGCTATTTCAATCTCCAATTTTGAAAATCCCCAATTTTCAAAATTGGCCTCAACCAATTTACACAAATTCCATATCATAAATCACAATTTCCTCAAAATTGATTTCATATTTCACCAATTCATACTAGTATGGATGATTCTACACCATTAATTCACAAAATCTCCAAATTTCAAATTAAGCCTAAACCCCCAATTTACAATTTTCAAATTAAACTTCATCTAAAGCATAAACAGCAAAATTAACTTAGGATATCTCAAATTCATCACTAATTCAAGCCATCTAAAGCATCAATTTCACAAAACCACAATTTTAAAATTTGACATAATCCTAATCACTTAATTAACCAAAATTAAATCTCACTTAAGGCATAATCATCACAATTGACTTCATAAATCACATACCCATATCATTTTCCATGATTCTAAACCAAAGTTTAAGAAAAAAACTCAAAGATTGAAATTTCTCTTACCTCTTTCTCTCTCTAGATTTTTGAAATTCATAAGCTCCAATGGTAACTTCATCTTCTTTCTTCCCTTTTCCTCTTGGAAACCATGAAAATCTCTAAGAAAACCCATAAAAAATCAAACCTTGCTTCTTCTCCTCCATAATCGTCCATGCTTCTCCTTCTTCTTCTTCATTTCTTCTTCTCCCTTCTTGTATTTTCATGTCTTTCAGCTGATTTTGGAGTGAAAAACGACAGCTCATATGGTGTTCTGTCATGTCAATAAAATGGGGCACAAATGACCAAGTTGCCCCTCACTTATTTGCCTATTTCCAAAATTGCCCCTGCAGGAACTTGAAAAACTGACTACTTGCGTCCTGTTTTCAAGCATCTAAACGAAATAATTTGGACAAACTTTCTTCTTCAAAATTGTTCCTCTAGATTATACGAATCCAACGCCACTGACTGCGCTCAATTCGGATCTAAAACAAAGAATTTATAGTCAAAATACTATCAGACCTTCACAAAATCCGAGACTGAACATTAACATAACTTCAATCCAGAAATTTACAATCTTAGGGATGAAATTAAATTTCGATCCCTTCACAAGAGTTGTAGCCCTATATCTTAATTTTATTTTCCCCCAAGAAACAACTCAATCGGAGTTGTACAGCTCCTGAAAATCGCAAAATACTGAACCATGTTCAGAAAATTATCCAACTTATAACCTATAACCCAATCTCTTACTTTGGTTCAATCAATCTCTTTCCATTTAATCTCCTAAAAATCATAATTCTTCATAAAAATGGAATTAATTGTCTTAGGAATCCAAAGCTTCGAGAATCAAATCAATCGGATGTCGGACGAAGGAATTATAAGCAAAAGATTACAAAAGGGATCGGATTAAAAACAAAGTAACGGCACTTCAAAACCGAACTTTTCCAAAATCATATCTCTAGATCCTGAACTCAGAATTTGACAAATTTGGTGTCAATAAAAAGATCAAAGGAAGCTCTACAACTTCCCTGAAGAACTCAAAATCAAATTAGGTCTCGAAAGAGGTTGAAAACTCACTCAATGATTCTATCCAAAACAGCTTTTCCTAAACGACTTCCAATTTTTAATCGCTCATAACTCCTAGCCCCGATATCGAAAAATTGCAAACTTTATATCAATGGAAAGATAAAAACGTCATCTAAAACTTTCATGAAGACCACTTACTCCAATTCAAACTAAATCCATATGACAAGTGGCCTCGAAACCTAGAACACACAAATCTATACTTAATAGCATTTTCAAAACAAAGCATATCTTCAGAAAATCATATCTTTCAATCCCGACATCGAAAAATAGCAAACTTTATGTCCACAAAAAACTTTCGACAGAGGCTACAATTTTTATGTTGATCATTTTCTCGAATTTTGCCTAAATCAAAAAGTCAACTTTTTCTTCAAAAAGTCAAACTTCAAGCAAACTTTGACTGATCATAACTCTCACTCCCAATATCGAAAAATATCAAACTTTATGGCTACAGAAAGCTCTTGATATAAACTACAAGTTTCCATAATATCATTTTCTCAAATTCTCCCAAAATCAAAAAGTCAACTCTCA
Organism: Erythroxylum novogranatense; assembly: GCA_029891385.1. NCBI lineage: Eukaryota > Viridiplantae > Streptophyta > Magnoliopsida > Malpighiales > Erythroxylaceae > Erythroxylum > Erythroxylum novogranatense. The sequence continues at coordinate 82,686,115 of CM057228.1, forward strand.
AGTCAAACATTTTATCTCTAAAAGTCAAACTTTCTAAATTCTTTAAATTTTCATACTTTTTCTTTTTAATTCTTGCTATTTAACTTCATTTCAATCAACTCATCCACTTTCTTCTTATAATCCATATAAGTTCACTCAAATATCAAAGTCCTCAAAATTAAATAATTCTTTTCTCATAAATTTTTTTTTAATTTCATCAAATTTCCTTAAATTCAAAATTTTCTCACCAATTTCTTTCTCACTTAAATTCATTTTAATATTTCTAATTTTCATCAAAAGTTCGGGGTCCAACACTTTGGGCACAAGATTTAAGAACAATGGTTTCATTACGTTATTCTCTTTATTTTTTATAATTGTTATTCTTTGTTTGATTATGAACTAAATTGGGATACAGATATAGGTAGGATGAGCCTAGGATGTGATATATTTTGACTAATTCTTTGATTTAATGACATGTCTTATTTTCTTGAAATTTATCCATGTGTTTATAACTAATTGAATTGAAGGAGCAAAAGTGGAAGATTCAATATTTGATTCATGTATCAAAATTTGAGAGATGGGATATGTTTTAGATCATAACATGGGCAAAGAGGATTAACCACTATTGGAGAGAAAACCACAAGATCTTTCTAACCTAAGGTAAAAGCTATCAAGAGAGTTCATAGAACAAGTTAAAACATTTGTAAGTTGTCTTAATTCGAAAGAAATTTTAGTGATTAACTTATGAATAAGGATCATAAGTCTTGAGAGAAATAGGATCTACTTTGGTAACTTTTATTGGTCCAAAAATTAGAAATATTCATTAAATCAAGAGATGTTGAAAATAGTAAATTCTTAAGAGATTTTTCAATTAAGTTTAATTCATTCATAATTTGATTTATTATTTATCATAACTTTGTTTTAGTATATAGATTTATTAGTTATTTTATTTTCCTATTCAATCATTCATAATCATCAGTCTAACTAATTTTGTGAATAATAAGTACTTAATTAATAACCCTCATGACTAAAAACTAGCCAATTAAATAATAAACCGTACAGTTTTCTTCAATAAATCGAGTGAATAATAACAGTATAAGTTATGAGGGACCCACCATTATTTACCTAGGTGGGACCCATCATTGTACGAAATTCTCCCCCTTTATGTAGTTTTTGAGTTTTGATTAATGTTATGAATATCGTACCGGACTTGGTACCAAATTGGGTTCTTGTATAACACTGCACTTCTTGATTAATCTTTGAGTACTGCTTTGAAAAAATTTTAAATTTATAAAATAGTCCTTAAATTTTTTTAAAATTACAAAATAGTTCATTGTCATATTGTACAGATATAGTTTATTTAATTTAGCTTTTTATATCTTATACATTTTAGTTTATATATATCTTTATTATATTATAATTATTTTATATATAATAATTATCTATATATAATATATATCTATATATAATAATTATCTAAATATAATAATTTATTGTAAAATAATGAAAATAATTCAAATTTTTGTATTTTATCAAAATTTTGAATTATTTTTAGAATTGTTATTCTTTCACATTCCATTTCATTTTATATTTAATTAGACATAATCACAATTTCAATTTAATAAATAAAATTAATTTAATAATTATTAATAAATATAATTAAAATTAAAATATATTTTTAAAATATATAAATTTCAAATAAATTTTGATTTAATAATTAAAAATATATAAATAAATATTAGTTTATAAATAATAATTTTTAAATTATTTATTTAAAAATAAAATATTTTTATTAATACTTTATTAATAAATATTATACAAAATATTAAAACAAATTTAAATAAAAGCATTTATTAGTAATAATTTATTAGTAATTAAAATAAAATATTTTATTTTTAAGTTTTATTTAATTTATAATTATTATTAGCAATAAAATATTTATTATTATTTTAAAACTTTGAAAAAAGGGATAAGAAAGAGATGAAGATTTTGAAAATTTTGCAAAAAAGTCATTCAAATTTTTAAAATTTTTAGTACCGGCCAATATTTGACTAGTATTTTGCATACCTACTAATACAAATTAAATCGATCTAGATCTAACCATATTCAAATTCGATACCAAAATTTAAATTATCGGTCGGTACGGTACGGAATTCGAATCAGTGTTCTTGATATAATTTACTATTGAAAAATCATAAATCTTTTCAATTATCAATCATTTTTTTCTTTTCAATTCTTACACATTATAATTAATAAATTATATTTTTAAATTTTATATTCTTTATTTATATCTTTATAATTTAATTTAATTTTTAATTATTATTATTAAAATAAATTAATATTCTTATCTTCAAAAGTACTAAATTTATTTAATCTCACTAATAAATTATATTTGTGAAAATTTAGGTTCTTTATACATATATTCCTATATTTTAATCGAAATTTTTAAATTTTTATTTTAAAAAATAATTATTATTTTTATCACGAACTTGTTTAATAAATTGAATTATTAATTACTGTATATAAATAATTTTGTTTAAGATAGTTTAAAATTGTGTAAAAATAATATTTAAACTATAAAGAAATATGTTTAAAGTGTAGGAAAATCCCGGAGGTACATCATATGTACCGGCAATGAAAACAAAATTTTTGTTCCTGGACTTTCCGAATCCTGTGATCCGGTATCGGTATGAAGACATCAACCTAAATAGCCAAAAGAGACTATCTCTAAAGGTGATCCACGCAGAGATCAGAAAATCTAACCGGATCACACCCCTTTGACCCGGGAATAGCTAGAACAGATTAAAGCCTGCTAGAGCCTACCTCTGTCCTTAGAGAGCTGAAGAAAACGTTGGAATCCTTGCCTTGGAGAAGAGAAGAAACGATGATGATGAATGAGGAAGAAGAAAATCACCCTTTTCAAAGTAAGCTTAACCATTAAGCTTTCATCTTCTATTTTCTCTAGCCACCACCGTCGACCATCATCCTTCCATGCCCTCTTATGTTGATTTTTAACCTTTTAAAAATGCTTCCATAAGAAATGGACAAATGGTGAGTTAATGGCCATTCATTCATTAATGAATAAAGAAATAAACTTTGACTTTTTCAAAGTTTTATCCTCTCTTCCCTCATTCCACACACATGTCCATATATATATAATAATTAATTAATTAATTTACTTAATTAATTAATTAGAATATAAATGCTAAGGTCCAGTCCAACTGGGGTCGGTCCTACCGGCCTACCGGGCCCTGGTACTAAAACAACTACGGAAACCTTTCTTAGCAATATCGATGTCGCGATCTCATCGGGACATATCCCAATCCCATCGGGATCCAATTAATCCTAATGCTCTCCATGATTGGAACTCTGTCCAATTACTATTTTACAGATTCTCTGAATCACTCTTATGCGTGTGACCCTTTAGGCTCCCGGTTATGTTGGCCACTTAGATTAACAATTAATCTGAGCAAGTCATGAGCGGTATCTAACAACACATCATGACCCCCAATTGACCGGAAAGTAATCGGTTTGATGTATTCATCACGAACCCTTCCATAGACAATTACTGTGCAATTCGCTCTTTCACCATCCTATACCCCACTTGGTTATGAGTATGGTTAAAGTGTCAACTCTCACTAGACCGAGTCTAGCCCAGTGATATCGCTTCTCCACGGGACTCATTACTTTATATGTCAATGAAGACACTCTTCATGACATACATCTTGCCAAACCTTAGTAATGATCCCGACAAGAGGTCATGGGTATCTCTTCGCTAATCCGTATGGTGAATCCTTTATTGGCTACTCAATTATCTTGAATACCTCAAGTCGTACCCAAGCACCACCCTATGAGTTACCTCCGGAAGGCAACAAGGAATGGAGTCAAAGCACGGATCAAGATTCAAGATATCCTCGAGTACCTCAAGTCTAAGGATACTTGCACCATTGCTATGATGAGATTATCACTGACACTTAGATAAGATATCCATGTGATGATCTCATGGCAGGTCATCCAATGAACTTACTACCGCTAGTAAGCATCCACATGTCAATTCTAAATATCTCATATTTACAGTTTCTGAGATCCACCGCTGATCCAATCAAGGAATATGACATGTGCTAGTCTATCCGGATTAATGATGTCCAGTCTCATTAATCCTATGACTAGGGAGAATTTAGATACTGACATAATTGCACATGATAGGAATCTCAGAAGTATGAACACATCATAATTTCCTTCATGCTATGTCATATATCATGGACTTCATTAATTCGATTAAAGATCCAATCAATTCATAAACAATGTTTATGAATATCAAATTAATGAATAATGCCTTTTCTTTATTTATTCATAAAGTCTGCACACGACTTTGAATAAAACGCGCTAAAGGGGATTGCCTTTAGGGCACAAATAAACAGTACCGACCTTGAACAAGTCGACTTATCCAATGAACAAGTCGACTTATCGGTACCGAACATGTGTAAGTCGACTTACACATGGTACAAGTCGACTTATCACTTACAAATCTCCCACTTGACCTAAAGCCAATCGCCTTAGTATCTAATACCATAAGCGAGTCCATGAGAATCACAATTCTCCTGTGACAATGGCTTTGTCAACGAAACAGCAACACTTTGCTCTGTGGGAATTCTCTCTATCAGGATATCATCTCGACTAATGATCTCCCGAATCGGCGAAGTACGAGTTCGGATCGTCGATAAGACCTTGGTTCCTTTGCCTGCGAACTAGCCCCATTGTATCACAATACAATCCTATGGGCCCATCACGGTAGGGACCGATCATGTTCAATAATGAACTTCGATCCAAACCGCTTCTTTGCGCATCTCACGCGGCAATGTACTCTGCCTCGGTTGATGAATCAGCGATCCTCTCTTGTTTGGAACTTTTCAATTGACCGCCACGCTATTCAAAGTGAATGTATATAACCCGATTGTGATTCATAATCATCCTTATCGATTAAATACTAGCATCCGAATGCACGCCACTTGAGATTTCCATCTCCATAGATCAAGAAAACATCCTTAGTGCTTCGCAAGTACTTGAGGATATTCTTGACACCACCCATGACCTCACCAGATCCGATTGGTATCCGCTCGTAACACTTAGAGCATACGATACATCGGGCCTCGTCACATAGCATTGTTCCATGCTAAACCTCTTTAGCATCTCATCTATGTACGATGATTGTGAAAGACCAAGCAACCTTTGATTTATCTCTATAAATCTATATCCCTAGGATATAAGTTGCTTCACAAAGGTCTTTCATCGCAAATTGATTGGACAACCAAATTTTAACTGATTGTAGCATAGAGACATCGTTTCCTAGTAACAGTATGTCATCTACATACAACACAAGGAATACGATTGCAGTCCCATTAACCTTCTTATACACACAATGATCATCCGGATTTTGTGAGAAATCAAACTCTTTGATTGACTCATCAAAACGGATAATCCAACTCCTGGATGCTTGCTTCAATCCAAACATGGATTTCTGAAGCTTGCATACCTTTCCGCCATCGATGGAAGTGAAGTCCTCTGGTTGTGTCATATACACATCCTCGGGTAGATTTCCTCTCAGGAAAGCTGTCTTCACATCCATTTGCTATATCTCATAATTATAATGAGTGGCAATGGCTAAGAGTATCCTAATGGATTTAAGCATTGCTACGGGGCTGAAGGTTTTGTCATAGTCAACTCTTTGTCTGTGACGAAATCCTTTAACCAGAAGCATTGCTTTATAGGTAATCAAATTACCATCCATGTTGGTTTTCTTCTGAAAACTCCTTTGCACCTCGTGGGTTTTATCCTTCAGTGTAACAACCAAAGTCCATACTTGGTTTTCATACATGGAATCCATTTCAGATTTCATGGCACAAAGCCATGTTCCAGACTCTGAACTTTTCAGAACCTGTTCATAGGTAGTAGGTGCATCATCTCATATGAGCAATACGTCATTCTGTTCACTTACAAGAAATTCATATCTCTCGGGAATAGTGCGTATCCTACTTAACCTACGAAATTCGTGTGTAGTAGAAGGTTGAACTGTTACCTCATCTATATGAGTGACAGTTTCAGGTTCAGGCAGTTGATCTATGTTTGTTCGAGCATCTTGAACTTCTCCAAGTTCAACTTTGCTCCCACTGTCCTCTTGTAAAAGAAACTCTTTCTTTAAGAAAACAGCATGCTTGGAAACAAACAACTTTTGTTCCTAAGCAAGGTAGAGTTGATATTCCACGAACAAACACTTATCAGATTTTGCATCAAGCTAATCTGACTGTGTCCCCTTGACGTAAGCAGGACAATCCCAAACTTTCAGATGAGAAAGATAGGGCTTTCAGTTAGTCCATATCTCCATATGGAGTAACCACAACTGTCTTTAATGAAACTCGCTTAACAAGTAAACAAATTGTCTCGAAGCATACCCCAAAAACTCAGTAAAACCTATCATCAATCGCACTAAGTCTAACAAGGTTCGATTTCTCCTTTCAGCCACACCATTGTGCTGCGGCGTGTAAGGTGGAGTATACTGAGATAAAATCCCATTATCTCTGAGATAATCAAAACTATTGGTCTAAGCATTTTCCACCACGATCGATCGTAATGTATTCATACTTTTACCAAGTTAGTTTTCTACTTCATTTCAATTGTTTGAACTTTCAAACGCTTGATTTGTATCTCATCGAATCTGAGATACCTATATCGTGAATAATCACCGATAAAAGTAATGAAGTAACGACAACCACTTCTAGCATGGATGGACATCGGACCGCATACATCTGAATGTATTAGGTCTAATATTCCATTCACTCGTTCACCCTTTCCTTTAAAGGATAACTTAGTCATCTTGCCTAATAAACAAGATTCGCATGTGTCATATGATTCATAATCAAATGACCCTAAAAATCCACTCTTATGGAGCTTAGCGATGCGTGTCTCATTTATATGGCCAAGCCGACAATGTCATAAGTAAGTTGATTTTAAATTATCTCGATTATGTCTTTTCGCGTCATTGACATTCATAACTGGATATGACACATCTAATATGTCAATTTAATTGCATAATGTACCAGTAGCATAGAGCATTCCATTCGAACTAATAGAACAACCATTGCTACTAAAAGTCCAATGGAAATCAGCTCTATTTAAACATAAAACATACAATATGTTCTTTGTTTAAAACAGGTATAAAATGTCAATTATCCAATTTGAATACAAGCCCAGTAGGGAGTAACAAGACATAAGTGTCTACGGCTAATGTAGCAACTCTTGCTGCATTATCTACACGAAGGTCTAGTTCTCCTTGAATGAGCTTTCTACTGTCCTTGAGGCCCTGCATATCATTTCATATGTATGAGCCACAACCGGTATCTAATACCGATATGTTTTGATCAGGAATAGTATTAACCTCAATGACAAACATATTTGAAGAAATAGAGGCATCTGATGCCTTCTTCTGCTTCAAGGACTCCAGATAGATTTTACAGTTTCGCCTCTGGTGGCTAGACTTGCCACAATGAAAGCAAAATCCTTTTGGGCGAATCTTGGGTTTTCCTCGATGGCACTTCCTTTGGTTTCTTGGCCTTTTCTTCTTTGAACTAGAAGAAGAAGCATCCACCATTAGCACTTGCTTGCTATCCTTCTTGATAGCTCGTTTCACGTGTCTTGAGCAGATTGATCACCAGAGATTGTTGTGGATATTTGATTTATCCGATAGTTTATCACAAACTGTGAATAACCATCAGACAATCCAACTAGAATTAAGTCTCTACTTAACTTATAATCCATTACAAATCCTAAGACGGCCAATCTCTCAATATAGCCATTCATCTTCGTGGCATACTTGCATGCCAGATATCCCTCGAGCCATCTTTAATGGTGAAGAGAAGCCTTGAGGTCTCGAACCTTTCGATCGAAGCTTACTCATCAAACGGCTCCCTAAGATGAAATACTATAGAGTGAGCATCCATGGACTCGTGCTGCTCCTGCAGCTCTAGTGACATCGAGGCAAGCATAATGCAAGTATCCATATCACTTTCCTTTAGATGCTTACAATATGCTTTCTGATCCCCATCAAGAAGATCGACAAAGAAAGTCTGTTGGAAGTGGAACATCTAGGACGTATCCCAGTTCCTCAGATCTGAGAACAATTCTCAGATTCCTCAGCCAATCAAGAAAATTCGGTCCAGAATAGAGAGCGAAATTCACACTGAAAGACTTTTTCAATCACCCTAAACGCGATAGAGAGAAGGAATGATAGGATAGAATCGCCTGCATGATCATAAGGACTTGCATGATATGCATATGGCTCCCACTAGTTTCCTAGAATCCATAACCCTCTTTACGAATCCAAAGAAACGATATGACATTATGTCCTAGTGGGTCGATATCTGACATTGCTAAGAGTGACCTTGGGTTTACCCAACAAGCCACAACTTAGGTCAATCGGTAGGTATCGGTCATACCAATTGTATCATCGATAACCGACATTAAGAATGACCTTGAGTTTGCTCAACAAGCCACCTTATGTCTCGGGAGGTATCAGATATACCAATTACATCTTAGACACAACTATCGATCAGTGCTATCAACTTGTTGATGTATGCACTTCATTGGGTATCAACTCTTTGATGCGCATACATCTAATGTATGCTACCCAATTTCGCCTCTGTCCACGTTGACCTTGAGTTTACTCAACAAACCAACGCTTCTAGTGAAAACCGACCCATTAATCCGAAAATCTTATTTTCATGGTTCGAACATATCCGTATAGAGTGAGCTTGGGTTTACCCAACAACCCAACCCTATAAGAACTCTGGTTCTTACCATATTAATGGAAGGCGTTAGTTTTCATATTCCGAGGAGGGATTTCGAGTCTCATCTACTTCTTCTCCAAGCCGTAGGATTATAGTCACCATGACTATATGATATGATTTAGGGCATTTCATCAATCACATTGAATCTATACCTAAAATCATCCATCATCCCACCTATGCATGCCACAAGTCGACTTTCATCAAATGCAAGTCGCCTTATGCTTCTGCCCACACACAAGTCGACTTGTATGACACAAGTCGACTTATGTCATCTGCCCATGAACAAGTCGACTTACAAGGTGCTACAAATCGACTTATACTAAAATCTTGAACAAGTCGACTTATTCTATTCACAAGTCGACTTATCCAAAAATCTTGAACAAGTCGACTTATTTCATATACAAGTCGACTTATTCAGGAAATTTTGCTAAAATCTCTAATCGGCTAATTCCTCAATCAGTACAATTCCAATTCTCAACACCATCATACCTAGGGTAATATCTGTAAGTTGATGTATCAATGAACAATTCATTGAACCATGAAAGCCTTATATGGTCAAACCATATGAAAAGCTTGAAATGAGTCAAAACTCATTAATTTTCAAATAATTTAGGAACACCCTAATTATCATCCTAAGCATCTCTAGCTAGCACATACATTATCAAATTTACTTCGGCACTTGTCACAAAAAATATGACGGTCAAAACAAACAAGATAATGCAATATACTAACGAGACACAAATGTGACCAATTCGGCATTCAAAAATTCTTGGAAAAGCAAATTCAAGCAATTCAGTTTGGAAATCATACTACATCAAGATAACACATTTTTAATCACATTAAAAATGGTTCAAGGCATTGGAACTGAAAAAGCACACTCAATCGAGCCAAGCAAAACAGTCCCAACAATTTTCACAAAACTGTCCAGTTCTGTACATTGCTCGAAATGATCAATGAAACAATTTCAATAAATTCTGAGAAAATTTCATAGGTTAGTAAATGTTCAGAAAATGCTACATGAATATTTTCAGGATTTTAGGCCATCAAAAACTCAGTCAACCTAAATAACAAAACCGATTCAAAATCTGTGTTCATCAGCACAGCAATTCCCAACAGCATAGAATAAATTCGTGAATAAATATCCAATCACCTTGAAATCCAATTTCCATGCTCACAGACATTCACCAACATCTTAGAGACATGTAGGTGAAGGAAAATCTGAAAACCATTTTTCTAGAATTTATTCTCGATTTTATACTCATGCCTGTTCCAGAATCGTTTCACAAAATAAAGATCTGTAACCTTAAGGGATTAATTAGCAAAACTATATCAAATCAAATCGATAAATTCTCAAATTTCATAGACATATTCTCTAACATGTTATGAACAATTCTGGGCAGAAAAATTTCGAAAATCATATCACAATATAAATTGAAATCTGAACAGATAGCATGCATCAACAGAAAATTTCATTAGAGTTTCTGATCTCGCTTAGGTTTTAGCTTCATACGGATACCGGACGCTCGATACCACTGTAGGAAAATCCCGGAGGTACATCATATGTACCGCAGCGGAAAACAAAAACTTTTATTCCCAGGACTTTCCCGAATCCCAGGATCCAGGTATCGGTATGAAGACATCAACCTAAATAGCCAAAAGAGACTATCTCTAAAGGTGATCTACGCAGAGATCAGAAAATCTAACCGGATCAAACCTCTTTGACCCGGGAATAGCTAGAACAGATTAAAGCCTGCTAGAGCCTACCTCTGTCCTTAGAGAGCTGAAGAAAACGTTGGAATCCTTGCCTTGGAGAAGAGAAGAAACGATGATGATGAATGAGGAAGAAGAAAATCACCCTTTTCAAAGTAAGCTTAACCATTAAGCTTTCATCTTCTATTTCCTCTAGCCACCACCGTCGACCATCATCCTTCCATGCCCTCTTATGTTGATTTTTAACCTTTTAAAAATGCTTCCATAAGAAATGGACAAATGGTGAGTTAATGGCCATTCATTCATTAATGAATAAAGAAATAAACTTTGACTTTTTCAAAGTTTTATCCTCTCTTCCCTCATTCCACGCACATGTCCATATATATATAATAATTAATTAATTAATTTACTTAATTAATTAATTAGAATATAAATGCTAAGGTCCAGATCTAATCGGGTCGGTCCTCTACCGGCCACTCGGCCCCTTGTCTTTGAAATTCTCCTAAACCTTTCTTAGCAATATCGATGTCGCGATCTCATCGGGACATATCCCAATCTCATCGGGATCCAATTAATCCTAATGCTCTCCATGATTGGAACTCTGTCCAATTACTATTTTACAGATTCTCTGAATCACTCTTATGCGTGTGACCCTTTAGGCTCCCGGTTATGTTGACCACTTAGATTAACAATTAATCTGAGCAAGTCATGAGCGGTATCTAGCAACACCCCCAATTGACCGGAAAGTAATCGGTTTGATGTATTCATCACGAACCAGATCACGAACCCTTCCATAGACAATTACCGTGCAATTCGTCCTTTCACCATCTTATACCCCACTTGGTTATGAGTATGGTTAAAGTGTCAACTCTCACTAGATCGAGTCTAGCCTAGTGATATCGCTTCGTCCCGGGACTCATTACTTTATATGTCAATGAAGACACTCTTCATGACATACATCTTTAGCAAGCCTTAGTAATGATCCCGACAAGAGGCCATGGGTATCTCTTCGCTAATCCGTAAGTGGTGAATCCTTTATTGGCTACTCAATTATCTTCGAATACCTCAAGTCGCACTCCAAGCACCACCCTATGAGTTACCTCCGGAAGGCAACAAGGAATGGAGTCAAAGCACGTAATCAAGATTCAAGATATCCTCGAGTACCTCAAGTCTAAGGATACTTGCACCATTGCTATGATGAGATTATCATCGACACTTAGATAAGATATCCATGTGATGATCTCATGGCGTCATCTAATGAACTTACTACCGCTAGTAAGCATCCACATGTCAATTCTAAATATCTCATATTTACGCTTTTAAGATCCACCGCTGATCCAATCAAGGAATATGACATGTGCTAGTCTATCCGGATTAATGATGTCCATCTCATTAATCCTATGACTAGGAGAATTTAGATCTTGACATAATTGCACATGATAGGAATCTCAGAAGTATGAACACATCATAATTTCCTTCATGCTATGTCATATATCATGGACTTCATTAATTCGATTAAAGATCCAATCAATTCATAAATAATGTTTATGAATATCAAATGAATGAATAATGCCTTTTCTTTATTTATTCATAAAGTCTGCACACGACTTTGAATAAAAAGCGTTAAAGGGATTGCCTTTAGAAGCACAAATAAACAAGATCGATTTGAACAAGTCGACTTATCCAATGAACAAGTCGACTTATCGGTACCGAACATGTGTAAGTCGACTTACACATGGTACAAGTCGACTTATCACTTACATAAAGGATATTAGAAAAAAAGTTAGAATAAAGTTAAAGACTTTTCTATTGACTTTCTTTAAATATACTTCAATTTTTTTTTTATGGAATCAGATGAACAAAAGCAAAGGAACTTGAACGTGGCCGTTCTTCTTGAAACTCATAGAAGTGGAGCAGAGATTGTAGGAAAACATAGGAGTTCATGATAAGAAAGGAAAAAAATAATGTAAAAAGGAAAAAAAGATGATTCTCTTTTGGGTCTGGAGAAACTTTGCTGTACGATTATGCTTTTGGTGTGAATGGTTCAGCACTCTCGTTTTTTAATCAGAGATTTCAAGTTCGAGTCTTAAAAATAAAAAAAATTATTTAGCTAGTATTTTATCCCTTACAAGCTAACCCAATATGAGCGATAATTAATCTAAAAATGGATAACTTTAAAGTGCCTTCTTATAAGTTGAGATCCTCTTAAAATAGTTCGTGGGCTTACCAACAAAAAATCTAGAGCTTTGAATCGAGTTTATGATGTTCTTCGAACTGCGTATCTCCATGATGAGATTCTATTGTACTCTTCGACTGTTCTCCTCTTTTTGTAATGTTTTTCTTGTTTCTATTCAATAAGTAAGACAACGAATGATTGGAAATGATGGAAAAAGCTTTATATTTTTCCAGCTAATCGTCATGCAAGAAAATAATGCAGGGTCCCATGTTTGGTCGATATCTTTAATAATTAACACACTTCCAAGATAGTCCCGAGGCATTTAGATTGTGTAATCAAATATGCTATCTACCAACAAACAAGAAAATTGGCAGCATTTCAATATTCAATGGCGTGTCGAGAAATTGAAATGCCACTCAGCTAATTAACTAGTAAGACCTGTAATAGATTACAAGAAACTAGTGAGAGGATGATGTCGAATCAACGATTTGCATGACTAAAAAGTCGTCTTCTTGGCGAGATCCATTGAATATCGTAATTAAATATTAGAAGCAAACAAGTAGTTCGTGAAAGCTGCAGAAAGAGTTGATAAGGGAAGACAAACTTTAAAGCCATGAAATTGACTGTTGTTTTAAAATTACATGTAAAATGAAACAGGCATGCAAGCCATTTTACACGGTAGACAAGTGCACCTCTTTTTATCTTCTTTTCCCATACTTTCAAGGTCCTTTTGATTAGTCCATGTGCACCTTTTTGTTAGCTGGCAAGGATTAAAGTTGCCTTCAATCGATGATGAATCGGGCAAGATTTGGTGGGCAGTTGATCATGGTCTAGCAAGAGCAAGAGAATGATGGGGCCTTGAAAGTAGCCATTTCTCAAGAAAATGTATAACGCTGTAAATTTCTTATTTGTTTCTCTACATTGGTTCAAATGAGGGAAACAAAAGGATGGTCAAGATAACTACATAACAGCTATCCTCTTAAGCCACAGAACTTGTACCATAATACTGCTTCGCTAAGACTTTAAACGCATTTTGTCGGTGTTCAAAGTTTTTTCATTGTTAGACAATACAGTGTTTCATCTGCTTTGAAAATTAAACAAGTCGCAGTAGCGTGTGAATGCCATTCGTTTTTTGTCGAAATGGAAAAACAAAAGGATTCGCTGCTTCTGTAGGTTTTAGACAAGTTAAACAGTTTATGTACTACTGTACATAATTTAGGTTATTAATGTCACTCGTTAAGAGATAAGGAATGACAGTGTCATAATCTAAACAAACAAATACTACTAAGTTTTAAGACATTGATAATGGCTTTTCCGTGAGACATTTTACGTCCTTCAAAGTTCCACGTGCAGCCGACATCAATTTGTCCTTAGCTGGTGGATGGTGCTTACTTTCTGCTACCTACCCTTTTCCTTCCTCACGCTTTGGAGCCTGTATTTCTATTTGCAACTAACAGTTTTGCTGTCATAATTTAAAGGAGGCAGTGTTTGCTCTTAGATTGACGCAAACAGAATGAGGAGTGAAGCTGATGTTGCTAACCCCGGGTGTGATCTTTACTAATATTCCTAAATTGAACAACTTAATTTTCACTTCAATTTTGTATTTAGTGGCTGAAATCAGGATCCTGCCTTGAGTTGTTTGAATTGAGTAAGTATTCAACAAGCTCTCAAGAAAAGGCTCATCTGTCATGTATCATTGAACAAAATTTTACAATATAGAACAACTTATTTGCTTTTTCTTACCCTGGATGGATGTTAAACTCTATGTTCAATAGCTATGATCTACTGAAGCATCTACGATGCATAATTCACAACTCAGGTAGTGATCTCCAAACCTTAAAATCATCAGTGATGCTGCGTAGACAAATCGGATCCTCAGCATTTCCACACGAGTCTTTGAAGTGCTTGCTTAACCATCCCAGTTGACGCAGCAGATAATCCATTGTGCTGCAATACATTTAATAACATCAATAAGGATACATGGCCTGATGTCACTAGGTTATGCTTCCAAATTGGAAACATTCATTTTTATGTTAACTGCATTTACTAAATAATATACGTAAGATATGCTCTCGTAAGGCAACTAATTTGAAAAGTCCTCCTTTTCGACACTCAAGAATTCTAGGGTCTTACCTTGGATCTAATGGTCAAGTAAAGGATTCCATCAGTGGTTGATGACTGAACCGAATAAGAATCCAAATGGAGATGACTTACTGCATCCATGACCTCGAGCAATATGCCCTCTCTCCAAGGACATTTGATTTCAATTAGAACTTCCTTGTCTCTTATAAAGACATTTATGTTATCTGTTAAACCATCTTTCGATGTATCATCTGTTTCATCCATGTGGCAAGCCTTCCTCTTGTACACCAATGGTTTCTTGCTATTATTGATTGTATTACTCCCATAGTTGTCAGAGGTCCTCTCAGCACTATCTTGGGGTTTCCTCTTTGTCCTTGCATCCAATTCTCTAAGTTCCCGGCATGATTCCAACTCTTCAACCTTTTTCTCCAGCTCTTGAATGTACACTATAGTGTCATCTAGTATAGATACTTTATCAACCTGCACAAACAAGACTAATCTAGTATATAGTTTTCCATATTGTTACAACATAACAGATAGAAACGCAGAACTTTCTACCTTGCTGACTGAAGGAACAATTGATTTGAGAACCATAAACTTTTTATTTAATTTTTCTCTTCGATTCCTTTCCAATAACATGTGGCTTACTCCAATTACGTCAGCCTCTGGTCTTGATACCCGGATCTTAATGCTCTCCTCATCTGGGAACTTCAGGCCACCAACATGCATGAAAGGAACTTCAAAAAGAATCTTCTTCAACAGTCTTTGTGGAGTTTCAAGTATATGTTTCAGTGAATCTGAAGATCCTATTCCTTTCCAACCAACAAAGCTAGATTCCTTGCAACGATTTTGAAAATGCACTCCCAGAATTAATGGATGGGAGGTCCTCAACAGAGATGATAATACGCTTTGATAGTGCAGATCATCACTCTTAAGATCCGATGTTGTTAATCTTTTGTGATTGTAGCATTGAACTTCTTGCACACAGTTGTTTGTCTTCTCATTGTTAGGAACTGCAATAAACTTTATGGGATCATGAATGGACTGAGATATGCAATCACTGGAATTCATTGAATGGACATAGTTGCTCAAGTCATCATCAGAGAAATGCCAACTTTGTACTTGAGAAGCTGTTCCATTTATTCCATCAATCATAAATGAAGCATCGGCTTCGTGATTATTTGGGCTGTTACTGGGAGAAGTTATGTCCAGGATTTGGCAATCTTCAACTAAGTTGATTTTTGTGTTCTGGATCTCCCGATCAAAAGCATTATCAACAAGTTCTTTGTCGTCACTTCTTGAACTGGACTCCTTGGCAGCTATGGAGCATGTAATATCCAAAAATGAGGTTTTTACATGCTGAATGAGACTTGGGTCCTCTGCAACCTTTAGAAACAAACAAGCAAAATGCTACATGTCTTAAACTGATCCACAATAGAACATACTCCAATTAGTAATCTGATGCAAGAATTACCAGCTCAGTCACACCCAGCTCAACCACACCTCTCGCAAATGGAAAGCATACTACAGTCTGATGATTCAAACAAGAAATGCTACCATCAGTAAAGTAGTTCATTCTACTACTTTCAAACAACCACTATTTTCCATTAAGCACAAGGGAGTCCTTATAAATGCCTGTGAGATGGAGTTCAGAGTAAGTTGGCAGGATAGTTTACCTGAATAGATGCACTCTGAGGATGATAAGTTGCAGAAGTCCAGTGATTGATTGAGAAACAAACAAACAACGGATTTCAGCTTCTTTCCCCATGTTGAGAAGCGTAATCATATGCGTCTCTTTTGTCATAATGTAATGAAACATCTAAATCGGAGAGAGCAAGTTACCTTAGCTAGCAGAGAGCGACTAAATATCTTGCTGTCTGCATAATGAGCATTGCGTAGCCAAATAGGTTGACTGTTTGCTAGCGTTCTCCCTGGCAATCTATCCGTAATTAAGAGCAAGTATTAATAAGAATTTGATAATCATATAAATAACTTGAAGGGATAAGGAAATGATCAAGGAATTTTACTTACCCTTGGCCAACATTGAATACAAAGGACATGCAAACCAGGTAATACCATTCGGTATCAGTGAGATCTTCAGGAGATAATGATGTTGAAGGCCTCCTAGTTTGTGGGCTGGCCTCACCAGTAGAAAGCGACTCATAGAGTTCTCTCAGTTGTTCGCTTCGCTGTAAGCTTAATTGGTCCGCATTCAACTCTATTGATTGAACCGTTTTTCTCGTTTTGATGTCTCCATTGTAGTGTCCATCACCCCATTCCAACACCCTATAGAATCCAAACAGAAGGGTCAAGTGGTTGCATATAGTGATATAGACCTGCAATACAATTGAACACGAAACTGTCGCGAAAAGCAAGACAATTAGAGTGTAGATGCAAGCATATACATGTACCCCGTAAGCCGCTACTGTTCAAAAGCAACACAAAGACATTATGTGCCATCTCTATCAATGTCTCAGAGAGGAATAGATCTCTTGAAGAATTATTTCAACTACTGATGCTAAATATGCAAAACTGCATGTCTTAATCAATCTCAATGTCAAAACCATAAAAAACCACTTCCACCAGGTGTGGCAGATCAATTACTCTCTTCCTAAAAAAGTACAGCGGGTGGCTGAATTCAAAAACAACACCGCAGCTGTCCCAGAGACCCTTTCTGCCACTCGCAAAAGAATCACAGAGAAAGCAGAATACAGGCTTTAATCCAAGGCTATTTGAAGAAAAACGCTTGGTCAAGGTACTAAGGTCAATTTCAAAATAAGATGAAATATTTGCATCAGCAACAGCAACCGTGATTGAGAGGTTAAGTACCCTGGTTGTTTAGATGAAATAGACCAGAAGATAGCATAGCTCCACTGTATGCTCCCGACAGCAAGAGCAAGCTGTTTCTTGAGGTTGTCTGGCAGTCCTTCTTGGTTTCCAGAACCCATAAGTTTTATGCAAGCTCGAGAAGATGACACTCTCTAGCTCAATTTGATCAGATTCAGAGAAAAAAGAAATAAGGATTCTTTCTCTAAAAAGTTTTCTGCATTTCCTAACACCAAAAAAAATTTGGTGATAGAATTTTCGGTATCTACACAGATCACTTCCCCACGCTAAGACTTAGTTATTGCCTCACAGAAGAATAACCCCTTGCCGGATTTTAACAAAAACTATGGCTCAGCAAATATTGATACTAGAAAAGGTTAAGACTTGCACTACCTAAACCTCAAACTAGTACTTTTTGGGGTGGTAATGAAGATTAAAGGCCACAAACGAAGCACATACTACGAGGCTTTGTGAAAAGACTAGCTTCATTCCCTGGACGCGTGGTCAACAGCCTCCAATTATAGTTCACAACGAAAACGCACACTTCTGCGCAGAAGGGAACGGAGCGTTAATAGTTAGTAGTGTTCGTCTTGGTTTCTGCTTTTCAATACTACACACGGAGACCAAAATAACTTTATGAAAATAGGATCACTAATTGTGGTCATAAACCCTATAAAAGTGACGCATCTTTACATTCCATCATTTTCTTGTCTCGAAGCATTTGAATACAACGAGAAGCAGAAGATCTGGAGTTGAATGGCCCAGAAAACTGAAACACTTGGACCTACTCAAAAGCCGAAGACAACAACTTTGCTTCCTAGAAATGAGAGTAATTATTTCCCTACAGAAACACCATAAAGAACAGCTCAAAGAACCCAGTAGTCCTTAATGAGCAACAAACAGAGAGGGAGAGAGGGGGAGATTTGAGTGACTTCAAAAGAAAAGAACTTGAGACCTGGGCAGCAACCAATATAAAAAAGCTGTATGCAGATGTGTTTTTATCTCCACATCTCAAAAGGGTTGTTTGAGTTTATTAAAAGAATTAACAGAAAACAAGAAAACCAAAAAAACAAAAGTATTTGAACAAGATTCGATTCCGGTCTCTGGAACTGTTCCAGTGTCCAAGACGAGACAACAGAGAAAGAGAGTTCCAAGGAAAGGACGTGGTACACAAACGAGGACACGTGAAAAACTTAAAGCAGTGGAGAGCCATCGTCCCAATTAATAATGGGATTAGTAAGAAATACTAAGTTTTTATGGGTTTAACACAACTCCATGAATTCTATCAACATTCCCAAAGTTGGTGATTTCCAATCATAATTTATCTTAACAAAATATATTTTTGAATAAATATCCAAAAGCACACTCTTAAAAGAAACTATTTCTTATTTAAGTGTTCATTTGAAGTGAGAATTATTATCAAACAAGCTTAATTCAGGATTATAAATTAACCAGAAAACTGCCAATTACTCGTTTATTAATAAAATGTTAACAATTTTGGCCTATTTGCTAAAGAAAAAAAAGGGGTATATTCCATCATCAAGCATCCCGCCCAATAAAGACATCACACCTTCCTCAATTACACTTAAGGCTGTGTATATGATTGATCTATTTTAACAATTTGTTGTTTTCTTAACTTCAATATATATATATATATATATATATATATATATATATATATATATATATATATATATAAAGTGATTGCTCACAATGCAATAAGATGAGAGAAAAGAAACGAACTCTCACTCATCTTTGCTTCCAAAAGGTCAAACGCGCGCACGGTTGTGGGTCTATTTGAAGTGAACATAATAGCAATGATCTTGACACTCTTGTCGTTATAAATCTTTCTATAGGCCCATATATGTATGATTCGTGGACCAATTATGGTTTTTATTTGTATAATATGAAGATTGGTCGAACTCTCTCAGAATTCTTGACTTTTGGTATTTGTAATCATACTTGTAAGTTGTAGCAGACAAGGATTCATCATACAGAAAAAGGGCAAGTGAAGATTTTATTTGTGAGGAAATGCAAGTGATCACGGCTTGCAACCTGCAAGATTCTGATTGAAACCGATTCTTTTAGAAATTCAGACCCGCACAAGACAAATACCTTAGATTCCTGTTTGTCTTGCAACTGTTTTTGTATCATCTGCCAGAGCTCGAGAACGGACACCAAGTTTTGCAGTTTCTTCATACAACAAATGATTGATTTCAGCGTTGCCTGATTGATGCTGGTTATCAGGTGAGCTGAGTGAATTGTATTTTTAAAGGTAGCAATGTGTGTGAAAATAATGGAAGAATTAGCCAATCAACATTTTCTTAAATGGCGTAACCTTGTTAAACTTTGACCAACCATTTATGAGCAAGCTTACAAGAACCAGCAAGCACTTAAGTCACCTGTAAGGTAGCCAATAATGAATGATACTTTTACAGGTTGCCTTAACCTTGACAAAAGTTTCAATTGCTTGTCACCGTTTTTCTGTTCCTACCCCTTCAAGGTTTAATCGAGTCGAAAGTCTCAACTTCTAGAGACTAACAAGTTTATAGCTTTTGACATTACAACAGCCCTCCAGGCTCCATCAAAAGTTTCCCCATATGTTCTTAATTAAGCAGCCTTTCATCATAAATCGTATCTTTTCTATGATGGAAAATGGAAAGATCTTGGATTTGGTTTAGTGTCGCTTTCGCTTGACACCTTTGCACACAATTTTTAAAATTTATATTCTACTTGATTTATAGGACAAGTTAGGCGTGGATTTGACGTTTTTGAAACCTACCTCATCAAAATTAGAATTCATTACCCTGCTTTCTCCTCTAACATGATTAATCATTTGCCACTGTTCTATTTACATTTGACTTTTGTGTGCCTTTTTGAGCTAGTTCGAATTAAGACATTTCCAAGATTTGATAAAATGAGCTTTTCTTTGCATCATCCTGTGTCTAAATTTTTATTCATATTGAAATGTTACAATTCTTAATTTTTATAAATTGGATTCCAATATCTTAAATTCATGTCTAAAACAAACTGATCAATTTACTGAACAATCCTAAACAAATAAACTTTTTGTTTCATAATTTCTTTTAACAAGCTTCAAAGGAAGAAGGGATAGTTATTGCACCGAATGCGCCATAAATGATATATTTTAGAATTTTCTCGAAACTTTCTTAATTAAGCAAAATTATTTAAACTCTTTATCAACTCCATACCCTTTTTTTAATTCATCATCTACCAATTTTTGATATTTAGTTGTATTTTGCTAAAATAAACAAGGTATTAGGATTCCACTGGTCACACTTTACTGGGGTGGCAAATGTGACTTCTTACCTCTTGTCCATATTAGGATTATACCCTACCAAGGCCAACAATTTGATCCAAGGCTCAATATGAAAAGTGGAATTTGCAAATCACGAAGAGTTTATGTTGGGACTCGATTTTGAAACCGGAGCTCAATTGAAAAACGGGATTCTAAACGGAAACGGAAAGCGAAACAAAAGAACAGATCCTAAACGACAATGAATCAAACGCAAACGAAAAACAAATCGGCGGAAACGAACGAACGAATCATAAAGCGAAAGTCGGCCCAACGGCAAAACAAATGGACGGACGAAATCAAAAGTGAAAGGATCAAAAGCGAAACGAATGGCTCGGGATCAACGAATACAAATCGCTTAAGAACAAAAACTTAACTCCAACATCCAAAAACAAATATTTTAGAAAAACATCGCGTTGGAAAACTATAAGACGTTCTTGATCTAACCAATCCGAATCGGTTGTAAAAATTTTTTTTTTCATATTATATAACATTCAAAGCAAATTCAATTTCCAAACAGACTTCAATATCCAATAGAAATCATTCCCACTTAAACTCAATTTATTTCTTCCAAATCAAACCTATCTTATAAATTTAAAAAATCTCAGTTTTCCTTTGCCAACAAAACTCACACATGCTTTAAACCAAATCAAGTCATAAACAAAGAGCACTTCAATATTTCCAATCCATCAACACAATCATCGGACCTCCTGTCCGGAATCCAAACACAATCAAAATCATCCATACCCATAGCACTTCAATAATTTAGCTCAATCATCACAGTCATTGGACCTCCTGTCCGGAACCCATATCACAATCAATCATATACAAATTCATAATTCAAGTCCTTATACAAATTCATAAATCATTTACATCATTCCAAACTAAATGTATTATTAAATAATAGTGGCATTTTCTAGCCACAAATACAACATCAATTTCATAAACCAAAATACAAATATACAAAAATCTCCTAAATACTCAACATAAGCCTAAGCTCTCTTTTTTTAATAACAATTTAACTTCAAATACATCATATACTTAAACACACGGATATCTTAACTTTCTTTCATCTGATCTCCTGCTCAATACCTGAAGATGGGGATGAAAGGGGGGTGAGCTTTACAGCTCGTGGATAACATGTTTATAACCGAACAATAAGTAAAAACATTTTTAAAAACAAAACTCATTTCCAGTTTATAGAAATTTCACGGTAGGAAAATCGTCAAATGTTTATTTCTCAAAATTTTCTTAATTTTTCAAATCATTCATGAACAATTCAAGAACATGTATGCATCACATTTATTAACAGAAACAAAATCACATAACACATTAGAAATGGTTTGGGTCAGTCCAGAAAACAGAACGTACTACACATTCCTGTATAGCGGTCCTGTGTAGTTGTGAACAAAACGTACTACACCTTCCCACATAGCTGTCCAGTGTAGCCGTGAACTTATGAGAGTCCTTAACGGAGCTCCAATGTCACTAACGGACAGGCTGGTGAAGCCTTTGACAAGTGCACTTGACAACTTATGGGACCTAACCAAACCCACATAACAGATTTCATACTTGAAAATCGGATTGCCCAAAGGCATATTTCGAAAACTTAGTTTTCATAATCATGTCAAACATTAAACAAAAATTTCCATTCTCAATTTTCACAAATTCAAAATCCACATAACAATCAAATTCACATAACAATTTTTCAATCAATCAAACACAGAGATGGCAACACTTTAGCAACATTATCAAATTATTCAAATCATTCGAAAACAATGAATTCAACAATTATTGCAATTTCTTAAATCATTTCGAAAGCAAGGAATTTAATCATTCGAAAATAATAATTTAAAAATAATTTTGCTTTCTTGATTTCTCGAAAACACATAATTAGCATATAATTCAAATTATAAACATGGTACTCACCTTAATTCCATGCTTGAAACTTGATCAAAGCCTCTCTTTCTCCATTGCCTCACTTAAATTCCCTAATTCATGACAAAATCCCTAATTAATAAACATCCAAAATTGAACATCACATAGGGCATAATCACCAAAATTAACTTTAAAAAACTCAAACCCATAACATTTTCAAACTATCTAAACCAAAATCTCTTCAAAAATTTAAAGATCAAAATCTTCTCTTACCTTAATCATTCACCAAATGAAGGGGTTTTGGCTTGAAATAAAGCTCTTGTGCTCCTCTTCATTTTTCCATCTTGCATCAATTTCGAAATCTCTCTTAAAACTTAGAAAAATCAAGACCTAACTTCCTTCTTTCTTCTTTCTTCTTTCTCCATCCGAAGCCTCTCCTCTCTTCTTTCCTTTCTTTTGTTTCTTTCTTAAAAAAAATTTCGTGCTTCTCTTCCTTTTATATGAAAGCCCACATGTCTTAAAGAGAAAAGACCACTTTACCCCTCTTTATAAGCCTTATAACTTAAAAACTTAAGTATTCCTCCCAAAATGTCCTCATACATAACTTACCACTTTAATTCCATTTAAACTCAAAACACCATTTTAGGCCATAATTAATCATAAACATCAATAACAAAAGCATATTTCACCTATAATAATCTCATATAACCCTTTACATTCTTGAATTTTTTTTCTTTGCACATGAATAATTCACCACAAATTCCTCATTTAATGTCAATTTATACTTCAAATTTTCAAGAAAAATTCGGGGTCCAACAGATTATGGTCTTAAAAGTTATCAAACTCTCCCTTTCTATTAAGTTTATTATTAAAAATATTTGTATGTATATTAAAAAAACTTTATGGTTAAGATAAATTAGGGTTAAACAAATGAAAAAGATAACACTTAAATTTTTTAGAACTCACTATAAATGTAAAAATTTGACCAAGTGAGTAACATTTGGAGATAAAGGGAGAGAGTAACACTATACAAAAATCTCAGTATCAAGCTAATGATTGGTTAATGTTGATACCATTGTTTTGAGTATTTTTTATGAAAAAAATAATACAATTTTTTTCCATGTACTCTTGAAATTTTCATAGCGTTGTATATTGACATTTGCAGAAATAGGTAACGAATTTTATCCAATTGCCGATACATCAACAAAAGCATAAAAATTGAAGATGAAATTGACGTTTTAAATGCTTCTTGCATCTCAAATTTGAATATCGGTTTTCTAAAGGTGATTTTAATAATCTAATTACAAATGAAAGGACATGTTATCCAAAAAAAAGGCAATAATTTGGTGTAAGTTAGTAAAACTATGAATAGAACAAGAGAAGTAAGGTATTGGCATCAAATCCTAGAAGTGGACAATTAGAACACGCTGAATAAACAAAATAAAAGGGGAGAAATCTGAAGCCACCAACTCTACCTTGGATCACACCCTCGTTTCCTCCTAACATTTTGACCTTTCCTGCTTGCTTTGAATGGAGAGGGCCCATTTTTTATGTCACATGTATCATGCCCCTTTTACCACAATTTGCTTCTTAAATTTAAGATGGGAGAGGCTTAGCAATTAAGGATGTCCCAAGCACAACTGGACAAGCAATGGCTTTTTAGTCACCAATTAATACTCCTTAAGAAACTATGTAAGTCATACTGGTATGTTTCACACACATTCAAACAGAATGTGGGAATTTGGCTGGGAACTAGCAAATACTCAAAAAACAAGTTCGCTAACTAAAGAGAGGTCAAACTAATGTAGAAGTTAATGTTCTTATTGAATTAGGGTTTAAGCTAGATTCAAAGTTTTCCCTGTCTTGAACCTAAAAATCCTCATAACGAACTGAGAAGAGAATGATTGAGCCAAAATAAGGTAAAAAGTTTCTCACCACTGTAAAGTTTTCAGCACCATGAATCTTGAATGGACTGCTGCATTGTGTCAATTAGGAAATATCTTTAAATATGTGCATGAAATGCCAAATTGAAAATTTCTAGTGAAATAATATTATTCCAACAAATATGCACACTGAATTAATAAGATAATTAGATGAAACATGTAGCTTTTACTTAACAAATTAGTAGAAGTAGTATTGGACATATATTGGAGCATGGTGTCAGGAAAATAAAGGTACAATAGAGAAAACAGATAAATAAAAATTATTGAATGGTTGTATGATATAACCACTACCTTTAAAGCAAAATTCGGCACAACCATGCTACAATTGATAATGTCGTCTACTACTCAAGGTTAACGCAATTAGTCCTCAAACTTGTGAACTCAAGGTCAAAAACTTAGAATATGCAGAAATATTGTTATGCAAAGAAAGACTTATTATATTTTGACAAAAGTATTTACCTATGAAAAGGATAGCTAGAAAAACCAATAAACATAACTAAATCAAATTTTAGAAGATTTTGGGGGTGGGGCCAAAAATCATGGAGACAAATCTGGAAACATTCGAAACTATTAAGAAGAAATAGAAACATGCAAAGACTAAGTTAAAAAATAACTGTCTAATAGAAAAATAAACTAATTTGGCTTAAAAGGATAAAAAGTAGCCTAACTCAAATTAATGACTTACACCTGCACTATGCCTAGCCTGAATCATACCAAGCCAGTGGTGCACGAGTGCAAAGTTCCCCCAAGTCTAGCCTCTTAACAATTGTCACGCAACTCAAAATTTTCCACTAGATGGAGATGCTAAGTCAGAGTTCTCTAGAAGATTCTACACTATTCTTCCATGTTCAAAACAAGACTAGAGATGGGTGGAAGACTCTAAAACCATGTAGATAATTTTAGATTATACTTGAGCATACATATAACTGTAGAGAATTCTAGATGTTGATTGTGAGCCCTTGGATCAAATGAATCCTAGCCATCCAATAAGGAGGTGGAAGACTATAAATACCCAAAGGACTTCGTTTGTAATCTGCATAAAAGTTCTTAGCAATTGCCTTGTAAAGCTTTCTTGAGCAATATAAACATTCTCCTAGTTTCCTCAATTGTGTTTGTGTTTTATCCTTCATCTTTGTTAATTTGCGCAAGCTTTGTTTCTAGTATTCGAGGAGAGGCTGGCTTAGTTGCGAGACATACAATTATGTTTCGAGCTGTTTGTTGGTAAAAAGATCATGTCCGTGATAGTTAGTATCAAAGCCAAGGTTGTGCTCATCGTTGCCTAGTAAAGATGTCAGGAATAAGTGGGATTACAAACGTTAGAGAGGAGAAGAAGACCGATAAGGAGAGATCAAGGTTGAGGGATGTCTTGGTGGACATCAATGGAAGGCTGGCAAAGGTAAAACTTGTAATAGTCGAGGGAAAGAGAAGTTCGAGGAGGTAGACTAACGTAACGAAAAACTTGAGAAGGGGAACGAAGAGTTCCAAAGGGAGATGTAAGGTGCCTTGAACATTACCTCTTCTAAATGTCCAAATCAGGTGAAAACCTAGTAGGAGACCCTTCAATCTGAGATTCTTTACCTTAAAAAAAAGTTTACGAGGTTGTCTCTGAGTTGCGAGATGAGCTAGTCCTTTGCAAGAGGGTAATTGCTCAAAAGGGAAGCAATATCACGCCCACGGTGGTCACTACTCCTTTAAAGGTAGACGTTCCAAAGCCAAAGGCGTATAGTGGGTTGAAAAATATAAAGGAGATTGATAACTTCTGTTGGAGCTTAGAGCAATGCTTTAAGGTACTTGGTGTCATAGAAGATGCCAAGAAGATTGAAAATGTCACTCTCTACCTTGAGGATACTACAATGATGTTGTGGAGGAGAAGGCATGGTGATATCAAGAGGGTACTTGCACCATAGACACCTGGGATGAGTTCAAGAAGGAACTCAAGATGCGATTCTATCCCGTGAATGTCGAACTAGAAATGAGCCAAATTATGACATATCACACAAAAGGGGAGCATTCAAGATTATATGAAGGAGTTTTCTGAAGTGCTCTTAGAGATCCTCGATTATCCAGGTAAGGAAGCACTCTTTGCTTTTATGGATGGTTTACAAAATTGTGTTAAGTTAGAGATCCAAAGGCGTGGTGCACAAGACCTCTCCATCACCATTTCCATTGTTAAGTCTCTTATTGAATTCAAGAAGCTTGAGAAACCCAAGTTTGACAGAGAAAAAAGTGGCAAAGGAAAGAGTGGGGGAGACAACCATCAAAGAAAAAAGGGCTTCCACAAGTATGGCAAGCATAAGGAAGGCAGTCATAAAGAGGAAAAAGGGGGGAAAGCAACAATCAAATGCTTCTTTTGTAAGGGACCGTGCAAGGGAAGGTAGTGCCCAAAGAAGACCAAGCTCTTCGCTTTGATCGAAGAAAGAGAGGAGCAACGATAACTTGAAAAGACCAAGATTAGGTGCAAATCTTAAAGAAAGGATGGTTATTCGTAGAAGTTAAGTTGGGTGATAAAATCGTAAAAGCTTTAATTAGCACCGGAGCCACTCATAACTTCCTTAAAGTAAAGGAAGCCAACTGATTGGGCCTCAAGTGTAGCAAGTAACAAGGATGGATTAAGACAGTGAATTCTGAGTCAAAATTGACCTTTGGAGTTGTTTGTGGCGTCAAGGTGTGCCTAGGTGAGAGGTCTGGCCTTGTTGATTTTTCAGTTGTTCTTATGAATGATTATCCAATGGCATGGAGTTTATAGATGGTGTCAAGGTCGTGTCGATTCCCTCCGTCAACACTACGTGCATCTTAGAGGAGGGTAATACGTGCATGGTGCCCTTGTCACGAGAGGTATGCCAAAAAGCCAAGCAACTTTTGGCTATACAACTTGCTATGAGTGTGAAAAAGGCACAACCCACATTTTTAGTGGCACTTAAGGAAGACAAGCAAGCTTTATCAAGTGGACTACCTAAGGAGATTACCTATGTCCTTAAGAAGTATAAGGATGTGATGCCTGCAGTGTTACCGAAGAACCTCCCACCAAAGTGAGAGGCAGATCATAAAATTGAATTGGTATAAGGTGCAAGTCCACTCGCGATAGTACCCTATCGAATGGTGTCTCCCGAGCTTGAATAATTGAGGAGGCAACTTAAGGAGTTGCTAGATACGAGATATATCCAACAGTCGAAGGCTCCTTATGGTGCACTTGTGTTTTTCCAAAAGAAGTATGATGGGTCACTCTGATTATGCGTCGACTATAGGGCGCTCAATAAGATCACTGTGAAGAAGAAGTATCCCATTCCCCTCATTGTCAACTTTTTCGATCAACTTTGGGAAGCAATATGGTTTACCAAGCTTCATTTGAGCTTGGGATACTATCAAGTGAAGATCGCAGAAGGACATGTGCTAAAAAATACCTATGTTATGAGGTACGGTTCCTTTAAGTTTCTTGGAATGCCTTTTGGACTTACTAATGCTCCTGCCACATTCTACACCCTCATGAATCAAGTATTACAACCCTTCTTGGATAAATCGTTGTGGTATACTAATATTGTGATATATAGCAAAACATTGGAAGAGCACCTTATACATTTATGACAAGTTTTCCAAGTCTTAAGGGAAAACAAGTTATACGTGAAGAGGGAGAAATGTGCTTTTACATAATATAAAGTCATGTTCTTGGGGCACATTGTGGGAAGGGGCAAGCTTAGGATGGATAAGTCCAAAGTACAAGTCATCCATGATTGGGGGCCACCAAGGAAAGTGTCTGAGTTGCGTTCCTTTCTTGGCCTTGTCAATTACTACCGAAAGTTTATCAAAGGTTATTCCTCCCTCGCATCTCCACTCACTGATCTATTGAAGAAGAATAGAGTTTGAACTTGGGATGCTAAGTGTCGAGGAGCATTCGAAGCGTTTGTTATTGATTTGTTCTGTAAAATTGAGGGGTTAGCTGCATATGATGTATTGATAAAGGCATGATGATGCCTTAATAAGACTATGCCATATTTCATGGATCATCACCCCTTCTTCTGATCCTGGAGGTGACAAAAAAGCACGTGTTGCTAATGAAGATGATCCTGATAATTGGCATATTCAGTTCAAATTGAAAACAATTCTTTACAGATCAAGTACTCGTGGTAGCATTTGGAGTACTTCATATCATCATTCTACTTTGTTGGTATTTCTATCTATAGATTCTAGATCTGTGAAGGGATTTCCTAAGGCAACTCACAAAGCTGTAGGATAGGTCAGAATCACCCTTGTTATTGACCAAAAGAACTTATGCTTGTCTTGATGTGCAAACTCTTTCTTTGCAATTTCATAAAATTCACAACTTGGGAAAAGCATCCATAAGAGTGAGAAGTTAGTATGTAGGGATATTCTATTATGTGTATTTAAGAATTACCTCAATATGTTTTGTTGCTTTGGTCCCCTTCTTGAGCAGAATCTTATCTGCAGAAAGAACTCGAAAGTTGATAAGAGCATCCATATTGCCTATGTTAAAGCAACAAGAATAACACAACACTTCATTTATATTGAGAATCAGTACTTTCTTAGATAATCCTTTTATTGGCTATCATATAATAACGTGGGTACTTATAGAATAGATATCTTGTTATTTCTTGTTGAATTTCTTTAATTCACTTATGTTGTACATTATCTTGTTATCTTTTTTATTGAGATTAATTGCTTATGCTCATGCTTCTTGAATTTGTTTATGAAAACAATTGAATTATTGTATTGTTAGTTTTGGACTATATTATTTGTCATGATTAAGTTAAGGTTACAATAAAGTACTTAGTATTTTATTTTTAGATATATTGACCTATTTGTAAGTCCATTAGTTTTACAATTATAATCTATTTCTTGTTTCTTTCTTCTTCTTCTTCTTTGTAGGATGGTGATGATTAAGAGTGGACAAGGAGATACTTGGTAAAGGATTTTGGAGAGCCCATATATATTGGTTTTGTTTAGTCATTAGATTAGTTCACTTATATTCTACATGGAAAAGAGGACATATTGTAGATAAATATTTTAATTAGTAATTTTTTCTCTTATATTTGGAATATATTAAAAGGTTGAATTTTACAAGTCCTTACAGACTATATATCGATGTAAATGGAGTTTTTTTTTTGTCATTTACATTTGACAATACGTACGCAACTTACATTCATATCTATATATTGCTTTTAATATATATATATGGATGTTGTTTATGTAATGACAAAAGGTTGCTTTTACGTTAAACGAAATAACAAATTGTTGTTTTTATTGTTACAAATTGTTGCATAAAAAATTTCACTTTGTTTCTTTATCTATTTAACATTGCTGCCCAAAAAAAATTAAAGTGTTGCAATAATCATTTAATATTGTTACCATAGTTTGAAACTAATGTGTTGCCTTAGTCAAAACTTAAAGAAACATTTTTTATTTTGTTGCCTAATCAAAAAAATTTGTTGCTATATACTTATTGCAATGCCACTTCTTTTAACGTTATGAATTCTATTGCCTTAATAAAAAGGCAATGATAATTGTACTAATAGCTACATTTTTGTCTGTTATATAAAGCACTTTTTGTCATAATTTCTTGACCATAAGGTATCTACCATTCTCCCTTAATCCATGGGCTTAAGCCTCATCCTCATTAATTATGTAAGAACTACTTTCCTGATTAATCCTTTAGTAAGAGGGTTTGCCAAGTTCCTCTCAGATCTCACATATTCCGAGAAAATTACTCCATTTTTTATAAGTTGTTTAACTACACTATATCTAATGCAGATGTGTCTTCTCTTGTCAGTACACATGTTTTTTGCTATCCTAATGGCTTTTTGTGAATCACAATATAAGGAAAGTGGTACATTTGGTTTCCCCATAATGATAGATCTCTCAGCAAGTTCCTCAACCATTTTGCTTATTGATCTACCGAATCAAGAGTAATGAATTCAGATTTTATAGTGGAGCATGCTACACATGTTAGTTTTGCCGATTTCCAAGATATAGCACCTCCACCTAAGATAAAAAATAATCACTAGTAGGGCTAACTTTATCACTATAAAACACCCAATTTGCGTCATAAAATCCTCCTAATACAACAGGAAAATTACTAAAAATGAAAATATAAATTCATAATTCTTTTAAGATATTTTTACAAGTGATAAAGTGTATTCCAATGCTCACTACTTAGGTTATGAGTATAATGACTCAACCAACTAACAACATATATGTCAGGCCTCATATAATTCATTAGGAACATAACACTTCCTATAATTTTAGCGTACTCGGCTTGTGAAATACTAGAACCTTTATTATTCTTAAGAGATATACTAGAATCATAGGGAGTTTTTACAGTCACAATATCAAAGCAATCATTTTTTTTTTTACATTTTTGCAATAATAGGATTGATATAAGGGGAAGACTTTTTTCGTTTTTCTCGTTTTAATACCAAAAATCACATCATCTTCTCCTAAACCTTTCATATCAAATTGAGAAGATAAAAATATTTTGGTATCATCACTAAAAATGAGCATGTCATCAACATAAAGGCATATAATCACACAATTTGTTCCAATCATTAAAAAAAACCACAGGAATCATATGCATTCACAACATAGCCATTGGCTTACTAAATTTTGGTCAAATTTCTCGTACCATTGTTTTGGAGCTTATTTAAGATCATAGAAGGAGTTTCTAAGCTTACATAACTTGTTCTCTTGACTAGGTACCATGTGACCCTCAAGTTATTCTATATATATTTCTTCCTCTAAGTCATCATTAATAAATTTGATTTTCACATTCATTTGATGCACTACTAGGCCATAAATGGTAGCAGGCACAAATAGAGTTCTAATAGTAGCAATTTCGTTCATAAATAAGTAGGTCCCAAAATATTCGATGCCTTTCTTTTGATTATAACCTATAAGCACCAATCTGGCTATAAATTTTTTTATAGTTCCAATGGGCCTTGTTTTCTTTCTAAAGATCCATTTACATCTAATTGGTTTACAACATCTACGCAAATCAATTGAATTTTAAGTACAATTTTTCATTATTGAATCAAGCTCGCTTTTAATGGCTTCTTTCCAAAAGCTAGTGTCTAAGGAAATCATTGCCTCTTCATATGTCTTAGGATCTTCTTGAGTCAAAAAGATGGAAAAATGTCCTTATTTATTCTATCAGGATCATAATTTTCAACTAACAAGGTTATAACAAGATTTGGTCCCAAACTTCTTTCAATTCTTTTCCTCTTACTCTTTCTAGGTTCATTTACATATTTATTTGGAACAGAAGTAGAAACAAATTAAGATAAAGGCATACAAACAACACTAGAAGACAAGTTCAAAATATTTTGCATCTCTAAATTTACAAATAGAATTATCACTCAAAGAAATGATTCTATATGCAAAACTGATTTGAGCATAACCAACAAAGACATCATCAAAGGTCTTAAGCCCAATATTTTTCATTTTAAAGTCTAGTAAGCCAACTTTGGCTAGGCACCTCCTCACATTCAAATATTTAAGGCTAGGAGTAAATCCTTCTCTATAGCTCATAAGGGTTTTCGACAAACTTTTTTTGAGAAATTATATTAAGAATATAACACATAGAAATTACTGCTTCCCCCATATATTGTGTAGCATACCATAACTCAACAACATAAAATTCATCATTTTCTTAAGTGTTTAGTTTTTCCTCTCAACTATGTCATTTATTAGGGTGCATAAGTGGTAATAGATTAATATATTGTACCATTCTTTTTTTAAAATACTTTAAAAAATTAGTGATATATTATTCACCCCTATCAGATCTAAGCTTCTTGATTTTCCTGTCTAATTGGTTTTCTACTTCTACTTTGCATTTTTAAAACATCTCTTTGGCCTTGTCTTTAAATCTTAGGAGGTAAACCTTAGTATATGTTCAATAATCATCAATAAAGTTTATATTAATTTTTTACCCCTTTACTAATAGAGTTCATAAAATCAAACAAATCTATATGAATCAACTCAAGTAACTCAGTGCATCCAGTTACTATAGGTTTAAAACATTTTTAGCAAACTTTTTTTTACAAATATATGGCACCTAGAATAATCATCATCCTCATCATTTATCAAATACATGTTTCTAAATCTCTTAATAGAAGCAAAATTAACATGTCCTAGCGTACCATGTCATAAATTAACAGATTCAGTGATATAAGTAGAAGTAGTAAAAGACCTAGCATTAAAAGTAAGAGAAACGATGTTTAATACAAAGAGTCCATCAGTGAAGTACCCCTTTCCTACAAAACCATTTCTAGTAATTATTACCTTATCAACCTCAAAAATAATTTGCATTCTATCCCAACTACGCAAGCTACCAGAAACTAAGTTCCTATACTAAAGGGGACTTACAGGGCTTCATTCAAAGCTAAAGTTTTTCAGAAGTAATTTTAAGGAAGATTTCTCCTTTATCAAGCACTCCAGTAGTTGTGGAGTTCCCCTGTGAAGACACATTCTCCATCTACAACATCCTCAAATTTGTTGAAAAACTCCTTTTTGGTGCAAAGATGATTTGAAGCATTAATATCTAGTATCCGAACATTTTTGCTCTCCACCAAGTTAGCTTGCACTACTAAAATAGCTATAATTTCATCCTTTTTAGCAAGATTGGCTTGGGGCACAGATCAAATAGTAGACTTCAAATCTTGGTTTTGTAGCCTTTATGATGATGGCACTGATGTGCCTTATGGCCTAATTTGACACAGACATAGCAAGTCACCTTCTTCTTCTAAATTTCTCCATCACTCTTTTTGAATTAGTTTTGCTTTTTCTATTGCACATGCTTTTGATTCTTCTTGCCCTTCCTTTTGAGCCTGTCTTTAGAAGTACCAAAAGAAGACTTAACTAAGTTAGCTTTAACATTAATAAAAAAAATTAAACTTACATTTAAAGTTATTAACCTCCTCAATTCTCTTGTACCTAATGAGCTCCTGGAGATTTATATCGTTCTTCTTGTGCTTCAATTAATTTTTATATCTCTAAGATGGTGGAAGCTTCTCTAACAACACATTTGCCTACAATGTCTCACATATCTTCCTGCCCTCACTTAGAACATCAGCCACTGAGTTCTCATTTTTGTAAAATTGCTCCATCACTATTTTTTCATCCACCATCTGAAATTGCAAATATTTACCCGCCACTTATATTTTCTTTCTGGCATCATCTGCCACATACTTCTTCTCTAAGTTTTCCTTGTTAGAGTAGTGCCCTAAAGGCAATCCCCTTTAGCGCATTTTGTTCATAGTCATGTACAGACTTTATGAATAAATAAAGCAAGGCATATTTCATTTATTTGATGTTCATTTTATTATGAATTGATAATGATCTTTAATCAAATTAATGAAGTCCCTGATACATGACATAGCATGGAGGAAATTATGATGTGATCATACTATTGAGATTCCTATCATGTGCAATTATGTCAGTATCTAAATTATCCTAGTCATAGGATTAATGAGACCGACATCATTAATCCGGATAGACTAACATATGTCAAACTCCTTGATTGGATCAAGCGGTGGATCTCGAAACTGTAAATATTGAGATATTTAGATTTGACATGTGGATGCTTACTAGTGGTAGTAAGTACATTGGATGACCTGCTATGAGATCATCACATGGATGTCCTATACAAATGTCGTTGATAATCTCATCATAGCAATGGTGCAAGTATCCTTAGACTTGAGGTACTCAAGGATATCTTGAGTCTTGATTACGTACTTTGACTCCATTCCTTGTTGCCTTTCAGAGGTCGCTCATAGGGTGGTGATTGGGTGCACTTGAGGTATTCAAGGTAATTGAGTAGCCAATAGAGGATTCACCACTTCTATGATAATGAAGAGATACCCATGGCCTCTTATCGGGATCATTACTTTGAAGTCTCTGGCGGAAAGATACATATGTCATGAAGATGGTCTTCATGGACATATAAAGCAATGAGTCCTAGGGCGAGAACTAATTACACTTGACTAGATTAGATCCGATCGCCTAGTAAGAGTTGACACATTGCCCATACTCAAACCAAGTGGGGTATAGCATGGTGAAAGGACGAATTGCACGGTAATTGTCTATGGAAGGGTTCGTGATATGGTTTCATTAGTCAAACCAATTACTTTCCGGTCAATTAGGGGTCATGATGTGTTGCTAGATACCGCTCATGACTTGCTCAGATTAAGTGTTAATCTAAGTGGCCAACATAACCGGAACCTAATGGGTCACACGATAAGAGTGACTCGGAGAATCAGAAATAGTTTGAGACGAGATCCGATATCCGGAGAGCAATAGGATTAAATGGATCCCGATGAGATTGGGATATGTCCCGATGAGATCGCGACATCGACATTCTTGAAAACCGCTTCCGGTGATTTTTTACGGCCGGCGGGGCAGGCGGTTTAGTAGGACCGATCCCAGCTTGATCGACCACTTCAGCAATTATATATATTAATTAATTAAGTAAATAATTAATTAATATATAAATATATAAAGTGATTTTCGGTGGACCATTGAATGGAGAAGAAAGATTAAGTTTGAAAAGTCAAAAGTAATGATTATTTAGCATTTTAAGACATTTTTCATGTCTTATACGTGGATGCCCCATCCACCATGCCTTTGATATGTATTTAAGTGTTAAAATACATATAAGAAGATATAAGAAAAATGCTTGCACGGTTGATGGAAGAGAAGAGTCGAAAATGCTTAAAAAGAGTTAAGCTTTGAAATTGTTTCATCTTCTTCATCTCCTCCATTCAACTTGCTTCTACTTCTCCAAGGCTCCACCAAGATCATTTCACTTGCTCTCCAAAGGCTAAGGTAAGAGCTAGCACTCTTTTCTTTAGTCTAGCTCTTCCCGGGTCAAAAGAGTTTGTCCCGGTTAGGTTTTCCGACCTCTGCGTGGATACCGTTAGAGACGGTCTCCTTTGGTCGTTATGGTTTGATTGTTTGTACTTACACATGGATCCTGGCCTTCGGGAATGTCTCGGGACTCGAAATTTTAAATTCCGCACTGTGGGCATGTGATGCCTACCCCGGGATTTTCCTACAGTGGTATCAAAGCCACTTGTGTTGTATAAACAGTCGAAATGATAACTAGGTCGGAGTTCCATAGTGAATTGAGCTGCTGATGCATGTTATTTGTGTGAATTTCGAATCAGTATAGAGATGCATGTTTTCGAAATTTCTTGCTCAGAATTGTTCATAACATGTTATAGAATATGTTTGTGAAATATGAGAATTTATCAATTTGATTTGATATGGTTTTGCTATTTAATTCCCTCAAGTTTCGGATGCTGTCTTGTTGATAGTTTCTGAAACATGTATGCTTGTAAATTCGAGAAGAAATTCTAGAAAAATTGTTTTTCGGATTGGTTTTCACCGACATGTCCCTAAGATGTTTTTCAATGTCTCTGTGGATGGAAAAATGTTTTCAAGGTGATTTACCATTTATTTCCGAATTTCTTATGTGCTGATGGGAATGTTTGTGTTGGAGAACACAGATTCTGGTTCGGCTAGATTGCTGAGGTTCAATGAGTTTTTGTGGGAAATAAATCCTAAAAAAATTCATGGAGCATGTTGGGAACATGTTTTAACCTATGTAATTTTCTCAGTATTTATTGAAAGTGTTTCAATGGTCATTTTGAGCAAAATGTTGAGCTTGGCAGTTTTGAGAAACATGCTGGGGCTGTTTTGTTTGGAATGATTGATTGTGTTATTTTCTGTTCCAATGTCATGAATCATTTTTATAGTGATTAAAAATGTGTTATATTGATGTGGTATGCATTCCAAGTTGAGATTCTTGAATTTAGGTTTCCAATAATTTTTGGATATCGAATAGGTCACTTTAGCGTCTCGTTGGCTTATTCCGTTATCTTGGTTATTTTGGCCGTCGCAATTTTTTGTGACTAGTGCCGGAGTAATCTTGATAACGTGTAACCTACCTAGAGATACTTAGCATGATAATTTGGTGTCCTTAAATTATGTGGAAATCTAGTGATTAATGGTGGATTAATCGGTTTCAAGGTTTTCATATATAGTTAGACTATATGGCATGCATGAGTTGATGAAAATGTTTCATTAGCACATTAATATAAAGGTTGATATACTTGTTATATTGGTGTTGTGAATTGGAAATGCCTGGATTGAGAATTAGCCGATAAGATAGCAATTCCAAATGCACAAATGAACAAGTCGACTTATATGTTCATAAGTCGACTTGTTTGGTGCATCAGACTAATAAGTCGACTTGCACAATGGTACAAGTCGACTTGTTCATGCATTGATTGCACAAGTCGACTTACACATGCATAAGTCGACTTATACAGAGACATAAGTCGACTTATACATATACAAGTCGACTTATATCATGCCTCGTGGGATGATGGGCGATTTTCAGTATAAATTCAATGTGATTGATGCAATGCCCTAAATCGCACCATATAGTCATGGTGACTATGATCCTTGGATGAGATTAATTAGATGAGACCTAAAATCCCTCACTTAAAATATGAAAACTAACGCTTCCATTAATATGGTAAGAACCGAGTTCTTATAGGGTTGGGTTGTTGAGCTAACCTCAAGCTCACTCTATACTGAATATGTTCAAACCATGAAAATAAGATTTTCGGATTAATGGGTCGGTTTTCCTAGAAGCGTTGATTTGTTGAGCTAACCTCGCGTCAATGTGACAGAGGCGAAGTTGGGTAGTGTACATCGATGTACGCGCATCAAGTGTTGATAACCCAATGTATGTGCATACATCAACTGTTGATAGCACTGTTCGATAGTTGTGTCTAAGATGTAATTGGTATGTCTAATACCTCCCGAGACATAAGATGACTTGTTGAGCTAACCTCAAGGTCATTCTTAATGTCGGTCATCGATGATGCAATTGGTATGACTGATACCTACCGATTGACCTAAGGTGACTTGTTGAGCTAACCTCAAGGTCATTCTTAGTAATGTCGGATATCGACCCACTAGGTCAATGTGCCATTTTGTTTCATGGATTCATGATGAGGGTTATGGATTCTGTTGAAACTAGTGGGAGCCATATGTATGTCATTTAAGTCCTTATGAGCATACATTTAATTCTATTCTAACTTTATTTCTCTCTTTACGTTTAGGTTGATTGAAGATGTCGACTAGTGTGAATCTTCGCTCACTAATGGATGCAAACAAATTAACCGGACCAAATTTTCTTGATTGGCTGCGGAATCTGAGAATTGTTCTCAGATCTGAGGATCTAGGATACATCCTTGATTTTCCACTTCCGGATCCACTTCCTGAAGGAGCTTCTGATGATGATCAGAAGGCATATCGTAAGCATCTAAAAGACAGTGACATAGCCACCTGCATTATGCTTGCATCGATGTCACCTGAGCTGCAGAAGCAGCACGAGTCTATGGATGCTCACACGATAGTGTTTCATCTTAGAGAGTTGTTTGATGAGCAAGCACGGTCCGAATGGTTCGAGACCTCAAGTTTGCTCTTTACAACGAAGATGACTCCTGGTTCATCTGCAGTGCAATATGCATTGAAGATGAATGGCTATATTGAGAGGTTGGTCGTCTTAGGTTTTGTGATGGATTCTGAGTTAAGTATAGACTTAATTCTTGTTGGTTTGTCAGATAGTTATTCACAGTTTGTGTTGAACTATCGAATGAACCAAATATCCACCACAATTCCCGAGTGATCAATCCGCCAAGACAATGAGTAACAATTTCATCAAGCAAGATAGCAAGGCGTTCTTATTGGTGGATTCTTCTTCCTCTGGTTCCAAGAAGAGGAAGAAGAAGAAAAGGCTCGTGCCGAAAGGAAGTGCAGCGAAAGGCAAGAAGAAGACCAAAGAGATCGCACTAAAAGGTACTCGCTTCCATTGCGGTAAGACTGGTCATTGGGGCGAATCGCAAAATCTATCTGGAAGAATGAAGCGAAAGAAGGCATCACCGCCTCGACTTCTTCGGTATGTTTGTCATTGAGGTTAATACTGCTTCGATCATAACATATGGGTATTAGATACGGTTGTGGCTCACATATGCAATGATATGCAGGCCTCGTGGACGATGGCGCGCTCATAAAGGAGAAATGGACTGCGTGTTGGCAATGGAGCAAGAGTTGCTGCATTAGCCGTAGGGACTTATGTTTTGACACTCCCAGCTGGGCTTGTACTTAACTTGGATGATTGTTATTTTGTACCGTGTTAACAAAGAACATACCGTCTGCTTCTTGTTTAAATAGAATTTGGTTTCCATTTGTCTTTTGGTAACAATGGTTGTTCTATTAGTTCAAATGGAATGCTTTATGGTACTGGTACATTATGCAATGGAATTTACATATTAGATATGTCACATCCGGTTATGAATGTCAATGACACTAAAAGACATAAAATGATAATTTAAAATCAACTTACTTATGGCATTGTCGCCGGCCATATAAATGAGAGACGATCGCTAAGCTCCACAAGAGTGGAAGTTTAGGGTCATTCGATTATGAATCTTATGACACATGTGAATCTTGTTTATTAGGCAAGATGACTAAGTTACCTTTAAGGAAAGGGTGAACGAGCGATCGGATTATTAGACCTAATACATTCGGATGTATGTGGTCCGATGTCCATCCATGCCGTAGTGGTTGTCGTTACTTCATTACCTTGATCGATGATTATTCTCGATATGGGTACCAGATTCGATGAGATACAAATCAAGCGTTTGAAAAGTTCAAACAATTCAGAAATGAAGTAGAAAAACAACTTGAGAAAAGTATCAAAACATTACGATCCGATCGTGGTGGTGAATACTTAGACCAAGAGTTTTGGATTATCTCGTAGATAATGGGATATTATCTCAGTGGACCCTCCTTACACACCACAAAGATAATGGTGTGGCGAGAAGGAGAAATCGAACCTTGTTGGACATGGTACGATCTATGATGGGCTTTACACGCTACCAAAATCCTTTGGGGATATGCACTTGAGACAATTTGTTTACTTGTTAAACGAGTTCCATCAAAGATTGATGTTACTCCATATGAGATGTGGACTAACAAGAAACCTTATCTTTCTTATTTGAAAGTATGGGGTTGTCCTGCTTATGTGAAGCGGACACAGTCAGATAAGCTTGAAGCAAAGTCTGATAAATGTTTGTTCGTAGGATATCCTAAAGAAACAAGAGGATATCAATTCTACTTTGCTGATGAACAAAAGGTGTTTGTTTCGATGCATGCTGTCTTTTTAGAGAAATAGTTTCTTTTAAAAGAGGACAGTGGGAGCAAAATTGAACTTGAAGAAGTTCAAGATGCTCGGACAGACGCAGATCAACTTCCTGAACCTGAAACTGTAACTCATACAGATGAGGTAACAGTTCAACCTTCTACTACACACGAAATTCGTAGGTCAAGTAGGATACGCTCTGTTCCTGAGAGATATGGATTTCTCGTAAGTGAACAGAATGACGTATTGCTCATAGAGGATGATGAGCCTACTACCTATGAAGAGGTTCTGAAGAGTTCAGAGTCTGAAAAATGGTTTCGTGCCATGAAATCGGACATGGATTCCATGTATGAAAACCAAGTATGGACTTTGGTTGATGCACCTGAAGGGATAAAACCTATAGGGTGCAAATGGGTTTTCAAGAAGAAAACTGACATGGATGGTAATGTGATTACCTATAAAGCAAGGCTTGTGGCTAAAGGCTTTCGTCAAAGACAAGGAGTTGACTATGACGAGACCTTCAGTCCAGTAGCAATGCTTAAATCCATTAGGATACTCCTAGCCATTGTCGCTCATTATGATTATGAGATATGGCAAATGGATGTGAAGACGACTTTCCGAATGGAAATCAGGTGAGGATGTGTACATGACACAACTCGAGGGCTTCATTTTCACCGATGGTGAAAAGGTATGCAAGCTTCGTAAATCCATTTATGGATTGAAGCAAGCATCCAGAGTTGGAATATCCGTTTTGATGAGACAATCAAAGAGTTTGGTTTCTCACAAAATCCGGATGAACACTGTGTGTACAAGAAGGTGAATGGAACTGCGATCGTATTCCTTATGTTATATGTAGATGACATATTGTTGCTAGGAAACGATGTCTCAATGCCGCAATCAAGAAAATTTGGTTGTCAAACAATTTGCCATGAAAGACCTTGGAGAAGCAACTTATATCCTTGGGATAAAGATCTATAGAGATAGATCAAGAGGTTGCTTGGTCTTTCACAATCAACGACATAGACAAGGTGCTAAAGAGGTTTAGCATGGAGCAATCCAAGAGAGGGTTTCTTCCCATTACTCATGGATAACACTCAAGTCCATGTGTCCCAAGACACAGGATGAGAGGATGCGTATGAATATGATCCCGTGTCGTCTGCGATGGGATCTATTATGTACGCAATGCTATGTACGAGACCCGATGTATCATATGTTCTAAGTGTTACGAGCGATACCAATCGGATCCTGGTGAGGGTCATCGGGTGGTCATCAAGAATATCCTAAAGTACTTGCGAAGAACTAAGGATGTTTTCGATATATGGAGATGGAAGTCTCAGTGAGCGGCATACTGATGCCGTTTTCAATCTGATAAGGACGACTCCAGTCCCAATCAGGTTATGTTTTCACACTAAATGGCGGGCGATCGGTTGGAAGAGTTCCAAACAGAGACGATCGCGATTCAACGATCGAGGCGAGTACATTGCCGCATCGACGCAAAGAAAGGAAGCAGTTTGGATCGAAGTTCATTTCAACTTGGTGTGGTTCCTAATCGTGATGGACCCATACATTGTATTGGACAACACTGGGCTATTATTGCAGTAAAGGAGCCAAGGTCTCATCAACGATCCAAACATGTACTCCGCCGATACCATTTGATTCGGAGATCATTGCTCGAGGTGATGTCCCGATAGAGAATTCCACAGAGCGTAATATTGCGATCCGCTGACAAAGCCGCTGCCACGTAAGAATTTTCATTCTCATGTACTCGCTTATGGTATTAGATACCAAGGCGATTGGCTTTAGGTCAGTGGGAGATTGTTAGAGTAGTGCCCTAAAGGCAATCCCTTTAGTGCATTTTGTTCATAGTCATGTATGACTTTATGAATAAATAAAGCAAGGCATATTTCATTTATTTGATGTTCATTTTATTATGAATTGATAATGATCTTTAATCAAATTAATGAAGTCCCCGATACATGACATAGCATGAAGGAAATTATGATGTGATCATACTATCGAGATTCCTATCATGTGCAATTATGTCAAGATTCTAAATTATCCCTAGTCATAGGATTAATGAGACCGACATCGTTAATCCGG
The DNA here is from genome assembly GCA_029891385.1 of Erythroxylum novogranatense. Lineage (NCBI taxonomy): Eukaryota > Viridiplantae > Streptophyta > Magnoliopsida > Malpighiales > Erythroxylaceae > Erythroxylum > Erythroxylum novogranatense. The sequence continues at coordinate 82,728,188 of CM057228.1, forward strand.
ATAGACTAGACATGTCAAACTCCTTGATTGGATCAAGGTGGATCTCGAAAACCGTAAATATTGAGATATTTAGATTTGACATGTGGATGCTTACTAGTGGTAGTAAGTACATTGGATGACCTGCTATGAGATCATCACATGGATGTCCTATACAAATGTCGGTGATAATCTCATCATAGAATGGTGCAAGTATCCTTAGACTTGAGGTACTCAAGGATATCTTGGTCTTGATTCAGACTTTGACTCCATTCCTTGTTGCCTTTCGAGGTCGCTCATAGGGTGGTGATTGGGTGCAACTTGAGGTATTCAAGGTAATTGAGTAGCCAATAGAGGATTCACCACTTCGTGATAGCGGAAGAGATACCCATAGCCTCTTATCGGGATCATTACTTTGAAGTCTCGACGCCGAGATACATATGTCATGAAGATGGTCTTCATGGACATATAAAGTAATGAGTCCTAGGACGAGAACTAATTACACTTGGACTAGATTAGATCTGATCAGTCTAGTAAGAGTTGACACATTGCCCATACTCAAACCAAGTGGGGTATAGCATGGTGAAATGACGAATTGCACGGTAATTGTCTATGGAAGGGTTCGTGATATGGTTTCATTAGTCAAATCAATTACTTTCCGATCAATTGGGGGTCATGATGTGTTGCTAGATACCGCTCATGACTTGCTCAGATTAAGTGTTAATCTAAGTGGCCAACATAACCGAGAACCTAATGGGTCACACGCATAAGAGTGACTCGGAGAATCAGAAAATAGTTTGACACGAGATCCGATATCCGGAGAGCAATAGGATTAAATGGATCCCGATGAGATTGGGATATGTCCCGATGAGATCGCGACATCGACATTCTTGAAAACCGCTTCGATGATTTTTCGCCACGGGACTTTAAGGCGGTAGGTAGGACCAATTCCAGCTTGATCGACCACTTCAGAATTATATATATTAATTAATTAAGTAAATAATTAATTAATATATAAATATATAAAGTGATTTTCGTGGACCATTGAATGGAGAAGAAAGATTAAGTTTGAAAAGTCAAAAGTAATGATTATTTAGCATTTTAAGACATTTTCATGTCTTATACGTGGATGCCCCATCCACCATGCCTTTGATATGTATTTAAGTGTTAAAATACATATAAGAAGATATAAGAAAAATGCTTGCACGGTTGATGGAAGAGAAGAGTCGAAAATGCTTAAAAAGAGTTAAGCTTTGAAATTGTTTCATCTTCTTCATCTCCTCCATTCAACTTGCTTCTACTTCTCCAAGGCTCCACCAAGATCATTTCACTTGCTCTCCAAAGGCTAAGGTAAGAGTTAGCACTCTTTTCTTTAGTCTAGCTATTCTCGGGTCAAAAGAGTTTGTCCCGGTTAGGTTTTCCGACCTCTGCGTGGATACCGTTAGAGACGGTCTCCTTTGGTCGTTATGGTTTGATTGTTTGTACTTACACATGGATCCTGGCTTTCGGGAATGTCCCGGGACTCAAAATTTTAAATTCCGCACTGTGGGCATGTGATGCCTACCCCAGGATTTTCCTACATTCCTAAATGACCTTAACATATTTTTGATTTATAAAGAGATCAAACAAAGAGTTGATCATATGATTTAGCATATGTCCTCTAACTATTCCCTTATCTTTTAATGATTCATCCTAGCTTCTTCTTCAATGGGAGTGGTAAGAGTTTCGAAGGTCATGGATTTAATAGATGGATGATTAGTGAATAACACATAATCTACTTCTAGTTGTTTAAAGAAAAAAAATTTGGGACAAATGTTTGTAATTGGTTCTAACCAAGCTTTTGATTTTAGAGAGGATAATTAATACTTTGTTTAATGATATGATCATTATAGATTTGTATTGTGAATTTTTGTTTTCAAATCGTAATAAAGGTAAAATGTAGAAACTTGGTAATAATAAAGCTTATTGAATGTTATGCCCTAGTGTAGCCACTTCTTTGTAAGCAAAAGTTGGCATGATCATGGTGTATTCATTGCCCAAAAAAAGCCATATTAGGTTTTAACAAAAATATCTATCTATGGCGTAAGAATGGCTAGAAAAACCAACATACATTACCAAATCAAATGTTAGAAAAGAATTTAAGGGTGAGGACAAAACTCATGGAGAAAAATATAGAAATGTTCGAAATAGATGAGAAGAAATAAAAACGTTTAATTAACCAATCAAAGAATAACTCTCCAATAGAAAAAACAAACAAATTTGGCTAAAAAAGGATAGAAAATAGCCTAACATGAATCAATGACCGGACCCGGACCCACACCCGACCATAATTGGATCAAATGGTAGGTGACACGTGGGCATGGAGTTGGCCCAAGTCTATCCTCTTATCAAAGTACTAGGGGACAAACTACTTAAGCCTTAGAAAACACTCCTCTTAATATAAAGACTGAAAAATAGTTTATACTCACTGATGTGGGATAACAATATAACATATAGGGTGAAAAATGTTTTTGCCAAACAAGTAAAGGAGGGGACTGAGATGATTAGTAATTTAACACATAGAACTTCTATTATACTTTACATTTAAAGATTTTCTCCTCTTCTCTTCTTGTCATCTCTTATATCGATTTTATCCATATAGTTACTTCTAATGTCAAAGGACAAGCATTTCGTTTACGTTTAACTTTTTACTACAATTTCAAAAAATATATGTGCTTCTTTACATGCACATTTCATATGTATGAAAGCTACATGTAATTCAGAATTGAGAAGTCAAAATGCCCCTCAATTCAAAATAATCCTAAATATAATTATTAATTAAGAAAATGCAAGTTTAGACATGATGATGTGCTATGAAATGTAAATAGTGAGGATTAGATATAAATATTAGTCACAAAATACAAATATTAATAATAAAATGTTTTAATTATTTTGATATTTAAAATCATATTAATAAGATAGAAGATTATTTTAATTTTTATTCAATGTTATGTTTTAAATGGGTCATTTGTGTCAACAAAATTTGACAATTGACATTTTTATTGAGACAACTTCAATTACTTTATGAAAATTAACATAATATAATAGTCAAAACTCCAAATGAAAAGCTAATTCATAAGAAATCAAACAAATATTACATTATATGTTATAATAATAATTAACAAGTTACAATCAAAATTATTTTTAAAACTAAATAGTTAGAAATTCTTTTATTTCAAACACTAATAATTTTAAATGTAATATATATGTGTTTAATCTAGGAAGTAACTCTAAATGAAAACAATTTTGAGTACATAATGAAGAAAATCGTAATAATTTAATTCTTATATTAAAACCCTAACTTAAAAAATAAGGAAATATAAATTATATTATAATAATTAAATTACATATATATATTATAGAGTTGTCTAGTCAAAATTTAGTAAGCAATGAAATATTAAAAATTACTATGAATAGATAATAAACAAAATATAATGTAATAAATTTCACTTTAAAACCGTACTAGTAAAATTAAAGAAACACAACACTATATATTATAATAATTGAAATTTAACATAAAAATTTAATGTGGCATTATTTTTAAAGTTTAATAATTAAGAATTTTGTGCATTTCAATGTGCAATTATCATTGTATTCAATCTTTCTCATTGATCATATTTTTATTATAATTATATGTCAACTTTAAATAAAAATAAAAATAAAATTGAATTAACTTTATAAATAAGATTGGTAGAAAGATAAGTTTCTAATTACAACAAACACTATGCTCTCATGTGTCTCTAACTCAATCCATCTCTCCTTGGCTTCCTTAAATTTTACTCCTTTTACTTTATTTGGTAACTCACTTTGGTTTTACCCTCTCCTGTCTAAATACTCTTAGCTGGTTTTTTTAGTTATGAGAAAACTATTCTCAACTAACCTCCTTATTCATCCTCGTCTTTCGTCTCGCTTATTGTATCTATCCTTCCATCTCTCCTTTGTATTCAGATATTGTGTAACATCCGTTCTATCGTCAAGAAGGGTATTATGGTATCTTGGACCGATCGATAGTCAGATCAGATTTACCGATCGAGCATGCTATCGGCCTCTAATTATAGAGGAACAGGTCTACTGCATATGTATAGTCATTTATTCATAGGTACATGCATTTATGATTTTCCGGTATTTCATCGTGAATTGAAATTGACTGAAGTGACTGGTTTGTGAACTGATCAAATTGTGAACTGACTGAACTGACTAGAATATGATTAATTGAGAAATTTGAGTTTTTGGGTTCAAATGATTGATTTAATATTGGTTACGAGCGACTGGTATTTGATAGTGGATTATAGGAAATTTCGGGAAATTGGAGAAATCGCCTTGATAGGAAATACTTGGGCGATCGATCGATTGATCAGATAGTAATCTTGAAAGAACTGTCCAATGGTGATGGAAAAATTAGGATTTTCTTGATAAGAAATAAATATGTTGAGTCATTGAAATTTAGAGACCAAATTTGGACTGATTTGGAGACCTATGCCTATAAATAGCTAGGTATGGAAATTTCGGGGATTTCATCCCAAGTGAAGAACGCAAGCTTCTTCTTTCTCCCTCCCTCGGTGAGTCTTCAATCCCTTCCCATTGGTATGAGTTTTTGATTGTTTTCTTACTGGATCTTCTCTTTATGCAAAGCTAATTGATTTAGTGTGATTGATGAAGGTTGAGAAAGATTTGGAGAGTGTTAATCGGTGATTGGGGAAGATTTTAGGGTTTACGGAAGTTGTGGATCGATTCATCGATTGGTAAGTTTTTATTGGCTTTAATGTTGTTATTACTGGTTATTTGAGCAGTTATGGCATTTATGGGGTTAGATTGAGTGGTTAGGGTGTTTAATGGAGGTTATTAATAGCTCTAATGGCGAAAAATCGTTCGGAGAAGACGATCTGGTCTTCGCACGTCGCGACGAGCATAGAAGTGGTAGGGCTTCGTCGTGACGAATAAATTGAATTTAAATAAATGTGTTAGTCGCGGCGAGCTTGTGTAGACGACGCGACGAGTGGAAAAATTGGTACGTCGCGGCGAGCCTTTGGCGTCTTGTGCCATGGCCGAAGTGGGAGTGTTCGCCATGAACGATTTATACGTCGCGGCGAAGGACGTAGGTCGCGACGAGGATGGATTTTCTGATTGGATGATTGCTGGGTTATTGGGCATATCTTTTGTTGTGGACCTCCAATTGAGGTAATTCCAGATTCGTTATGAAATAGGAAAAGAGGTCTACAGCTGAGAATAATTATGGGAATTAGATTTGATTTAATTGGTACTGAATTATAGAAATTGAGGTCAATTGTGATTCATAGTGTGACCCAAGTGTCACAACTTGAAACTATTGGAGTTTTAATTGGAGATTGCAATAGAGGTTTTGACCCAGTGGATAGGAAATTGTTATAGGAAGTATGAATATAGGAAATTGGACTGGATCATAGGACTGGATCAATTATTGTCAAGCAATTGAGTAAGAAAGTGGAATTGGGCTTAAGGTATCGAAATTGGGATTTAGCACCGGAAAATCGTGAACACGCATTGTACATCATTTGCACTGAGACATATGCATTACTGTACTGTTTTATTAGGCAATTAGTAATGGGTTGTACTTTACTGTTATAGTGGCGCCGTTGGATCGTCGTTCCACGGACTTTGCTGGGACTTCCAGGCAATAGCTCGGAAGTTACAGGTGAGTAACCTAGTTGGTTTCTCAAATTCTTGATTGTCTAAATGCTCACTGTATGAATTACTGAAATGAATGTGATTGAATTGTATGCTTTTACTGTACTGAACGGGACTGCTACATGACACTGGAAATTGCATTATTATTGAAATATACATGATCGAACTGTATGTTCTCACTGTATTGAATCGACTCTTGTATGACCACCGAAATGTATAAGAGTGAATCAGATTATTATTGAAATGTATGTGATCAATTACGTGCTTTTCTCAGATAGGATTGAACAATGTGAATTGTACCGTATGATCGCATGACTCTTCAAAAAGTGTACGATTGGATTGCACGCTTTTCTCGAATCGAATCTGTCTTTATTACGTGACACCGAACTGTAATATCGGGCTTTATAGCCATATCGAGCGATTCTCAACATCGTAATCTTGGGCTTTGTAGCCATACATCGTAAATTATCAATCATCAACACCTTTGAATTATCGAATATTGAATTATCGAGATCGCATATCATGCATAAATGCATGATCGATAATGGAATGTGTCCCAAGTTGCTAATATCATCGAAAAGAGCTTGAGCTCGAACATCGATCGACCGGCTTAGCCCGAGGGGAGAAATCACGACGCGTCTCATCGATCATTGATCGAGCGCTGGGCACAACATCAATAATCGAAAAGAGTCTCATATGCATTGCATGCTATATTGAAACTCTAAAATGACCGTATGATTACCGTGAATGACCGTGATCGCTCATCGCAAATTATTGAGAATGAATGATCGAATTGTGGCAATGATCGATTGCATGTTGACATGATTTATCAGAATCGCCGCATAATATCGCGAACCGTGATGTGACATCAGAAATTGTTATGTATGATTACCATAGATCGTTAATAGACTATCATGAATCGTGAGGCCATACTGTAATCTACGGTATGGTATCGTAATTGGTTATCACTTGTGAATTGTATATATATCAGAATCGCTTATCATCAGAATCGTTATATAGTCTTGTATAATGTTATACGATCATCGTAAATTGACTACTACTGTACTGTGCTATTTTATAGGGCCCCAGAGTGATAATTGTATAACTGAAATGTGATTACTGAAATTGTGTTTTGAGTGAATGTATTCGTTTTAAAGGGGACCCAACTGTTTATTGAATTGTGTATTTTTGATTGATTCTAAAGCGTTAAATAAATTGTGTATTGAGTTTTGTACTGAAGTTGACTGCTGTAGCCTACCATTCTCGTGTGGCGTGGACTCGGATATCACCCACGATATCGGGTTCGGGTCCTGCGGGGTTGGGATGCTACATATTGCTTTTACCTTACTCACTTCTTCAAATAAGCCTCTCACTCCCTCTCCAACCTCGAAGGCGATGTCATCTTCTCCTACTACAAGGAACCATAAAAAAGGTGGAATTGTCATAGAAAACTACTTGGTGTAAAGTGATGGGTGACCATGAGGGTATTGGACAACTAAGGTATGTTAAACATATTGGTCAAGGAAGTCAGTGATCTAACCCAACCATCAACTTCACGACATAAAGGATTTCACATATGAGTTGTGACTATGTTTTAAACCTCGTATGCTTCATGCAACCTAAATAACAATTAAAAAGCTGGGTCTATATGTTTTTTTATAACAAATCATCTTCTCATTTGAAATTATCTTAGATAACACTTATCCTCTTATCTTTATTTTTCAACTGTAATTACATCTTGCTATACTTATCTTATCATAACATTTTAGTTTAGATAACATCTGACCATTTTTGTTTAGATTGAATCAATTATAAATTGATTCAACTTGTCAACATTTGTGTATAAATACATGTACAGTGTAAAGAGCAATTCACTTAGAAATCAATACACTTCATTTCATTCTCTATTTTTTAGCTAGTTCTTTCATTCTCTCCATGGTACCAATCAATCACAATCAGAGTGAGGTTCTTAGGGGAGGATTTTTAAATGTTGATTCTGATGTATTTGATTTCTATTCATATTTTGGACATGGAACAATATGTTACTGTGGAAACATGGAAGAATTGAAATCTTATATCAAAACACTATGTATGGATGGTATGAACTGCCTAAACAAGAATTCTTGAACAGCGAGCAACCAGAGCTATTACTCACTACATCAAAAAATTTCCATTAATGAAAGATGTAAATCCATTGGAAAGTCCAAAATACGTATGTCGGATGAAATGGTGGTTGTTGCTATTCTGCTCCAATAACGAATCATTGGTTTAATCAATAACTAAATGAATAACTAAATAAAATAGATAGACCCTTCTCTTCGTCTCGTGTCGATGGGTCTTCTCAATTGGAAGATCCCCTATATGGATAATACACATTCCAGTTGACCGGGCCTAATTCAATTGTTTTGTTCCAAACAAAGATATCCACGGGTGGTTCGTCCTATTCAGATATTCACGACCAAGAAGTATTGGATTCTCTTTGGGTAGGCCTGAAAGGAGAAGGAAGGCTGGAATGCCAACAGACGCCTATTATTGAATTCACCCGACCGATACTCCCTTTTTGGGGAACATCCAGGCCAAAGTCACCGAATGGGTAAGTCGCCAATCCTCAAACGGACTATGTAATGTACTTTATCCGTTAGGTTACTGGTAGGGCATTTTACCAGATGTTTCTATTGTATCAATCTACCCTTGTGTAATTCTGTTGAAGCATATACTGGGGTGGTTGCGGTAGAGACGATTTCAAAACGGACTCCCATTCATTAGATAGAAGATAGAGAAGATCACCAAGATTTTTGGATCCGTTGCCGAACTTGTTCCAAGATCTCGGATCGAATCGATATTGATTCTATATAAGTCCTTTTTTTTTCATTTCCCTGTACCACAATACATAAACACAAAACCAATCTTAGTTTACCTTTACCATAATACACAACCACAATGCAAGCTAGTGATACATCCCTCCCAATTACCAACATTACAAACTTTATCACTACCACTCTTGATAACCATAACTATCTTATTTGGCACAACCAAGTTAAAGCAATCCTACTTACTTGTGATTTACTCAAATACACTGACGAAACGATCACACCACCACGCATCATCTGAGGCCACCTTGTCCCTTTTAGCCAAATACTTGTAATGGAAAAAAAGGATCAATTGGTTTATTGCTATCTCACTGCCATACTTACCTCTATAGTCACACCCCTTGCTCTTAGGCGTGACACTGCTCAGAATCTTTGGCTAGCATTAGAAATCCAATTTCTTCAACAAACTATAACTCAAAAATCACTTCTTCTTCATTGACTTCACACCACCAGAAAAGGAGATTCTACCATTATTGATTACTTGAAGACAATCGTGACAACAACTGAAGAACTGGTAGCAGTAGGAGACCCAGTCTCGAAAAATGATGTGGTCCTCTTCACCATCAATGGCCATCTCTCTGAGTATGAATCCTTCATCATCACCATAGAGACTCGTAAACCATCTCCTTCTTTTATTGAGCTACGCATCAAACTATTACTCCACGAATAGCATCTGCTAACGATCCATCAAACTCCATTGGACGTGGCTTTCACTGCTCATCTTAGACATCGAAATTTCTCTCATGGAAGTGGCAGTAGATATCTCCCTCACCCATATGGTATGTATCTGGAGCAAGAAGACAAAACTCAAGCCCTTTTTAATTCACCTTAGGCTGGGTCATACCACATCCCATCAGGCTTTGACCCAACCCAACTTCCCTTAACTTACTAATAGTCACTAACCTAGCCCACTCGCCATCAACCCAGCCCTTATAGTCCAAATCACTTACAACACTCAAAAACTTATTCTAATTCCACCTTTCATCCAAAACAAAATTCTCAACCTCCAAAATGTCAAATTTACAAAAAATTTGTTCATATAGTTGGAACTTGCCTTTTAGCTACATGCAATCCTAAAACAATGTTTCAAACACTTCCTTGAGGCCTTACAAATTCAACCAACTTTCTCTGTCCTATAAAATACTCCAAATTCTTCCATTGTGTTTCTTTGCACATGACACCCAACTGCAATATTGTCGACTCCATTCAACCTTATCATAGTACTGATCAAGTTGTTGCTAGTAACAATATTACTCTTCCCATTTCTTCCAAAGGTTCCCTGTCTTTCCATACCAATCTTCAACTATTACACTTAATTATGCCTAAACTTATTGCAAATTTACTTTCTGCTGTTAAATTTGTTAAAGAAAATTCATGCTTATTGAATTTAATCCCTCTGATTATATTATGAAGGACCTTTCCACAAAGATTCCACTTCTCTTGGGAAACATCCACAATAATTTCTATCCTCCCAAGGTTCCTATCCATTTCACAAATCCCATGGATTTTGTTGCTTAACATGTCTCTTCCTATCTTTGGCAACAACATCTTGGTCATACATGTACTCAATTTTTTTAAAAATTATTTACATCAAATTTGGTGTCTTGTACTCATCTTCATTGTAATTCCTATCCTCAAAGAAAAAGTTGTCGTCTTTCCTTTCCTACATCCATTAGAGTATGTACTACACCTCTTTAATTAATTTATTGCAACAATTAGGGACCATCATCCTTGTTATCCCTTTATATTTTACGATATTTTATAATTTTATTGATGATTTTAATCGTTACATTTGGATCTTTCCACTGGCTCACAAATCTCAAGCAATGCAAAATTTTCAAATCCACTGTTGGGACTTCTTTTCTATAAATATTGAAATGTTTTAATGTGATGGAGCTTTTGAACTCGCCAACAAATCATTTGCTACCTTTCTCACCACTCACCACATTTCTATTTGTATCTCTTATCCTTATACTCCACAACAAAATAATGTTGTTAAACGAAAATTTGTCACTTAATTGAAACAAGAATCACTTTTCTTGTTCATAGCTTTCTTCCAAAGTGATTTTAATATGAAGCCTTTTCAACTACTGTTTATCTTATTAACCTTTTACCATCATCTACCTTACATTTCAAATCTTCCCACAAACTGTTGTTCAATTCGTCTCCTAATCTTAAACATCTTTGAGTATTTGGTTGTAATGCTATCATTTCCTTGCTCACGCTCGATCTAATAAGCTCACACTAAAATCTATTCCATGTGTATTCCTCAGCTATGCCCCCAGTTATAAAGGATATAAATGTTTTGACCCCTCTATTAATAAATTTTATATTTTCCAATATGTTTGATTTCTTAAACATAAGTTTTATAAATTCCCACCATCCTCCTTTTCCTCCTCTCCCACTTCATTACCATTACAACTTCAACTCTCATCTACCACTCCTACATTGCCTATCTTTTTTTTCCCTTCTCTAGTCTTGACTACATATGCCCCACCAATGTTTTATGTACCCTCTTCCCTACCTATTACCCCTATTCCTCCACCATAATCTACCTCTTCTCATCCAATGGTCACTCGCACTCAGGATCACACTAAACCTTTAAAATCCTTCCCTGACCACATTACTTACCCCACCACTATTCCTCCATCTCTTGATCCTGACCTTACATCTTTCTCTTAAGCAAGCAAATTTCATAACTGATGGCAAACCATGCTTGACGAGTTCAAAGCTCTCCATCACAACAATACTTGATCCCTTATTCCTCCTCCCTAAATATTGTTGGTTGTAAGTGAGTATTTCGTACAAAGTTTCATCCTAATGGCTCCCTATATTGTTATAAAGTTGGTTGCTAAAGGCTATCATCAATCACCCAGTCTTGATTACACTGATATATTTAGCCTTGTTGTCAAACCAACCACAATTCGTCTTGTTCTTCCACTTGCCTTAGCCAAAAAATGGTCAATTCATTAACTTGATGTTAACAATACTTTTCTTTATGACACCTTACAAGAAACTATTTTTATGCAACAACCACCTAATTTTGTTGATCCTCATCATCCTCATTATGTGTGTCACCTACACAAAGCTCTTTATGTTCTTAAGCAAGCTACTAGAGCTTAGTTTCACCGCTTAAGTCATAAACTTGTTGACCTTGGTTTCACTTCTTCCAAGGTTGATACATCTATTTTTATTCACTCTACATTAACTCACACCACATTTCTCCTCATTTATGTAAATGATATCTTAGTCTCTGGTTCTTCACAATGATTTATTCAGACCATCATTAATGCTCTTTACTTTGCATTTACCATAAAAGATTTAGGACCTCTACACTACTTCCTTGGAATTGAGGCCACTTTCACGTCCATTGGTATTCTTATTACACAATCTAAATACACTCGTGACCTTCTTCACCACACACACCTCGACTTCTCCAAACTAGTCTCCACACCTATAACCCCCTCTCTTTCCACCCAAAAACACGATCTTCCTCTTTCCAATCACACTGAATCCTGTAATACTATTAAAGCACTACAATATCTTTGTCTGATATCTAATTTGTTGTTAACAAAGTTTCTTAAGTTTTACTTTGTCCAACTAATGATCGCTGGACTGCGATAAAATGCAATTTTTGATTTGATTTAATCATAAATTTTGTGTAGTTTCTCACTTAAATCTTTTAATTGAATAATTTAAAATAAAAATTTAATCATACCGATTTAAATGTTTATTAAAAATTTTCTAAAACTGTCAATCATAGCTATTCACTTATCCAATTTTACTAATACTTACAAATTGAAAAAATTAAAAGATTTTTAAAGGAAAAGAATCTTACTATATTTTTCTTATTTATATAAAACACAAATATTTTTAGTTAAAATTAATTTCTAATTATAATTAAAGTTTAATTATAGTTATAATTTCAATAAAAGTAAATATCTCATCATTGTTCTTTGAAGTTTTTAAATTTATAATTAAGTCTAAATTAATTTAAATTACTATTTACAAAGTACATGATATATTATTGATAATTAGAATTAATAAATTAATTAAATAATTTATAATTATGTATCAAAATTAATGTGTGATGATATGTCAAAACTAATTAAAAATTTAATAATGTCAAAATAATTTAACTTACTTATCCATATATAATTATAACTTTTGTCACTTAAAGTTATAATTGAACATAAAGTATAGAAGAAGCATCCACGTCTTACTAGCTAGCAATCTTACGCTACATACATACACTAGCCGTGGATGGTTAGAAAGAATCGTAAGGGTTTTAACGTGGGACACGCAAAGAAAAGCGCAATAATCAAGGATTGTTAACGATGACTAAAAGTCTTTAACGTAATGACAGTTTCCTGAAATATTAAAATTAAAATCCAAGGGTCGTCTTCATAGGCACTACGATCGCAGACCCTTTACCAACTTTATTTTAGATAAGTTCCTGCATGAACACTTTTATTGAAGTCAGGACAAAAGTAGCTTTTAATTAATGCAATTCTCCTTCTCCCCCAAGTTTAATTGCTTCTCTTAAAATATTACGGTACCCCTTTAAATGCCACTGCGTTTCTTTTTCTTCCAGATAGTTGACATTTCTATGGGCCATAAAGCCTAGAGCATGTGGTTTTGTCTCTCTTCATCATTGGTTTCAAGTTCAAAACAGACGTGGCATTGATACTGTGGCTGTTAGAGGGAAACACCACAAGGACAGTGTGAAGTTTGTAGTTAATATGAAATCCAAAGTTGTCAAAAAAGAAGATGGTATATTAATAACAAATATCCGAAAAGTGCGGATAACATGTTCCTTGTGTACCATGCCTAATGCCTATCTCAACTTGACCATTTTGTATCCTGCCTAGAAACGAAACATATTGTACATGAATGCTTTTCTAAAACATGAATGGGATTGGGACCCAACTGCACCTATTTCACATGCACAAATAAAGGAGTATCTCTCTCGCTTTCTCCCCTACAACACAATGGTTACAGATAAATGTTTCTGCGCTAGCTAAATTTTGCCACAGGTATACGAGCAGTGTTTCTACGAAATTAATAGGTTTAAAAAAGGGCCGATAGTAAAAAAAAATGAAAAATAAGTTGTTGATTGTTTACTATTACCATAAAGGTAAAATTTTGATATTTTACTTATGAGAAATCTTTGTATATTTTGTTTAGTAAAGGAATGAAACTTATTTTTAATAGTGACTCTTTTTATAAAATATTTATAATACTAATTAATTAAATATAATTAATTACATTAAAATAATTATAATTAATTATTTTAATTTTAATTAATAAAAATAGTAATAATAATCATTTCTTCCTCTTAATCAACCATGATAATTATAACGATAATATCTATTTTTATCCCTTATTATATTCATTTCAATTTTTATTAGTATTCTACCGTGCGAACCTACCGTTACTTAATCTCCTTGATACATCTTTGATACGAGGGCCAAAACACAAGCGGGGACTATGATAATATGGACCTGCCTTGACTTCTGAAAACGGTTTCGTTATCCACTGCAAAAGGCCATTCGGAATGATCCGATAAATGTGGGAGCTGATAAGCTAGTGATTCAAAAAATGCCGTTCCATCGTAATATTTATCGCATAATTAATTCCAAAGGATAATAATTAAATGAGGACTCGAGTTAAATTACGCTTCTTGTGGGCAATATTGATTGACTAAAAGTATCTACAATAATTGAACTTCTCAAAGTGAGATTGAAAAATAGATGGGCACAGCGGGGCATCTGTAAGCTAAACCAATGCGCAAATACGTTCAGAATGCATTGCTAATTTCTGTCCCCACTTTTCTTCACAGGAGAGGAGATAGGAGATAAAAAGAGTCGAAGAAACGTTAACAGGGACCTTTGACTACAACCATATTACACTTGATCTCATAATACTCAAGCACTGGAGAACATATTGATACAAAGAGTAAGCAATTATCAGCCGTACAACCTCAATTAACCTTTCTTGTGTCGCTTTAAGTAATTGTAAAAGCCAATTCTAGAATCTGAATCAACAAATGAGTGCATACAGACCAAGTCTTGTTTCATATATACACCAAGTGTAGTTGTACCATACAAGCCCGAAATCCCCCGCTCTGAGAAATGCAATGCTGCCCCCAAAGATATCTCCAGACATGCAATAGCTGATTTGGGCTGTTAGATCAATGTGTCACCAACATATTCAGAACCAGATTTGATTCATATTTCTCCTCCAAACTTATATGCAACAAGCCCCTTACGAAAGAGAAGTAGAGGAAGAGACGTTGATGGTTGCTAAACAACTATTCGCATTATTGGAAACGCGTAAGCTTGTTAATGGCTGTGTCCAGAGCATCTACATTCGCCCTAAGGATTTTTCTACATTAGCATTAAGAAACCAAAAAAATAGAGAGATTGAAGCAAGCCAAATTAATCGGTTAACTAGCAAAGGAAGCAAAGAAAGAACGTACATAACAAATTTGCAATCTTAATATCCTAAAGGTAAGGGTTTTTTAGTTCCTAGTGAAATCAACAGAACATGGTTACACTTGGTTAAGCAGTCAAATCCAATAGAATGAGAAAGTAAGAAAAGTCTACAGGTCCTGTGCTGAAACCTGTAGAGTACGAACATATGTAAAGGATACAGTTTTCTGGCTAAGGCTTCCATACCCTTCATCTCCTCATTTAATCTGCAAGTACGGAAATGCAAAAATATAGTTAGGGTTCTAACTACCCAAAAGGGCAGAAATGTTGCACTGTTGAAGACCATGGAGATTAGATAATTAGTATTAAAATATAATTATGTATCCAACATAGGGATATTTTATTTTCAAATAATAAAGCAATTTAGTTATTATTTAAGAATAATGTATTTTCCTATTGTGAATATTGTACTGCTCTACTAATATAAATAGATAGGTTAAACCTTCGAAACTTTTGTGGGTTGTGTCCATGGATATAAACTTTAGAGCCAAGCCACATTATACCATTGTGTAAAGATTTTCCCTCTCTACTCTTTCTTTCAATTTCGCACTTAATTTTTGCAGGCCTACTACTAGCCGACATTATAAAAAAAAGTTGTTTATATTCAAATATCAAGAAAATGGTATCTAACATATTTAAGCTACAAAGGTCACTAAAATCTGATCTGCAAGCACCTAATGTGTGCCATAATAGAAAATAATAGCACACTTAAAGCTGAATACCAATCCAATATTTATGGAGGAACATGACAGTTGACAGAATCAAGAAACAATCAGCTCATGAAAGATTCAGTCAAATTCAAAATTTGTACAAGAGTCCAGAGTTCTAACTTCTAATACAACAATTCTTCCCAACCGGATGACAACAGGTTCTCCCCATTTTTTCCACAGATCACTTACATACCCTAACCATAAGAGACATCTTTTCTCATATTTAGTCATTTCAATATCATGAAACAGAAATTTTCTAAAAATATACGCCATATTTTGAAAATTTTAAAATAACCAACCTGAGGCATGAGTTTATGTATCTGTTTCCCTTTGTCGCTGCATCAAGCACTGTCAAAGAACAAAGGAAAGAGAAGGAAAGAATCAATACAATAAATGCAACATAATCATGAAAGTGAACGTATAAAACTTGAAAGAAAAATAAGGAGAAAAATTAATTATATTCACTTACCAGATTCTTGAAGATGACCAGCAGCATCTCCAAAACAATTCATATGATCGACCGAGTTGCCAGTAGCCTAACGATTGCACAAATTTCGCATATGTTCTCATGCTAAGATGAGATTAAAAATGAAAAACAAAATTGAATGTGAGAAAGCAAACCTCAGAGAGGGCCAATCGAAGGGAGGCAAAGAGAGAGGTAAAGCTCTCTGCAATAGCAGTTGAGTCCCTCTCAACAACCTCCAGAGCCTTGAAGATCTCATTACGGTTCAGGACAGGATTCAACTCAGTATTCTTATCTTCTTCAAACTCAGGATACAATGATGTTGAACATCCAGAAAGATTTTGACTTTGATTAACACCACTATCAATACCAGATTCATCTCTTTCATCATTTTGCATATTGTTCACTGCTTGGTAGACACTCGCTTCATGACTACTAGGCTGTCTTGGTGCATTAGTCTCCTCCAATGCCATTATCTGAATGGCATTTAACAAGATCCTTACCACTAATAGTATATAACCATAACAATAATATGCCGCATGATGGAGTGTGAAAAAATGTAACGACAAATGTTGTATAATTGTGATAGTAATTACACTATGCGTTAATTACATTTTGTTAAGACCTTTAACACTGTAACAACCATCACAAGTTCCATCTTATTTAGTCCACCTTCGACATCCTTTACTAAATTGATTCCCAATTTCATTCAATAACATTGCATCATAATCCAAAAATTCCAATGTGTTTAACAAGTTTGGTAAAACAAACTTCTCACGTTATGAACTAAGTCAAGAAAAAATAGACCTTTGAAAAGTTGGCTCTAACAAAATGAAAATGAAAAATGAAAATTATTAATATAAAAATATAAAAAAGAAAAATAATTCATGTGCTGTTGCACATTTCTAGTCGTCCTTGTTATGATGCCTACTTTTGATACTAATCACCCGTGTTTTAACATGACCTTTCAACTCTCCATGTGTATTAAGTTTCCCTATTATTGTCCTGGCAACTAAATTCAACTCAGCGTATCTGATTAGCTACTAAGTGCAATGCAAAGAGCTTGAGTTATGGAGCTCAACCCCGCTTTAACGATGATCATACTCAACGAAACGACTTAAATCTAATCCAAGAGCATGTTAATGAACATGATCACATATTGGCCAGTGGAGCATAATAAAAAATTTCATACATGACTCAAAAGAGTCTGAAAATGATATAGCAAGAAATGGCAAGTACAACTGGAATGATATCAATCCGTTATATTGAAACAGAGCTTAGCTTCATCCCAAGGACCATTGATCTCAAACTTGTATTCCTGAATTCTTATGAGCCAATAAGGACACACAACGCTCACAAACACCAACAAACCTAAGAACAGCACAAAGAGTTGCGGGTGGAGTCTATATAATAAAGCCAATGTTGCAGCCATCAACACAAAGGAAACCATGAGGTGCAAGCGAGAAGAGTATTTCTTTATACAGTAAGTGACAAAGGGAGCAAAAAGGAAAACTTGCAAGGAAAATAGCATGACAGCATAAACATGAAGCCTCGATGGAAGGCGAGAAGCAACAAAAACTGAAGCAACAATCGAGGCGTTTAGCGACACAAAGCTAGTCAAGTTGGGAACTTTAAGTGCCCCAGAAGCTCTTACAGTGGAACCGGAATAGTCATGGAGGAAAAGATGGAGTATAATAAGTGAAACAGTTACTGCCCAAATGGAGTCTGAGCTTATGGACCTTGTGAGAGTCTGATATATAGGAGCTAATACGTATAATCCAGTAGCAAAAAAGGCAATGTTGAGTATGTAATAGGTGAGCTGATTGAGGGACAGCATTTCTTCTGTCAAAAGTAGGACCAGGAAACCCAATCCAAGCAGGGTTGCATCAAGAAGCAAAAGGGAATTCTCATCAAGGTTTGATTGGAGGGTGTAGGTCCAAACCAAGCCAACTAGAGTAACAATGCACAGATACTGGGAGATGGAGACTGAATCTTGCATCACCTTGAGCAACTCACTCTTAACAACATTGGCATTCATGACCATATCTTCAAGGAACAAATCATCAGTGTGGTTATCATCAAACCCAGGTTGCATCCCCCCATATGCCACTTTTCTCCATTTGGGACGAGTTTCAGATATGCCACCATCCATGCTGTTAAAGTCTAATTGTTATTGTGCAATTTAATCAATATAACTTCAAAAACATCATTGCAATTCCTGCTCTTGGAATGGACAATTAGGTCTCCACATGGCTCTAACTCTACAGCGAACAAGACATTCATTTCATACAGTTCTTCTGATACATGATACAAAACTTGATAGAACTCCAAGATCAATTGAACTCCCAGATCCAACCCGCTCTCATAAAATCCAAATCAGAAATCGAAGCAAAATCTAGACATCGAACATGAAATGAATAAAAAATAACGCATCAAATCTCAAGCAGAGGGAAGGAGAATGGATCAAATCTACATCAGGAAGGAGATCACCTCTTTCAGGAATCCCAGAACCGACAAATCACATATACAATTCCAAACAGATGAGAAAGAGAGGTGTGAGTGGGTCATAGTTAGCTACTTAACTCTTAGAGAGATGGAGAAAGACAGACATGTAGGAAAGAAAAATGAAGCCAAAGCCAAATTCAAGCAAATCTCGCAAGCTTACGATGTTCTCAGCAATGGCCAGATGTGGCAGATCTATGATATTGGTGTGTTCTTTAACCAATTTTACACCTTGTGAGTGACCTGATTCGAAATGCCAGAGAATGTCAGGCTTGTGACAGAAACAGACCTAATTCGTGACGCTTCGTATAAGGAATATCTCTCTTCCTTTCTCCCCAGTTCACCCCTACAAACAATGGTTACAGATAAACTAATTAGTTATGCAAAAACATTATATGTAATCACTCTTGAGCAAACTACCACTATATATATATATATATAATTCCAACAACTGCTAAAATTCAATCATATATATATATATATATATATATATTGCACAAAGCAGAACACGGAAAGCCATCAAAATACTCGACAAATCAGCAAAGAAGCCTCACATGACTAGCTAGCTTACTAATAAGACACGAGTATCATATCCGTTTATAATCTGACTTCTTAGTGTGGTATGTTTTATAATACTCAATAAGACGAGCGAGCATTCAATTGTTTTGTCTGACAAGTCAGATAATTATCCAAATTGTGGCTTTTGGCTTATGCCCCATCTAATCTCTATCTGATAACGTAGAGTTACATTGAGAAGACGACAAAAAATTTGTTTAGACAAAGTGTTAGCTATATAGTCATATTACAGATTGTTTGCTAACTTCCACTTCCTCACCTCTCATAACACCAGTAACCACTATTAGGACAAATGCCCTGAGCCCATTTCTCTAACACAGCTTTTTCCCTCATCCAATTTCCCAATTCCCATTTCAATTCTCACATATTATCTTACTACTGCCATCAACTTCCTACCGAAAATGCGAATTGTCAACATCTTAAGTCACAACATCATGGTAAATAATTGAATTTCGAAAACCAAACCCCAGTTACAGATCAATCAATCTCAATACCCATCTCAAAGATTCAAGAGAAGAAAAGATAAAACATGGGATTTACATCCAAACATTTAATTTGAAACCGCACAGTACCTGGCACCGGAAAGAAAAGGTGTTTACCACTTTCTGTATACCCAGCAGCCAAAACAAAGCACAGAAGAAAGAACTCCTCGGAGAAATAGAAAGAAGAAACCTTTAAAGATGAAACCTATGGATATACAATCATATCATGGCCTATACACATCAGAATAATCGCCATTCTCCTTCAGCTTGGCGTGCCGCTATCAGCTTCTTTGTGGGCTTGTCATACACAGTGTATAATATGAGTAGCATTATAGCAAACATCGAGCCTATCCCATTTGGTATCTGAGCAGAGAAAGAAGACGCAAATTAGGCCCATTGTTAGAAGAATTTAAGTATTAATTTGATAATTACTATTAATTTTATCTTATTAGAAAAATAATTTATTATTCACAATAATAATCACTAACAAGGTTCTTACAAACTTGGAATACGCTCGTTATCATTTAGTAAACAAATTAAGAAAAATTTAACCCCCTGACCATTGGCAATAAAAGCCAAGTAATTTTACATACTGGAAAAGGAATATAAACCAAAAGAGACCCAATTACTAGAACCATTCTACTCATATATCATCACCCGCAAAAGAAATTTAAGCATAAAGGAAATCCAAAACCCAAGAAATACATACTGAGGCGATATGGAGCAAAGGGATTAACCTAAACATTTTTCCTCCAACCTTTGACATTCTATTGTCCTTTCTCCTGATATGATGCTTAACTAAGCAAACCCTTCAGTGAGCAATACAGTTGCTCAAGTAGCCTCGTATCCTTCTATTGGTTCATTGAGATGTTTTTTCATTTTTCTATATTTAGGAACTAAGTTTGTTTAGTGCCTCGGTAGAATAAACCTTAAGTTATGATAGATGTTATAATTTGATCCTTTATTTAATACAATTTAATTGATTGGTTCATTGAGATTCAACTATGCATTTCTATTTATGAATTAATATATCTGGTATATCAGAACAACATTTGATTTCATATGATTAAGATTGAGAAATCTTCTTATATAAATAGATCTACCATAATTAGAAAGAGTTGTATGCAAACCTAGAGATAGGTCGACATAAATCCTCTGGATTATTG
Source organism: Erythroxylum novogranatense (assembly GCA_029891385.1). Classification (NCBI taxonomy): domain Eukaryota; kingdom Viridiplantae; phylum Streptophyta; class Magnoliopsida; order Malpighiales; family Erythroxylaceae; genus Erythroxylum; species Erythroxylum novogranatense. Next base: position 82,749,130 of record CM057228.1, read on the forward strand.
TCAAACCTAATAGAGAAATTAACGAAATGAGTATTATGATCTTAGGGGATTTAACTAGAAAGAGGTTTCAATTGATCATTCAAATATTAGTTGTTAATAGTCTTAAGAAAAATATTAACATAAGATAGGAATTTTCACAATCCAATTATCAATAATTGAATTTCATGATAGAGGGTTAATACTTAAGAGACCTTTAGGGGATTCATTGCCTAGGGATTAGTTACTTGATATTGGATTAACCTTTGTGTCATATTTGGCTTGATTCATTATTGTGTTAAGTTCTAGTTTAGTTTAGTTTTAAATTAAATCATTATCTTATTCAACGATTAGCTATAACCACACTATGCACTAACAATTTTAAAACACACATAATAAATTACACATGCATCAAGTTTTTAGCATTGTTTTATAGGACTAGAATATTAGGAAAACCTTGCTTTTATTAATCTAGCCATTATTTCTTGCTTTATTTCTTTTTAGTTTATATTTCTAGTTTGTTTAATTATTTTATTGACTCTTTGGTTTTCTCACTTTTACAGGTCTTAGAGTTAGTTTATGACTTGATGAAATCCATCATACCTAGTTGACGAAGATTTGTAGTTTGAGAGGACAACTTGTAAAAATCTCCAAAGAAACCTACTTAGAGAGTTTAAGTAAGATAGGCAAATAGAGGACTTGGAAGTTAAGATTGATACCAAAGAATTAAGGACTATGGTAGACTAACTAAGGACTATTTTTTATTTTATTATACCATCCTTGATGGGAATGGAGTCTAAAATTATGAGACCTACTGCCTCCATCAATAATTTTGAGATTAATTCAGGTATTATTCAAATGGTGCAACAGTCTTTCAAGTTTGATAAGGTACAAGATGAGACCTTAATGCACATATCACAAACTTTCTAAAGATTTGTGATAGCTATAAGGTCAATGGTACCAATGACATGCAATTAGATTATGACTATTCTCATTTTTATTGAGGGGTAAGACAAAGAAATGGTTAAACTCTCTGTTAGACCATCCCTTACAATTTGGGACCAAATAGTATAAAAGTTTCTTTTGAAGTACTTCCCATTAGCTAAGACTACCAAACTGAGGAATGAAATATCCTTCTATGCCCAGGCTAACTTAGAAACACTATATGATATATGTGAGAGATTTAAGTAGATGTTAAGGAAGTGCCCACATTATGGTTTACTATTGTGAATGAAAATTTAGACCTTCTATAATAGGATAAATCAAACGATAAGGTCGATGATAAATACAATAGTTAGAGGTACTCTAAACAATAAAACACCAAAAGCAGCTCAGGATCTCATTAAAGACATGACGATGAATAATTCTCAGTGGTACTCTTCTCAAGCAAAACTTAGCAAGCCAACAGGATTTTATGATGTAGAGTTACAGTATTGCTGAACGAAGTTGAAGCTTTGAGCAGAAAGATTGATAGATTAATCTTCAACTATTCTAAGTTATGTATCATAAGATGTGTGGGATAGGACATTCAAGTCAAAACTGTCAAATACTACAACCAAAGTTATGAATACCGTACCGGACTCGGTAATGGATTAAGTTCTGCACAAGATCTTGTCTGCAGTCTGGCCAAGATCTGGGATCTTGTTTAGGTAATTTTTTAAATTTATGAAATAGTCACTAAAATTTTTAAAATTTGAAAAATAGTTCATTGGTATATTGTACAGTTGTACTAGATACTTTACTAGTTTACTGTTTACATCAACCATATTTTCAAAATTCGTAATAATAAATAATAATGACAATTAATATGAAATAACAATAATTTCTAAATATTTCACATATAAATAATAACCACAATTAATATAAACAAAGACAATCATCATCATACAACTATAAAATTAAAAATAATATAAAGTATTTAAAATATTACAATAATACAATTTCATTATTTTAATAAATAATATTACATCAAAAGATTCAAAACATCCAATAAAAAGAACGATAAATATCTTCAAACAATTTACAAAAAGAGTTGACGACGAAGAAATAATTAAGTAGAAGTTAAACCTGAAATAAAAAACATTACAGTTACATTACATATATAGAATTTAACATATACATCAAATACAAGTAAAATTAAAAGAAGAGGAAAAACAAAAACCTGGAATTCAATCATCAATGGGAGGATACTCGCTAGAACTGCACTGAACCCAAGGAAAAGGCCATAATATAACACCTAAGATTCAATTAAGCAATGAAGATGGAAGCAAAACTAATATAAGCCTAAGGCTAGGAGCTAATAATAGCATAAGATAAATATTTAACAATGAAATCTTCTAGGTAAGTTATCAGAGTTAAGTTGAGCCTGGTAGAAAAATTCTTGCTTACTCTGTTAAAGAATATAATAAGAAATAAAGACTAGCCTCTAGCCCAGATTCCAAGAATTCACTATATTTAAGCTGAGCTTTTCCCTCTTAGTTATGATCCAAGCCAAAGTTATTTGATATAGAGATTGGATATTATGTTTGGTGTCCCTAAACATCTTATGGTTCCCTTCAATTTGAATTGCATTAACTACATAATTGAAAACAAACATGAATCTAATAATGTCATGTTTTTGTAAGCCTTCAGGTTGCTTATCTAGCCTATAATTCCAATCCAAGAAGTTTGGGGACATTGAAGATGAAATAAGCCAAGTAGCCTCAACCAAGAGTAATTGTGAAAGGGCATACAAAGTAAGGATGATATATTGTTTCTTCTACATTATTACAAAAGGCATAAAACTTATCTGGAATGTAAAATTTTCACCTAACTCTTGTTTCAAGTCTTTTACGAAACAAGATATAGGATGCTAGGGGCTTACCAAATAATGTTGTACCAATGTACCTTTTTTTTAGCTTACGTTGGTAATTCTAAATAAAATTTATTAGTGAATGTTTCAGATTTATGCCATGTCCATATCTATGTGTGTGACCTACTTTGGTTGGGTTCAAGCATTGGTATCCTACTTATGATAGCCTTATAGCCTAGGATTGTATAAGAGGTTAGGTCCAATTAATTCCATTAACGATATCAGCAACTATATACACATATGAGAAAGATGACATAAGAGAACTATAGTTACATAAGAGGAAAAAAGGACTAAGCTCGTGTCAGTTATCAAACTAGAGCCAAGTGTTCCTTCTATTCCCTATAGCACATTTGAATTCTTTAATCACCAGGTTCGTGAGATTTAAGATTAACTTAAGGTTTTGTAAGGTATTTGTTTTTTACTTGATAGACCAAAAGCTTAATTCTTTTAGAAAGTGAATGTGAATCCATCTCACCTATAGATCTTCCATTTAACTAGGATTTTCTAGGTATGCTTAGTTTAGAGGACTTTGTTATCACTTAATGTTGGCACTTAAACCATTATTTCCTTTCCATACTAAAGGAAATTCTTCATCATTCTCTCAATAGTCTAAATTTTGTCAATAGGTAGTGATAAGTGTAAGCTTTAATATGTATGAAGATGATTAAATTTTAAGTAAATTAATTATAAACTCCCAGCTAAAGATAGAGACTTATTGCACTAATTTCCTAATCTCTTTTATAAGGCTTCAATAAAAGGCCAATAATCCTTGAAGCAAGTCTTTTGGTGGTTATAGAAATACCTAAGTATTTAAAAGGAGGAGTCTAACACTTAAAACCTATTGAGAAGCTAATAAGCTCAACCATGTTTTCACACCCTCTAGAGATAAGAAAGCCACTCTTTATTAGGTTAATGCAGAGAACAAAGAGACCATCAAACTCATTTTAAGAACTAGTAAAGAGTTAAATGGATATATAAGTAACTTTATAGAGTTGAATTAGGTTGTCTGTAAAAGATAATCCTATGATCTTAAGCTTGTCACATTTACAGTGAAATTGAATAGATCTTCTACTTTTTTCTGTTCTATAATTCTCGTAAGGTTTTCAATGCAAAAAGTGTAGAGATATGGTGATTAGAGGTCCTCTTACCTCACACCCTTGCCTACTTTAAAAAGCTTGATAGGTTCAACAATATAAGGATACTATAGGAATTGTTGACAAATATTATGAGATCCATCAAATGAATTTAGTAGGGAATCCCCAGGCTTATTAAGAAATTAAAAGAAAAAATCAACTAAAAAAGTCAAAAGATTTGTTAAAATTAACTTTGAGAGCGCAGCTCTTGATTCCTAAGCTACTATGGAATTTTTTAAAGAGTTCTTAGGCAATTAGAATGTCACCACCAATTGATCTCCCATTAATAAAAGCTTATTGACAAGGGTTGATGATGTCTTTGAGAATAGATTTCAAGAAAGAGGCTATGAGATTGTAAACAACATTATAACAAAAAATAGGCCTATAATCAGCTAAGAAATTTAAAAACAAGGAAAATTTTGATTTTATTTAGTTCAGTAAAAACAATACCATTGGAGAAGAATTCACAAGTGGTTCTTATAAGAGTGTTACTTATTAAATCCGACATTTTTTGGAAGAAGAATGCATTGATGCCATCAAAACTTGGATCTTTATTAGGTCCCAGGGTTAAAAAAAGTATTTTTGATGTATAAGCGTAAGAAAGGTTTATTAAATGTATTCACAACCTCTTTAGTAATACCTTATAAACCATATCTTTTGATATAAGGACCAAGATGAAGAACCTTTATTAACAGCAAACCTTAGAAATGATTCAAAGCTAAGCTTTTCAATTCCTTATAATCAGTGACTAGTTGATCCCTAGGAGCCTGTAAAGAGTAAATAGAATTATTGTTCCTTCTAATCAGGACTGCATAAAATTACGCATTCGTATCTCCCTCTTTCAACCATATAATTCTCACCTTTTGTGTATTAAGAGAATGATATGCCTTAAGGGTTTCTAAATAATGAGATAGAGTAGTTCTTTCAACTTGCTGAAAGGAATCTTCCCCAAGTTTTAGATTGAGAAGTTTATTAGCCTCATTTAAGGCTTGGTGAGCTTCTTGTTATCCAATTTAGCATTATTGATGAAGCTCATATTACATACTTTAAGTTCTTCTTTAATAACTCTTAATCGAATCACACATTTATAAGTCCCAAACCTAACAACATGTTCTAAGTCCTTTTACCATAGCATCTTTTAACACAAGAATATTGGTAATGTAACATCCCATCCCCATATTAAGGGTTAGGACCCGAAACTTCAGTACATGCAAGCTCAAAGAGAGATTAAGGAAATGCATTTTTCTTGCTCATGCATCATGTTAGCCTATAAGCATAAATACGGAATATTTTCGCATAAAAAGTGGTACATGCATTCATTGACAACTTTTGGGTATAATTGATATTAAATGTGATTTTATTTAAAATAAGGAGTAGAATGAGTAGAAAGAGTGATCTTGGTAGGAGTTGTGATAAGGAAAGATTTAGAAACAAGATTGGTAGTGATCTGGAAATTGTTCACTGAATATGTTTCAGTCCTTTAGCCAAAACATTTTCTCTAATTCTCTAAACGAGATGATTCTTGATTTAAATTAAACTAGAGACATATAGATATATTGTTGGGCCTGGGTCCCGTGTTAGACCCCGAATTTTTTTTTATGATCTTATTCAGTATGAATTGTGATTTTTGCCTTAGTTTGATTAAATTGAGAGAATTATGGATAATTAAGGTCTAAATATGGTTTAAATGAGCATTTGAGGATTTAAATTGTGTAAAGGCTTTTTGAGAGGTTAACTTAAGTTGTTTTGGGCTTGGGCTTATTAGGGAGGGTCCATTCCCTTAGGGTTTAAAGAAGAGAATGAGAATAGAAAAGAGAAGAAAGGAAAAGAGAAAGGAAAATAGAAGAAGAAGAGGAGAAGCACGCCGGCAGGGAGAGGAAGAGAGGAAGAAGAGAGGATTTTGATTTCTGAGGTTTTCCGACGATTCGAAGCATTTTTCGGTAAGTTTAGTGCCTTCCTAACTTGGTTTGATTAGATTTAAACTTAAGGAATGTTGAATTCGTGAGAATCGAAGGTTTTAGGATTTTTGGGTGAAAATGTAGAGATTTCCTTATGTTGATGTGTTTGTGTTAGATTTGAAGCTTAGAATGGGTTAGAAATGTTGTAGAGGACTGGATCTATAGTTTGGTTGTGTTGCATTTGAGTTTAGAAGAGGATTTAAGATGAGATATGCAGAAATTGGAGTTCGGGGGTCGATTCTTCGATGTAGACGTCGAGACGTGCGTATGAACACGCCGCGACGTGCGAGGAAGGGAAGCTACGTCGCGACGAGTAAAATATTTATTCGCCGCGACGAGAGAATCGGCCTTCATCGCGACGTCTTGAACTGTGTTCGTCATGACGTCTAGTAGGGTGTACGCCATGGCGCTTATACTTATGGTCTTCGCCGCGGCGAGCCCCCTCTTTTTCGAAAATGAGATTTTTGGTATTTTGGGCATATCTTTTGGTGTAGATGTCCAATTGAGGTGATTTTTGAGCCGTTGTGAACTAGAGATCAGGGGCTACAAGTTGTACGAAGAAGGGAACTTCAGAAATTGTTTGAAGGGTTCGAATTTTAGGAGGAGGTCGAATGGAGATTTTAATGCTTTATTTTGACTCTTGAAGCTTTGATTATTTTATGTGGATATTGATTGGATGGAAACTTGGTTGTTTTAGGAAACCAAGGTGACCCGATTTCATCGCAAGAGGAAGGACATTCGTGAATTGGATTCTCAGCGATCTTAGGTGGGTAATATATTTATAGTTATTGTGTGATTAGGCAATTTCTTGCTATGTATGAATATATGTTATATGTTATGCATGATTAAATGTGATGAATTGAATGACTTTGATTATCACATATTTAGAAAGAAGCATGAAAATTGATAGCATTACATAGATTTTGAGCATGTTATGCCTAGACTTGATCATGGCATTTTGACTAAATGCAAGATATGAAAGAATATCATATGATGAAATGATTATGAGCATGATTATGTGCTTTTGTTTGGGCGAGAGTGGAACCATTTCGTTTGTCACGTGTAACGTGAGACAAGAGCCTTCTCCGGCTGCCGCTTGTGGCATATGAGCTCGAATGGACTCATTTCGCTCGAGGTTAAACTTGATTTCTCCTTTTGTTTCTATGGAACCCTCGAGCCATTGTGATGTACATTGCATATGTGAATTGATCATTGTGAAGCATACTTTGTGACATAATTATGGATTGATTTAATTGTATTGATTGCATAAACTGTTTGAGTAGTATATGAATATTTGAATTAAAGTATGTATATATATATATATATACATTCATATCTTTGGGATTTGTGCTAGTTGCCAATGGCTATAATTATATTAGCCATCGAGTGTGTAGCTCAACCCATTATCTTTCCCTCCTCAGTGCGGATCGGACGATCGTTGACTTTCTTGCATCGAAACTTCGCACAAATTAGGAGCTTTGTATTAAGTTAGTATTTTGTTGGCCCTCCGAGCATGTTAACATTGAGCATACTCATGTATTTTGGATTTAGATTTCATTTTGTATTTTGTTATAATTGAGGATACTTGTTGACTTTTCTTAATTTGCAATAGTATGAAATCCTATGGTTATAGGGTCTTTAATGTATGGTTGTGTATGTTCTGGCAATGTATGTATGTATTAATTGATCGATTGTGCCGAAATGTTGGGATCGGGTCCGCGGTTTGGGGCGCTCGACGCAGGCGCGACCCGAGGGATCGCCCTCGAGATTCGAATGTATCGGGATCCGGGCCTAACATCCCAGATCCTGGATCCCCATTCCCGAGGTGGCCCCTCAGGCTGCGCCAGCGACGAGCTCCTAAACATTCGGACCCGATCCTAACATCCATACATACACACATTTTACACATGCATTCTAAACATGCATTAATCATCCCAATTACATAAGCCATCATGTCATTATCATTCGAAGAAATTCAACAAGTATTCTCAACCACACATAATACAGAATAAAGTCTAAATCCAAAATACATGAAAATGCTCCATGATGATATGCTCAGAGGGCCAACCAAAATACTAACTCAATATAAAGCTCCTAACTATCTTGGAGTTTCCGATGCCTTGCAAGATCAACGATCGTCTCGTTTTGCACCTAAGGAGTGGGAGCTAATAGGGTGAGCTACGAAGCTCAGTGGCATATACATTTATAGCCATTGGCAACGAGCCACACATTCAAGCATATACATATATATATACACAAGCATATAGAAAGTCATCAATCTATCAATTTACAATCCTCACAAGAATATGTCGTATGATTACACAATATAACAATTCATCATGCATCATGCCCATCAAATCAATAATGAATGCACACAAATGGCTCGAGAGTTCCGTAAAACGATCCGGATAAATCGAAGTTTATACCGTAAACTATCCGAGTCTGATTTCTCAGGATCTCGTGGCCTCAAGCGGGCAGCCGAAAAAAGGTTATACGTCGACGTGCACGTGACTAACGATCCGTTACTCTCTCACCCAAACAAAGCACATAACAATTAGTTTCATGCTCAAAGCATTTTATCAAAGCTTTCATACTTTTAGTTCTTTTCATTCTTGCAACAATGCCATAATGCCTATCAAGGCAATACATAATCATGATCACAATGCATTTTCAATATTTTTTATAATTCAACACAAGTAGTGTCACACACATGCAAGCAAGCATACACATATTGCCCATACATACAACAACCATAAATATATTACCCACCTAATATCGCTCGAGAATCCAACTCACTGTTGTCCTTCCTCTTGCGATTGGATCAGGTCGGCTTGGTTTCCTAAAACAAACCAAGTTTCCATTCAAACAATATTCAAAAGAAATATTCAAAACTTGAAAATCAAAAGTAAAGCACTAAAATTCTACATTCGACTTCTAACCAAAATCCCGAATCCTAAGAGGCAAATTCCGAACTTCCCTTCTTCATAAAACTTGTAGCCCTTTATATATAGTTCACAACGAATCTAAAATCACCTCATTTGGACATCCACAGCAAAAGATATGCCAAAAATACCAAAATTCATCATTTCTTTGAAAGCAGGGGCTCGCCATGGCGAAGCCACCTTCGTCATGACGATGCACGCAAGTGTGCGCTGCGGCGTGCACCATGTCCTCGCACGTCACGGCATGCTCCTTCTCGCACGTCGCGATGTACACAAATTCACACGTCGCGACGTGCATACCTTCCACGCACGTCGCGACGTGCGGGTCTGAAGAACGACTCCGAACCCGACTTTCTAGCATTTTCCAACCTTAATCCTTCCCTTAAGCACATACAACACATCTAAACCTTGATTCAAGTCTTATACTACATTTCTAACCCATTAACACCTTAAAAATAAGCACAAAATCATCAACCCAAAGAAATCTATCCATTTTTGCCTTAAAACCCTAAACCACCGATTCTCACACATTCAACCTATCTTAGAGTTTAATCTAACCACAATACAATGGAATGAAGCTAAACTTACGCGAAAATTGCTTCAAATTAGTCGAAAATCACTAGGATCACAAAAATCCCCTTTTTCTTCTTTTCTTCCTCACCTACGACACTCTCTTCTTCTCTTCTCTTCTTTTCCTTTCCTTCTAATTCTTCTAACTCTTTCTTAAGTCTAAAGGGAATACAAAGACCAACTTACCCCTCCTTGTAAAGCCTTAACCCAATCCAACCTAAGCAATCTTCCCAAAATACCCTCAAACATATTTACCCTTTAATTCCCATATAAACCGCAAAAATTCAACTTAATCTCAATTATCCATCAATACTCTCAATTTCATCAAACTAAGGCATAAACACATAATTAACACAATTCATGCTTAATGACATCATAAAAAAAATTCGAGGCCCAACATATATTTTGTATGAATACATCGAATTTCAGTTCCGTCTCTAAAAATCTCAAAATTTCATCAAGTTATGAAGTTGGTCTAGTACGTTGTTGTGTGTATGAAAAATTTATTTTCAGAGTTTAGGGGCAAATTTGGGATTGAAACAAATATATTTTAGCCAATATGCCTCTAGGAAGTTGTAGATCTTTCTTTTATCTTTCCAATGGTATATAGTATGAAAATTTTAGACATCAAAGTCAAAAGTTATGATCTTTATAAAGGGAGATGTTTGGGAGAAAAAGTAAGACGAAGTTACTGTTCATCCACTTCGTCTTATCACTATTCATCTAAGACGAAGTTACTGTTCATCCAATTCGTCTTATCACTATTCATCTAAGATGAAGATACTGTTCATCCACTTCGTCTTAGTACTGTTCATCTAAGACGAAGTCACTGTTCATCTTCTATCTTCTGTTTCTTTTTTGGTCCTCTAGATGACAGAATTGGTCTTTAAGGTCTTCATAAGAGTTGTAGCTCTTGAAGTCTTCTTTCCAACCAGATAAAGAAAACCTTAATCCGATATCTTTAGAGAAAGTTACGACATTTTTCCCAACCTTGTTTTGTCTGATGATGTCACTTCGTCTAAAAAATGACCTCATATTGTCTGATCCATTTTCAACCCCTCAAATGAAAGCATTTGCCTTCGACTTCTTCATAATATTTGTAGCTCTTTAATTTTTATTTTCAACCATATAAATAACACCTTAATCTGATATATGTAGAAAAAGTTACGACAATTTTCCCAATCTTGTTTTGTCTAATGACGTCACTTCGTTTCAAAAATGACGTTATATAGTCTAATTCATTTTCGACCCCTCAGATGAAAGTATTTTCCTTCAACATCTTCACGAGAGTTGTAGCTCTTTAAGCATTCTGTGAACCATCTAAAGAACACCTCAATCAGAAATTTTTACAGAAAGTTATGGCTGTTTCTCCGAAACAGGTTCAGTATGAGTTAGGTCAAAAATATGGTTGCTTCTTTTGACCATAACTTCTTCACTAGACCTCCAAATGACTTGATTCTTGAACCATTGGATTTTTATGACTTTTCTCTACATCTCCACCGAAAATCTAAGTTATCTGAGATTAATTAAGAAAGATTGAGTGGAAAAGGTGGGACGGGTACAGTGAATGTGCTCGTAAGTATTATATACTAGTGTTATTTTACTGAATATACTTCAGTATTTTGATGATTTCTAGAGCTCTACTGACCCAAATGAGATAATTTTTATTTTTTGGTAAACTAGAGACATGGAGCTGCAAACGTTATGAAGAAATTGGAACCTAATTCCGTCTCTAAGATGTTTAAATTTTAGATGGAAGTTGTGCATAGTGTATTGTTTTGGACAAGAGCAGTCCAAAAATATTTGAAATATATCTTTCGAAATACTGAATCAAATTGAATGATTTTGGAGGTATTATAAACTTAAGACAAGGGAGGATATTTTTCTGGATGAAAGTGTTATGTAAGAATGGTCAAGGATATTTTTGGCAAGACACTCAAGTTTAAAAGAAGATAAACCTATAAGGAAGGATAAAATGGACTTTTTGGACTCATTAAGGGCATAATTGGAAGAAGAAGTGTTGTTTTGTTTATAAATAAAGGAGAAAACGTGAATGAGAAGATTCTAGAGAAGCAAAGTGAGTGGATCAGAAAAGAGATAAGAGAGTGCAAACATGAAAAATAAATGAAAGAGAGAAGGAAGAGAAAACAAGCTAGGGTTTTAATTTCCTTGGCCTTCAAGAGAGATTTTGAAGTTGTTCAAGAAGAGAATACGGTAAAGGAAGAAAAGAACTTCCATTTGAGCTAAAGATCTCTTCATTTGGTAAAAAATTAAGGTATGATCAATTGAATCTTTGGATTTGTTAGAAAGTGCCCTAAAGACAATCGCCTTTAGCGCGTTTTGTACAAAGTTATGTACAGACTTTATTTTCAATAATAAAGAAATGCATATTTCATTAATTTGGTGTTCATTATTTATGAATTAATAGTGATTTATAAGCAAATTAATGAAGTCCATGATATATGACATAGCATGAAGGAAATTATGATGAGATCATAGTATTAAGATTCCTATCATGCGCAATTATGTCAGTATCTAAATTATCCATAGTCATAGGATTAATGAAACTGGACATCGTTAATCCGGATAGACTAGCACATGTCAAACTCCTTGATTTGATCAAGCAGTGGATCTCAGAAACTGTAGACATGAGATGTTTAGAGTTGAGATGTGAATGCTTACTAGAGGTAGTAAGTACATTGGATGACCTACCATGAGATCATCACATGGATGTCCTACTCTAATGTCAGTGATAATCTCATCATAGCAATGGTGCAAGTATCCTTATACTTGAGGTACTCAAGGATATCTTGGATACTGATTCTGTCCTTTGAATCCATTCCTTGTTGCCTTACACAGGTCACTTATAGGGTGGTGATTGGGTACAGCTTGAGGTATTCGAAGATAATTAAGTAGCCAGTAGAGGATTCACTACTTCTGTGATAGCAGAAGATGATACACATGGCCTCTTGTCGGGGTCATTACATGGAAATCTTTGGCCGGAGTATATATGTCGTGAAGAATGTCTTCATTGACATATAGAGTAATGAGTCCCAGGACAAGAACTGATATCACTTGGACTAGATTTGACATAGTCAATCTAGTGAGAGTTGACACCTTGCCCATACTCATAACTAAGTGGGGTATAGCATGGTGAAAGGACGAATGGCATAGCAATTGTCTATGAGAGGGTTCACAAGATGGTTCGTGGTGAACATGGGTTCATTCGTCAAACCACTTACTTTCCAATCAAGTGAGGGTCATGATGTGTTGCTAGACACCGCTCATGACTTGCTTAGACTAAGTGTTAATCTAAGTGGACAACATAACCGGGAACCTAATGGGTCACAAGCATAAAAGTGACTCGGAGAATTCGTAAAATAGTTTTGGATAGAGATCCATTATATGGAGAGCAATATAACCAAATGGATCCCGATGAGATCGTGACATCGATATTGCTGAAATAGATCTTCAGTATTTTTTCACACTCAGAACCCGATAAAACCGACCCCAGTGTGACTGGACCACCTCAGCAGTTATATATATATATATATATATATATATATATATATATATATGACTGGACCACCTCAGCAGTTATATATATATATATGTATGTATAAGACTAACGTGGAAAGGAGGAGAAGAACTTTGATAAAGTAGCATTAAATTTCTTTAATTGATAAAGAGACAAAAGGCAAAAAAAGACAAAAAAACAAAAGCTAGAAAAGAAGATATGATCGTGAGAAGTGTGTTTAATAAGTCTTGAAACTCTTCTTCATGATACTCTCTCAATTTTCTCCCAAGCTTCTTCGTCTTCTCCTCTCCTTCACCTTGTGCTCTCCATAGAACAAAAGGTAAGAGCTAGCACTCTCTTCTTTGTTCTAACTATTTCTGGATCAAAGAGTTTGATTCGGTTAGATTCTCCGACCTCTGTGTGGATACCGTTAGAGACGGTCTCCTTTGGTCGTTGTGGTTTGAGAATTCTGGTACTTCTTTATATAGACACATAGATCCTGGACTTCAGGAAAGTCCCAGAACAATTTTTTTTTGTTTTCCGCACCGCGTGTATGTGATACACGCACCAGGATTTTCCTACAGGATTTTTGAAAGGATTCTAGTTTATGGAGTTTAGAAAATGCTTGGGTTTAAATGTTCTAGAATCAATTTTAGTGATTTTACATTGTGGGATTCTTAAGTGGATTCCTATTGAATGAGATTTGGTTTGTTTTAGGAAATCAAGAGAATCCTACCCAAGAACAAGGGGAAAGATAATTGTGACTTGGAGTTTTGGCAAGCAAACTAGTTGGGTAAAATATTTATAGTTATTGTGTAAATAGGCAATGTGCCCAAATGTGTACATATGTTTAAATTGCTAAGCTATGAATGGGAATTGGATATTATGAGATCATGTGAGGTTAGAAAAGAGATGATGAGAAATTGAGTTATGATATAAAGTAACCAAGTGTTCTTGAAGTGTAAGCTTATGAATAAGCTAGACATATAAAAAGGGGTAAAGATTGAAAGGAGCATTTAGATTGATCATGTACAAATGAAGTGTAAGTCTAAGTTCAATTAGAGACACATGAATTTTGAAATGCGAATGAGCATAAAATGTGTTCCAAAACATATGCCCGGGATTGTCATTGAGCATGCATTGTACATAGTCCATTATTACAATTGTGTATAAATGAATGTTTTTATGTGTGCAATTATTGATGAGTGTGCAATGTGTTTCTTGCATAAATGAGTTATGCAGGTCAAGTGTCTGCATTCAGACGTTCCCAAAAATTGAAAGCAAATGCTAATCTGGACCGTACTGTGAGTAGACCAAGATAGTTCTACTTTATTGTTTGCTTTGTTTCATTTTGTATTAATTGATTGCTGAATGTGATTGACTGTATTGGTTTCCAGACAGGAGGTCCGATGATTTTGATATTGGTTTGGATATTGAAGTGTTACTTGAATGTGAATTGGATGAACTATGTGTACTTAATGTGATTGAGAAATGTAACACCCAACACCCGCAGGATCCGAACCCGACATCCACAGTGATATTCGGGTCCGTGCCCCGCGAGAATGGCGTGCTTACCACTCGATCAGAAATCAGTACATTACTTTTAAATAACAAATGCGCGGAAGTCTATCCAATTGGGTAAAAACATTTTCAATAGCCACTGAGATCAATCTTACGAATACAAATAACCATTTTAGTACAAAAGTCAAGACATGCAATGCGGAACCTGAACCGATCCCGACTTCGACCTTCACTTGAATCCTGCGAACATACTCCGTTTTGCTAACGGGGTACTCTTCGATTTCTGAAAAATAAGTTGCAATGTTGGGTGAGTTTATGAACTCGGTGAGAAACCATCATCGATGGTTCACTCAAATCATGCATTACGCAAATTGCGTATAGCAAGCGCAATAATATTAATTAACGGTATTATATAACGATTTACGATGGTCTATAACAATTAACGACGATATACGATGTCGATAACACTAATACGATGGCGTAGAACCGTTTACGTAACGATTATACGATGAGTCTATATCATTATCGATGTCGAAACAATATTACGATAGCATAA
The DNA here is from genome assembly GCA_029891385.1 of Erythroxylum novogranatense. Lineage (NCBI taxonomy): Eukaryota > Viridiplantae > Streptophyta > Magnoliopsida > Malpighiales > Erythroxylaceae > Erythroxylum > Erythroxylum novogranatense. The sequence goes on from CM057228.1 coordinate 82,764,154, forward strand.
TGCGATTCACGATATCACATCACAATTTACATAAATCATGGCATCACTCGATTCGATAATCATCACACAATTTGGCGATTCAATCAATCATGTATATGATGCATATGAGACTCTTTCCGGTTATTGATATTGTGCCCAAGTGCTCGATCGATAACAGTGGATCATGCATTTACGCATATTATCTGAAGATATCTCATTAATATCGATTAACGGTATTATATACAATTCTGATAGCACTAACACTTATCGGTATTATATTAAATCATGTCACAATTCAGTCATTCATTCACAATAATTTACTGATTGATATTCTGATCATTCATGAGTCACATCTGATCATTTCGGGCATTCATGCGATATGCAATGCAAGTGCGACTCTTTTCCAGATTATTCAGATGTTGTGCCCAAGTGCTCGATCAAGGATCACTTAGACGCGTCGAGATTTCTCCCATCGGGCTAGGCTTGTCGATCTGATCTTAGGGATAAATCCCTCGTGCTCGAGGCCCGATCGAGTAATGTGATGATCGATGGGGCGCGTCGAGATTTCTCCCAAGCCCTGGCAACGATCTGATATTCGAGCTCTAGGCTCTTTTCGGTGAGATTAGCAACTGGGTCACGATCCTTTATCGATCATGCATTTATGCATGCAATGCGATGTTCAATAAATTCAGATTCAATAGCGATTATTGATGAGCTCAGTATATGGCTATAAAAGCCCGGTAGTGTATTTCTCAGTAACATATAGAAATTGATATTGATGATTGATAATTTACAAATGTATAGCTATAAAGCCCAGTTTAACGATTTTCGATGATTCATAATTGATCCAATACAAGAAACACATACAATGCGATCGTACTCCTTTCCAAAGAGTCATGCGATTATCTGATGCAATTCACATTGTTCGATTCTATCTGATGAAGCATGCAACTCAGTCATATTCATTTCAGTAATAATACAGTGCAATCCAATCATATATAATTCAGTAATCATGTACTTCACGTTATCAAGTAATTTACAGTGAACATTTAGACACTCAAGAATTTGAGAAACCAACTAGGTTACTCACCTGTAACTTCCGAGCTACTGCCTGGAAGTCCCAGCAATGCCCATGGAACGACGATCCAACGATGCCTTTATAACGATGCAGATCACCCATTACAAAATCGCTCAATTAAACAGTACAGTAATGCATATGTCTCTATGAAATTATGTCCAATGCATGATCACGATTTCCGGTGCTAAAACCCCATTTTGATATCCTATGATCGATCTCAACTCTTCGCTCAATTGGATCAACACGGATTTAGTTCAATCCTCAATTCAGTTCAATTTTCTCAATTCATACTTCCTATAACAACTCCCTATTCAGTGGATCGAAACTTCTATTGAAAATCCCAATTAAAACTCCAGTTGTCTCAATTCAGTATTTAAGTCACACTATGAACCATAATTAACTTTAATCTCAACAGTCAGTACCATTTACATCAAATTCTAACTCTCGATATTTCCTCAACGGTAGACCCTTCTAGTTCACAATGAATCGTGAATTACCTCGACCGGGGGTCTATACCATAAACTATGCCAAATCAACTAAGTTCATTCCAATCAAAATTTGCCCCATACGTCGCGACCTCGCCTTTCGTCGCAACGTGAAAAGCTCACTCGTCGCGACGTAGAGGACCGCTTCGTCGCGTTGCCAAAGCCACGTTAAATCGCGACGTGGAACTCACTCGTCATGACGCGCCAATCCACGCCGTCGCGTCGTCGAATTCGAGCTCGCCGCAACTAATAAAAATAATTACATTCAATTATTCGTCGCGACGAAGCCCTCGGCGCTTCAAGCTCGTCGCGACGTCGCGACAATCCGATCGTCTTCTCCGATCGATTTACGCCATTAATACACTTAAAACCTCATTAAACACTCCCATCTACCCATATCAACCCTAATAAATGCCATGAATGCTATAGAAACCATTAAAACAACATTAAACACAAAATACTTACCAATCGATTTATTTCTCCACGATTTCACCGTAACTCTAAAATCTTTCAAAACCAACGATTATCCACTCTATAACCTCTCAATCCTTCATCAATCACAATAAATCGGTTAGCTTAACACAAAAGGAGGAAACCACAAGAGATAGATCAAAGAATCCTCACCGATGGAGGAAATCGAAGGCGTAGTGGGAGGAGACGAAGAGGAACGATTTTTCCCTAGGTCATTCTCCCCAATCCACTTAGCCATATATATATATACACATAGTCTCCCAAATCAGTCCTAATTTCAGTCTCTAAATTTCAATAGCTCAACATCATAATTTCCTATCAGTAAAATCCTAATTTTTTCATTGCCATTGGACCATTCTTTCAAGATCTTATACAATCGATCGATTATCGCCTAAATATTTCGGTCAAGGCGTTTTCTCCCGAATTTCTGGAAATTTCCTCTAAGCCACTAAAATACCAACACTCGTAAACTATTCTAAATCAGTCACTTGAACTCAATTACTCTCAATTTCTCAGTCAGTCACAATTCAGTCAGTTCAGACAGTTCCAATTCACAATTAAATACCGGAAGATCATGAATGCATGTACCAATGAATATATAAATATGCATATGCCGTAGACCTGTTCCTTTATAATTAGAGGCCAGTAGCATGTTCAGTCAGTGAATGCAATGATACCTATCAGTATGTCCCAATTTACCAGAATATCCTTGCTAACAGTAACGGGATGTTACAAGAAATGTGTTATGAATGTGCATTTCATATGATTGAAAGTGTGAATTCTCAACTCTAACGTTTAATGTCGGACTAAGGTCCGATGATATAAGAAAGTGATTGAATGAGATATGCAAATGTGAGTGATGCATTCCATTGCATGAATACATAAAATATAATGGCAGTTGTAACTAGAGTAGCTAACGATTAGAGCTTAAAGCTCAACGAGTGAAAATGAGCCTCGAACTCAAAAGTGAATCAGAGCCTCAGGCTCAACGTTTAATAAGCCCTGTATCCCCCAAATAGATAAAGGACAGTTATCAATGAGCCCTATATGAGACAGTTTAGGCACTTGGTTACAACAAAGTAACAAATAGAAAGTGAGTCTCATGTGCATTGCATATGCATAAAATAAATGATTAAATGTATTAAATGTGAGGTGTGAAGTGTGAAATTGAATGTGATACGTGAATGTGAAATATGTGAAATGTGAATTATATGTTATGTGACTAGGTGAGCCATCGATGATGGTTACTCATTGAGTTCGCAAAACTCACCCAAAATTTGCAAATATTTTTCAGGGTCAGAAGAATACCCCGTTAAGCCAACAGGAGTATAGCTACAACATACAAGTGAAGGATAGAGGTCGGGATCAGTTCGCGTCTGCATTAATATTTTCTTATTTCTGTATAAAATTGTGTATTATGAACTTTTGTACAAGTGATTATGTCATTTGTAAAGTCAAACTGACTTAAGTGCTTTGTATTTGTGATAGGGCCCAAAAGTACTATCTTATATGGGCATTCTGAAATATGTGTCAAGTTATATGCATATGCATAGTAGTCATGTCATAGCAGACTGCGGCAACTGATCCCTAGTATGAGTCACAGGCATGAGCATTTCCTTAAGAGTTTGAGCAATCAAATACATTGAGAAAATTGATGATCTGACATAATGTACGAAAATAAAGGTTTATGGACATCTTGGAAATGAGAAATAGTATTTGGTTTTGTATGATGGATAAAGGTTCACCCCAATGGGGATATGTACCTTTAAAGGTGATATAGGTGTGAATAGGTATGTTGTTGGGGATTGTTTGAGGAAAAATAAGGATATAAGTGGAAATAATGAGATTAAAGTGTATAGGCCAAGTGATATGACTTTGAAAGGTTAAACTTGGGCTTAGAAAAGTTGTGTGATTATCGATATAAGAGTTTATGGTTCAGTATGAGAATATATCTGTGGAATGAAGAGTTAAGCTTCATATGGGTTATGCCCCCACAATTATTATTTGATTGAGAATATAGATCCGTGAGATGGAATAATGACAATTGGAAGATGAGGCGATGAGCGATATATAAAAAAGTTGTTGAGTTTAAGTTGATTTGCCATTGTGAGTGCACATCTGATAGTGGGATCACCATGACAAGTAAGAATATTAAACATACATGTATAATATGCATGGAGATGATATAGGAAGCAATCGTTGACTTATTAAATAAGTGTCAATCATAGTTCCTATAGTTCAAAGTTCAAAATGAGTTAGAGTAAGACATGGGAGTACTTGTAGTGATTGATTGGGAAGGAATTGAGATTGTTAATGATGCTATCATATATGATGAAATTGAGGAAAAAGAAGATGGACACAATTATGGCATAATCCTTACAATCGAGGACTAGCACAAAAGGAGAAGAGTTGTCTAGAATTAAATGGGATTAAAGTATCCTGAGCATAAGCTGTTAATTAGAGGATTGACATAAATACATCTCTAGATAAGATGTGAAGATTTTGATAATATATGCCAAGATATTAGAGTAAATGAAATTGTTTGGTGCCTCCCAGAGCCTCATTACAAGGGATGTTCTGATCATGTAAGCTATGGCATAAATTGATCTTATTAAGATATTATGTATAGCGAAATTGATTTTCTTGAGATACTAAGAATGACTAATAAGTAATTATGAAAAATAGTTGATTGATAAGGATTCCATGAACAGTATCGATGATTGTAGCAAGAAATTTTTTTTCAAAGAAGAATTTCCCAAACATTGAATTCAGTTGAAGATTGGTCATTGAAGAAACAAATCGGAAATGAATGTTTAATAAATCAAAAGTGAATAATGAAGTCATATCCCAAGTGGAGACTAAGACATAGGAAGTGGAATATGCTACTGAGAGTGTATGTATTTTGTTTGATGTAAAGTATCCAACTACGTGAGTGGATTTTCAAATTTGAGATGGTACTATTACAAATGTGAGGAGAATATAGGTCTACATTATATTTGATGTAAACATGTTCAGGAGATCCCAAATTGAAACTAAGGAAGTGATACCAACACGCAAAGTGAAGTATTCAATAAATTGAAAATCTGTGGAGGAACTAGTATGATTGAATAGGCATCTGAATAAGTCAATGTGAATTAAAGGAAATTGAATGAAAAGAGAAAATCATTAGAGACAAAAGTCAAGTGGGAGACTGAAAATGACATGAGACTATATTACCTTCATTGAGGAATTAGTCACTTAAGGAATTGCAAGAAATTAACCCAAGGAAAAATGTTAGTGATATTTGTTGGAGTAATGATACCCTAATAGCATTATGATATTGAAGATTGGAGTGATCCAGGTAAAATGTATTAATTAGTGACTGTGATCATAGATGGCATTTTGAGAGTGTTTGAAAAATAAAAAGGGGACGTTTCGAATATTTGAGGAATATGACACTGATGATGATAATATCATTTGGATTTGGAGATTATGCAATATATAATGAAGTTTTACATCATAGATTAAGATGTAATCTATTGTAATAGTAAAAAGTGGTTTTTGATATGCATCAGACAATGGAAGTCTTATGAGTTGATTTTGATACATGGTTTAGAATTGCTATAATAGAAATTGCTATGAGATCTTGAAGACACTAGATGTGCAAAGTCATTTATGGAATGTACAAATTTTGTAAGTTTGAGGAAATTATTGAGTTTGAAAGAAATGCACAAATGAGTGCTATACTAGTAAAAGTAGTGTGTAAACTGACACCCTGAACAGAAAAATCTATAATGGAATAATACAAGTTCAGATATTGAGGTTTCCAAATGTAGTGCAATAAAGAGTGCAGAATGTTGAGTGGAAAATGGGCCAAAATAAAGTGTTGCTAGTTGCATTAAAATTTAAGATCAAGTCTACTGGAAAGAAGTAAGAACACCTAAAAGCTAAGGATTCAGAATTGTGAATCACTAGAGAAAGTGAAAATGAATCTGAACTTTCGAGTGAAATCGGAGGAACGATATTTTGGTGATCAAAATAAGGAGTACGTATATCCGATCAAGATGATTGAGCAAAGAAAGTATTAGAGAAGCCTAAGTAATAACCTAAGCTAGACATCCTAGTAGGAGTATGCTAAGATTGTATTTTAGCTGCTAAGGATGTAGAAACAAGTGGTTGAATGTTTGAACTACCAACAATTTTAACTGATAGGATTATGCTTGAAACTTATATGTTGAGTTCGTATGAAGATGAGACTGAGTTGTAATTAAAATTGATTGTGGGCATTACAATTGGGAACATAGTGGCATCATTAGAAGCAATATGGAGCACGGTATGACAGAAAGGTGGTCGTTCACCCTTACATTGAGATTAAGAGGGCCTAAAATGGGATAAGGCCATAATAAATGTGAGATGTTATAGTAAGTGAGATGAATCTGAAAGAAGAGTAAAGTGACTCATAAAAGATAAATGAGTTAGGTGGACCAACACCAGATTTAGAGAATATAGTGAAATGAACATAAGAGTTGAATGTATTAACACTGAAGAGTGAAGTGAATTTTCAAAGAAAGGATGAAGTGATTTTGTGAGTATCACCTTGGTAGGATGTGCTTAGGTTTGGAGAAAGGATAAGTAAGCTATTATGAGTTGGTCTGTATAAAAGATTATTATGAGTTAGTGTTATTGGTGAAAGAGGTTTTAGATCTAAAAATATGTGATATGTGAATAGGTTCTGAAATAATGACATGATAGATAGTGATAGATTGACAGTATACGAAGTAAAAATTAGTGAGTAATCTGAAATATATCAATGAAATAGTCAAGATAGTGAAATAGTTGAATCAGTGATTAAAGGACATATTGTGTTATCAACTGTGGTCATTGGAAAGAGAATATTTGATTGATGAAGTATATGAGAAATGGAGAAGCATATGAGGAATTATCACCTCTACCGTATTGATCAATCAGACGAAAATTTCGAGGACGAAATTTATTAAGGGGGGGGGGGAGAAATGTAACATCTCATCCTCATATTAAGGGTTAGGACCCAAAACTTCAGTACATGCGAGCTCAAAGAGAGAATAAGGAAATGCATTTTTCTTGCTCATGCATCATGTTAGCATATAAGCATATAAATACGGAATGTTTTCTCATAAAAAGTGGTACATGCATTCATTGACAACTTCTGGATATAATTGATATTAAATGTGATTTTATTGAAAATAAGGAGTAGAAGGAGTAGAAAGAGTGATCTTGGTAGGAGTTGTGATAAGGAAAGATTTAGAAACAAGATTGGTAGTGATCTGAAAAATGTTCACTAAATATGTTTCAGTTCTTTAGCCATAATATTTTCTCTAGTTCTCTAAATGAGATGATTCTTAATTTGAATTAAACTAAAGACATATGGCTATATTTTGTATGAATACATCGAATTTCAATTCCATCTCTAAAAGTCTCAAAATTTCATAAAGTTATGGAGTTGGTCTAGTACGTTGGTGTGTGCATGGAAAATTCATCTTCGGAGTTTATAGGCAAATTTGGGATTGATATAAAGAGATTTTAGCCAAGATGCCTTCTAGGAAATTGTATATCTTTCTTTTATCTTTCCAATGGTATATAGTATGAAAATTTTGGACATAGGAGTCAAACGTTATGATCTTTATAAAGGGAGATGTTTGGGAGAAAAAGTAAAACGAAGTTACTGTTCATCCACTTCATCTTATCACTGTTCATCTAAGACGAAGTTATTGTTCATCCACTTCGTCTTATTACTGTTCATCTAAGATGAAGTTACTATTCATCTACTTCGTTTTAGTACTGTTCATCCACTTCGTCTTAATACTATTCATCTAAGATGAAGTCACTGTTCATCTTCTATCATCTGTTTCATTTTTGACCCTCTAGATGACTGAATTGGTCTTTAAGGTCTTCATAAGAATTGTAGCTCTTGAAGTCTTCTTTCCAACCAGCTAAAAAACACCTTAATATGATATCTGTAGGGAACGTTACAACAATTTTTCCAACCTTGTTTTGTCTGATGATGTCACTTCGTCTAAAAAATGACATCATATAGTCTGATCCATTTTCTACCCCGCAGATGAAAGTATTTGCCTTCGACTTCTTCATAAGAGTTGTAGCTCTTGGATTTTTCTTTTCAACCATATAAAGAACACCTTAATTCGATATCAGTAGGGAAAGTTACGACAATTTTTCCAACCTTGTTTTGTCTGATGAGGTCACTTCGTCTAGAAAATGATGTCATATCGTCTGATTCATTTTCGACCCCTCAGATGAAAGCATTTGCCTTCGACATCTTCACGAGAGTTGTAGCACTTTAAGTCTTATGTTGAACCATCCAAAGAACACTTCAATCAAAAAGTTTTACAGAAAGTTATGGCTGTTTCCCCGAAACAGGCTCAGTATGAGTTAGGTCAAAAACATGGTTGCTTCTTTTGACCATAACTTCTTCATTAGACCTTCAAATGACTTGATTCTTAAATCATTAGATTTTTAAGACTTTTTTATACATCTCCACCAAAAATCTAAGTTATCTAAGATTAATAATAAAGATTGAGTGGAAAAGGTGGGACGGGTACAGTGAGTGTGCTCTTAAGTATTATATATTGGTGTTATTCTACTGAATATACTTCAATATTTTGATGATTTCTGGAACTCTACTGACCCAAATGAGATAATTTTTGTTTTTTGGTAAACTAGAGACATGGAGCTACAAAATTTATGAAGAAATTGGAATCTAATTCCGTCTCTAAGATGTTTAAATTTTAGATGGAAGTTGTGCATAGTGTATTGTTTTAGACAAGAGCAGTCCAAAAATGTTTGAAGTATATCTCTCGAAACACTGAATCAAATTGAATGATTTTGGAGGCATTAGAAACTTAAGACAAGGGAGGATATTTTTCTAGATAAAAGTGTTATGTAAGAATGGTCAAGGATAATTTTGGCAAGACACTCAAGTTTAAAAGAAGATAAGCTTAAAAGGAGGATAAAATGGACTTTTTGGACTCATTAAGGGAAAAATTGGAAGAAAAAGTGTTGTCTTATTTATAAATAAAGGAGAAAACGTGAATGAGAAGATTCTAGAGAAACAAAGTGAGTGGATCAGAAAAGAGATAAGAGAGTGAAAACATGAAAAAGAAATAAAAGAGAGAAGGAAAAGAAAACAAGCTAGGGTTTTAATTTCCTTGGCCTTCAAGAGAGATTTTGAAGTTGTTCAAGAAGAGAATAAGGTAAAAGAAGAAAAGAGCTTCCATTTGAGCTAAAGATCTCTTCATTTAGTAAAGAATTAAGGTATGATCAATTGAATCTTTGGATTTTTGAAAGGATTCTAGTTTATGAAGTTTAGAAAATGCTTGGGTTTAAATGTTTTAGAATCAATTTTAATGATTTTACATTGTGGAATTCTTAAGTAGATTCCTATTGAATGAAATTTGGTTTGTTTTAGGAAATCAAGAGAATCCTACCCAAAAACAAGAGGAAAGACAATTGTGACTTGAAATTTTGACAAGCAAACTAGATAGGTAAAATATTTATAGTTATTATATAAATAGGCAATGTGCCTAAATGTGTACATGTTTAAATTGCTAAGCTATGAATGGGAATTAGATATTATGAGATCATGTGAGATTAGAAAAGAGATGATGAGAAATTGAGTTATGATATAAAGTAACCAAGTGTTCTTGAAATGTAAGCTTATGAATAAGCTAGACATATAAAAAGGGGTAAAGATTGAAAGGAGCATTTAGATTGATCATGTACAAATGAATGTTTTTATGTGTGCAATTATTGATGTGTGTGCAATGTGTGTCTTGCATAAATGAATTGTGCAGGTCAAGTGTTCGCATTCAGGCGTTCTCAGAAATTGAAATCAAATGCTAATCTGGAGCGTACTGTGAGTAGACCAAGATAGTTCTACTTTATTGTTTGCTTTGTTTCATTTTGTATTAATTGATTGCTAAATGTGATTGACTGTATTGGTTTCCGGACAGGAGGTTCAATGATTTTGATATTGGTTTGGATATTGAAGTGTTACTTGAATGTCAATTGGATGAACTATGTGTACTTAATGTGATTGAGAAATGTGTTATGAATGTGCATTTGCATATGATTGAAAGTGTGAATTCTCAACTCTAACGTTTAATGTCGGACTAAGGTCCGATGATATAAGAAAGTGATTGAATGAGATATGCAAATGTGAGTGATGCATTCCATTACATGAATGCATAAAATATAATGACAGTTGTGATCAAAGTAGCCAACGATTAAAGCTTAAAGCTTAACGAGTGAAAATGAGCATCGAACTCAAAAGTGAATCAGAGCCTCAAGCTCAACATTTAATGAGCCCTGTATCCCCAAAGTGGATAAAGGACAGTTATCAATGAGCCCTATATAAGACAGTTTAGGCACTCGGTCACAACAAAATAACAAATAGAAAGTGAGTCTCATGTACATCGCATATGTATAAAATAAATGATTAAATGTATTAAATGTGAGGTGTGAAGTGTGAAGTGTGAAATTGAATGTGATATACGTGAATGTGAAATATGTGAAATGTGAATTATATGTTATATAACTGAGTGAGCCATCGACGATGGTCACTCATTGAGTTCACAAAACTCACCCAAAATTTGTAAATATTTTTTAGGATTAGAAGAATACCCCATTAGGCCAACGGAAGTATAGCTACAACTTACAAGTGAAGGATAAAGGTCGGGATCAGTTCGCGTCTACATTAGTATTTTCTTATTTCTGTATAAATTGTGTATTATGAACTTTTGTATAAGTGATTATATCATTTATAAAGTCAAATTGACTTAAGTGCTTTGTATTTGTGATAGTGCCCAAGTGGCCATTGAAATTATTATTAACTGTATGTGATGATTAGCTTCCGCATAGTGTGTGTTTATGATTTCAAAAAAAAATTATACTGACTTTTGAATGATTGAGTGCATTAGCACGTCACCCTCGTGGGACACGGACTCGAATATCACTATCAATATCAGGTTCGAGTCTTGCGGGAGTAGGGTGCTACAGGTAACATAATTGAAGAATCTAAAAAGTGAGTTTCTCAATAACCAAGTCCTATTCAATATAACCCCAATGGGGAGTGACAAGAACAAAAAGGATTACCAAAGTGTGTATAACTACTAAGAAGTTCCCAATCAAAAGCCAAAGAGTGGTATCCCCCACTTAAAGTGACATCAAATTATGTCATATCTCCATTCTCTTTATGTTTCTAAGTTTATTGCTTATATAATAATTATATATATTCATGTCAAATTCCTTAGAAGCAAAGTTTGGCAATGCACAGACCCAAATTTTACTCTCATCTGTTAACTTAATTGTTAACTATGTGTCATAACACAAATCTATCAAAAGCCACTAGGGAACCTCGGTTAATTATCATGGAAAAGCACTTCCAGAACTCTCTTGTGCTTTCTTCCTTAATTAACCACCGTGTACTTCATCCATCTTTCAAGTGAAGCAAATGATGCTTTTCTTAGTCTTCCAATGGGACGGCTTCATCAGAGCAACTATAGGACCTTTTCACCTTTTAAGTAACTATTTAATTTATTGTTCTCCTACTATGATTTAGCTTTGCATGTTTAAGATTGTTTATCTATTAGTTTTATACCAAATTCAATGCTCTGCCAATATTCCCACAACTAGGAAGTTCATTGGAGAGAAAAACTAATCATCTTATCTTCATAATTAGATAATCCATCACTTCTTGATCAAATCAAACTCTACCTTTGAAAGTTCTCCAATTCCTCTCTTTTCATATCTCCTAGAAGCTAATAACAAAGAAGATAATGTAAACAACCTAATCTCCTTTTGGTTTAGTCTTCAAATATTTTAGATTCTTTGGTATGTCAATTGGCAAATCCTCATCCCATCTCCAGTGACATTTCTCTTTAATTCTTTTTCACATGCACACTGCTAAAGGGCATTGGAAAATAAGTGATCTCTAATTTTATAGCCATCCTTGCATAGGACATTTATTGTCCATATTTTAAATTCACAATCTGTCAATCTTAGGCATTTTGTTCAATAAAGCCACCCATAATAGACAAGAGGTGTTTGGTCTTAATATCTTATGTCTAACTATAAGGTACCTATCTACTGAGTTAAACTATTCCTAAACTATCCACTCCTTACATGCCTTCTTAGAAAAGGAATTAAAGGGTTGGTTTACTAAAAGTAGATGTTCAAGTTCCTACAATTAGGAGTATAATTAGGAACTAAGTGCATCACCTAATTTGAAATTTCCTTCCACCTATTGCTGAAACTGACTACACAAACTTTAGTTTTTCGTGGGAGATTGCTCTATCATTGTACTACCATAGAAAGTCTAATTAATGGACCATAATATATATATATATATATATTGACAAATTGGTGAAACCTTTCATCACTGAGAGATTATATACATACATACATCTTAACATTATACCACTCATCCACTCCACCTAAAAATTTCTGATACATGGAAGGCATAGACTAGGGGTAAGAAGAATGCTAAAGAATCACACACTAACTTCAGCACCCGTTCTACTACCATCGGAAATACCGCAAGAATTAATGCCATCGTTTTTGGGACTTTGTCGTTGAGGAACTAGCAACAGGAGTTTTCCTAGAAGCTGGCACACCTTCCCCCAAAAAAAAAAAAAAAAGGTCACAGATTTATCTATTCACAGGAACAAGAATTTACTGTAGCAATTGCAACTGTTAGCAAATTTAAGTGGAATGTATAAATGATGCAGGGCTGACAATAACCGTGAGAAATTGTATTTATCAAAAAAAGCCGTGAGAAATTGAAGTTTGATCAACATACTTGATGAAACGTTTGGAGTAGAATTTCTTGACAATGATAAACGCGATAGTCTAGATTGCGCCAATCCTTGTTGTGAGGGCCTTGGAAGCTTGGATGCTAAACTTCGTCTACTAAAGTACAAGACATTATCATCCATTAGATCTGCTTTAAAACTGTGGTTTTAAAAACGGAAAGTCAACGGGGTGGCTTTATGAGAAATAGGGCCAAATTATAAGGGAAACAACTGGGACAAAAAGCACAATTTAATCACATTTGCAGCAATGCACAAATCAATCCTCATTTTTGAAACTTAAATCAAAAAGAATTTCCATTACCCCGGTATAAAATCTTTTAAACTGAAAATAAATTCCAAAGTAATCAGGGGATTGAGCAATACTTACTTCTTCTCAACCTTAGCTCGTTTTGCAGCTACAGTTGAGCTCAAAGATTTGGGTCGTGAAACTTTGACTGAATTCAATGATTCAGCACGTTTTGCAGCTTCAGCTGGTTTTGAAGATTCTGGAAAAAGAGTAAATTCCACGGCACTGCGCATTGAGCCATCAGTTTCCGTACCCATTGAAAGACCACTATCAGATATGTCACTTAATCTGTCATCAGAATCCACATCTCCAAAGCCCATAAGGTCAATATCATCTTTAGAACTCTCACCTGCACCCGTTCCAGAATGTTTTGATTGAGTTGAATGGTCCTCTTGTTGCCTCAATTCAACCATTGACTCTGATTGGGATAGCCGTTCCTTTGGGTTCCAGGAGTCGTCCATAGACTGAGTTGAGCCAAATTCAGAACGTCCTTCGCCGTGTTCTGAATTGTTATCCATGTTTATCTTCTCAAAATTTCCAGAGCCCTTCACTTTTGGTAGCGTAGGGCTTTGTCTTGGAGTCCCAACTGAACGCCGGCCTGGAGAGAGGGATTCATACCTAAGTGAACTTCCATACTTCACACAATTGACGGAAACCCTAAGCTGTTGTAATCGCTCAATCTCTTCATCTTTCTTAGCAATTGTATCCTTGAGGAAAGAAACCTGTAGGATAGTGGTCAAATAAGAATGTAGTAAAACAAGTCTCATCTGTATTTTCAAGTAAAACATCAAACTGCATTCACTGTCTACTAATTTTTATTCCCAGAAAAGTCCACCGAATTTAGTCCCCAAAACTGACCGATAGGAAGGCCACAACAAATCTGGAAACAAGTTACTTCTGTTAGAAGACTAATGGAAGCTCCAACTATGTCCAGAAAATTTACAATTTAAAACCCAGGTAACAGAATAGGCAACAGCACAGGAATATTGTCCACCACAAGTTACTTGTATTAGAAGACTAATGGAAGCTCCAACTATGTCCAGAAAATTTACAAATTAAAATCCACGTAACAGAATAGGCAACAGCACAGGAATATCGTCCACCATAGCCCCGCCTTCATCATGCATATTCTACTGGTTAAGGTGAAAAACTCAGAAATGAAACCCCTCAAGCCAGAATATTTCAATAATCAATAAATAAGGTTATGCATAATCTTATGTTAGTCCACAAAACTGGTTGAAGAGTTAACAATTGTGGCTTATGTACAGTGAAATGGCTTGACATACGGACTTTATGGGCTTCCCTATCCCAGGAGAAGTTCCAACAGAAGTGGCCACAGTGATAAATACTGCTACTGTCCTAAAACTAGAAGAAATGAGCAGGGAAAAAACTTGAAAACCTGCTCCATGAGTTCTCTAATATCTCGTCCTTCTTTGTGGTTCCTTGCAGCACCCAACTCAACACCAGAAACCCTCTGAGCAAACTTCAAGGCACTAATAGTCTCGGAGTAGGAATAAACATCGGGATTGAGCTGTACAAACATGAGTGTCTTTGCTTGACCACCTGAAACATAAAGGACAAACAAATAGTGAACCCATTTGAAAGATATAAAAAGACTGGAATAAAACTTAAGAGTATCTAACATCAAGATAGAGTATGGATAATGCTATTAATGTAAATACTACCTAAGGAAGATTGAAGTACTTGAGTTAATTTGCTATTTCTGTATGGCACATGAGAACTCTTTTGTGCTAAAGCAAATATTACATCTCCCAGGGCAGATAGAGATTTGTTTATATGCTGTGCCTCCCTAAGCCTGTCACCAATTACTTCAGATCGATCCACCCTTTCACTGCCGGCAAGATCCACCAAATGCAGACTACCACGTAAAACAGCACCACTCGCCAAGTCCGTTCCACGAACATGAACAGTAAGAATACTGCGAGGTACAATTTGATAAAAAGATTGAATCCTGATCAAGTTGAAACCAAGCATTCAACGTAATCATTATCAGATTGAGTACCTGTGGGATCTGCTACTCCTTTCATTTAGGGCTGTAGCACCTATAGAGCGGTTCATGAGCCCAATGTTCATCAGTTCTAATACGTCTTCAGTTGACATCACAGAGTGCATGCTCGCGTCAGGAACAGCTAACCCATTTGAATGGGTTGTATTCCAAATCCCGAGTGTATGCAAGTCAAGGATAACAGAAATGAAAAGGATAAGAATTATCTTTCACTAGTAGGTTACGACACTTTCAAAATGTACATTCAAGAATCAGTTACTGAATATCAGAAGCACATAAAAAGACTAGAACATACTTGAGACAGGCCAAGTAATTGGAAATCCCAACAGGTAGGAATGCCCAGGAGTCTACAGAAAACAATAAACAACAGTGAAAGGATATCTTTTCTGAATACCATCACTTGTTAGCAAATCACGAACTTGTTCGTTATATATCTCAACCATTTGAACACCAACTTCATATGTTATGGAGCTTTTTCTGTTCAGAGAGATTTGAAAAAGATCGTGTAATGCTCGATAGTTGACCCCCCAATCTTCTCTGGATGATATATTAGGTCCACTCTAAAGGAAAGAATATACGCTGAAATTATATAAAAATAGAAATATACGAAACATCAACCTATTACAATATTGAGGCACAAGTACCGTCACACAATCAAATGGGAGTAGCAATTATGTTTGTACCATTGTATATGTCTTTCCTGAGCCCGTTTGGCCATATGCAAAGATGCACACATTGTATCCATCTAGGACAGACCTAATTAATGGTTGGATGTCAAGAAACACCTCCTCTGCCAACAAATGACATCCATAAGATACAACAGTATATTGAAAATTTATGACTGCAAAAAAGCAAAAAGGAACGAACTATACAAAAATTTGAAGAAATAAATAAGAATCAACCATCTAGCACTAATATGTAACCTTGACTAGCTGTTGGGCCAAAGACCTTGTTAAATTTGAAGAGCCTACGAGTGTCCTTTCCTTGGTTTGAGGGGTTTGAAACAACCAATTCACCATTCTCGCCAATATATTCTATTGTTGTTTGCTTCTTGCATTGCCCGGGAAGAAAAGGTCTTATACGGCAGTACACTCTAATATTTCCTGTACTCAAAGAAACATAATTAAGCAACTAACAAAGGAAACTAATGACAGTCATCCAAGAATACCTTTCAAATCCTGAACCTCATTGTACAATATCCGATTTTCTGCCAGGACTGAATTGTAATTTTTTGCAGCATCTGCTAGTCCTTTAAGTTCCATTCCTACTCAAGATAAGTAATACATGCTGATCATAAGAAGTCCAATATACAGAAGCTTAATTTCATGCGAAAGCAAAAAATTGAAAAGCTAAACATTGCCCTACCCACGGAATGAAGTTCCTCTGAGTAATTCCTTTTTGCTATCAAGACTTCATGCTTTATCAACTCAGAAGCTGCCATGAGCTCCTGGAGATAGCAACATTAAGAATTAACACGATAAGTGTAAGCATCAACAGGTATCCAGATTAAAATAAAACAAAAATGAGGACTAACCTCTAAAATTTTAGACTGATAATCTATTAAGTTTCTATAAGTTCCCTCCTTTTTCTTCCATCTCTGAGATTTAGATTCTAAACATGACTGAAGTTCTTTCCCCTTGTTCCTTAAATCAATTAGAAAGGACTCAAGCATCTTCAACCTCTTCTCCAACTCGGCTTTTGTTTCACTAGCCTGCACTTCCAGTAGCAAATACTGCTCTTCGTAAGCCCTTTTGGCCATTTCTAGCTTCTCTTTAAGTTTTGAATTCTCGATATCACGGTTGCTTTTCTCTTCCTTCAATCGAAGTAAATCAAGCTCTTCAAGTTTTTCCTTCTCCTCAAGTTTTGTTTTATCAATCTTCAAAGAATGTAAATGAAGGAAATTTTGAGACAAGAATTATCTGATAAAGACAAAAGAGTCAATCATTAATGCATCATAACAAATAGCCTTTGCTTAAAAGCATCTTGCACTAACAACATTGGTCATCTTTGTTAGAAAGTTGTCATGAGCTGTCACCTTAAAATTGAGGAATCAGGCTGATATGAGTCCTCAATATATAGGAAACGACCATTATAATTTACCATACAAATAGAACTTTCACATATATATGTACACCAGTGTAGACATTGTTATTAATCGCAATAAAATTACTTTTCATTCTTTATATACTCACAACTTAGTATCAAAGTCAAATAAAAATGAGTTTCTTTCTTTTTTTTTCCCTTGAGTTTTTTCATTGTCAATGGTGAGGTTCTTTGATCCTCCTCAATGGTGTCTATCACCCACAAATTATTAGCAATAGGTAGTTAGAACACTAGCACAGACCCTGTGGTAGACACTAATCTAGTAGAAATTATGTGGATTGGAGTAAAAGTGTTCAGATATATCTTCAAAGAATTGATAAACACGACCACTTCACTAGTTACCCCATAAATGATGATAGAAAAAAGTTTGGTTTAATGTAGATGTAAAAACATTCTTGCTAATTCATAATTTCATTGATGCTGAGGCAATTTATCTTGTCAATTATTGCAAATTTATTAAAGAGATTATTGATTAATTGGATTTCTTATACTCTAGTAA
This sequence comes from Erythroxylum novogranatense, assembly GCA_029891385.1. Taxonomy (NCBI): domain Eukaryota; kingdom Viridiplantae; phylum Streptophyta; class Magnoliopsida; order Malpighiales; family Erythroxylaceae; genus Erythroxylum; species Erythroxylum novogranatense. The sequence goes on from CM057228.1 coordinate 82,781,925, forward strand.
GGACAATATATCTTGAATCTATGAGTGCGAGAAATTGCATTGTCCTAGTAACTATGATCCGCCACTTACCGAATGTTTTATAGAATTTAAACGTGTATGAAGAACTCAATACCTTTATACCTTTCAATACTAACATAAAAGCTCAACATTCTTAATGTGAACAGATGACTACTATGAGTTTTCTTGCAAGATTTCCATCTAAATTTGATGTTGTCCAAACTCAAATTTTCACTAGTTCTAAAATGACTTCTCTACATAACAACTTTATTAGGTTGTTAAGTGAAAGATCTAGGAATCCTCATCCTTATATTACTAGTGCCCTTATAAGTTGATGTATGAAAAATGAGATTGCTCAAGGGAATCATCATAAAAAAGATAGTTGGAATAGCTCTCATATAAGTAAGAGTGGTGGAAGTGATCACGGTCAAACTAATAGATCATATGTTAGTATTGAAACGTTCTTGGTGGAAACATCATGGAAAACATCCACAACAATTTAAAGTTGCTAATTTGCAACTTAAGAGAATGATCATATGTCTACAACTTCGTCTACTGATAAATCTATATTAATATACGTCGAATAGTTTATATATGTCGAATAGTTTGCTTGTTTCATTAAGTACCAAGCTTGTCAACAATCTTCTCCTTTCATAACACCTGTCAATCAAGCAAGCAAGACAATAACATGTCCTAGGTCCTCTTCTCAAAATTGGGTCATTGATTCAAGTGCTATAAACCATATGGCAGGTAACTTAGGTATCCTTTCCTCTTTTCGCTCCTATAAAAATGTCTTGTTAGAGAGCAATTCTACTACTTCCACTACAAGTTTTAGGCCAACCAATTCTACACCAACTCTATTAGTTTTGTTTGTTTTATGGCTACAATTTTTCTTTAAAATTAATTTATGCCAATGAAATTACTCATACTCTCAAGTGTAGTATATTATTCTCTCTTAACCATTGAATTTTTCAAGATCTTATGACAAAGAAGATTATTGGTAGAGGACATAAGTCTAGTGTCTTATACATATTTGAGAATATTACTCCTCAATGTATCATATGTTCCAATGTCTTGACACCTTTTGACCTTCACTATCGATTGGGACATCCCTTTTTAATTACTTTGCAAAAGTTATTTACTCAGTTTCAAAAGATACCTTGTTTAGATTGCAAGCCATGCCAATTTGAAAAATAATAGCGTGTCTCTTATATACTTTATAATCAATAAAAGAGTCACTTCTCCCTTTGAATTAGTACATTATGATATTTACGTCCATGTTCAATTACCTCCAAATCAAGTTTTTCGATATTGTTACTTTTATGAATGATTATTCTCGTACTACGTGGTTATACCTGATGAAATATCAACCAAACTTGTTTCCTATCTTCTATTATTTTTGTCCTAAAGTGCAAATGATTATTCTCGTACTACATGGCTATACCTAACAAAAAATCAACCAAACTTGTTTTGTATCTTCTGTTATTTTTGTCCTAAAATATAACCACAATTCGAGACATAAATGAAATTTTTACAAAATAACAATACTAAAGAGTATTTTTCCGAGTCTTTACAATCTCACATGTCCAAAAAATGTATTTCATATCACCCACCCTACATTGATACACCATCATAGAATGGCGTTGGAAAGCATAAGAATAGGCACTTAGAAGTTGCTTAAGCCCTCCTCCTTAACTATAAAGTTCCCAAACAATTTTGGGTGGATGCCATTTTTACGTGTTTTTGATCAATCATATGCCATCCTTTATACTTCAAGGTAGCATTCCTTACACTACTTTGTTCTTATCCCAATCACTTTTTTTATATAATCACATTTTTTTGTTATACATGTTTTGTTTGGGATGTTCATCTACAATTGTCTGAACTAGGACCAAAGCCTTTAAAAGTGTTCATTTCTCTTCTTTATAAAGTTTATTGGTGTTATTCCCTTACTTTGGATTTGGTCTTTGCTGATGTTACTTTCTTTAAGCACATCCCAATCTTTAATCTTCCATTATTCCAATAACAAAAGGGAAAAAATATTTTGTCATATCAAGAGACTAAAATTCACACAAGTTGAATCATTAAACCACCTATCACTTGAGCGTACTCCCTTCAACCTCATCCAAATCACTCATATCCTTCACCTACTCCCCTATTTAAAGATCTTATTCTTGACCTTCCTAGTGTTATTCAAAAAGGAAGACAACAATGATTCATCTCCTTCACCTACTCCTCTATCTAAAGATCCTATTCTTGACCTTCCTATTGTTGTTCAAAAAGGAAAACAACAATGTTCTCATCTCATTTCATCATTTGCATCCTATAACTAATTATCATATTTTTTGCATTGTTTTATTGCCTTTTTGGACAAAATCTCAATCACTAACACTATTTGTGATGCTATATCTCATCCCAACTGACGAGTTGCTACACACGACAAAATAAAGGCTTTAGATAACGAAGGTACTTAGGAATTAGTAAACCTAGCAAATAAGCAGGCTTTTGGTTATAAGTGGGTCTTTGCAGTCAAGGTTAATCCTAATGGTTCAATAACACAGTTTAAGGATCGCTCAGTTGCAAAGGCTATGGTCAAATTTATCATTATTTAAACACTCTCTTCAATTGCCAAACTTGCATTTGTTCGTCTCTTTTTCTGTTGTTGCAACTAATAACTCTCAGACCAATTGGATGTCAAGAACACTTCTTTTCATGGTGACCTTCAAGAAGAAGTGTATATGGAGCAACAACCAAGATTTGTTGCAAAGGGGAATCTAGAAAGGTTTGTCAACTTCAACATCATTATATGGATTAAAAAAAAATCCCCATGTTTGGTTTGGGAGATTTAGTGAAGTAGTTTGAGAGTTTAGGTCAAAAACACAAAATTGTACCATATTCTAGCAATAACATGATAATGAGTTTATTTTATTGGTAGTTTATGCTAATGACATTGTTATTACTAGCAATAACAGTGCAGATATTCCCTTTTTGAAGTCTTTTCTTCACATACATTTTCGAACAAAAGACTTAGACATGTTGAAGTACATTTCAATGATTGAGGTTGCAAGATGTAGAATAGGTATCTTTTTATCTGAGGGAAAATATGTTCTTGATATCCTAAAAGAGGCAAGATATTTAGGGGCTAAACCTTGCACTGCACCAATGGCTACCAACCTCCAACATATAGTAGAAGATAGAGAGTTGTCCGCAAATCCTAACAAGTTTCAAAGGTTGGTAGCCCTTGGTTGGAAAATTATCTTGAATTGGTAGCCATTGGTTGGAAAATTAACTATCTTGCAATGGCACTTCCTGACATAACATATCTTATTAGTGTTGTCAACCAATTTATGTCTTCTCCACAAACCACCCATTAGGCAAACTTGGAAGAAATTCTATATTATCTTAAAAGAGCTCCAGGGGATTTCATATTCTATAACAATCATGGTCATTCTCATAGTGAACACTTTTCTTATGCTTATTAGGCAAGTTCTAAACATGACAAGATACTAGCTACTCGATATTGTGTCTTTGTTAAAGGTAATATGACATCTTGAAAAAGAAATAAATGTAATCTAGTATCTCGATCAAGTGTAAAATCGGAATATCAACATGTGAACTTTTGATACATTTGAGATTGTCTCAATAATTCTACACTTGCGAAATATGATGTTATAATCGAGTAGCTCTTCATATTGCATCAAATATTGTTTTCTATAAAAGGATTAAACACATAAAAATAAATTTTAACTTTATACATTTGAAAATTTAGCAAAAGTTGACTACTAGACATGTTAAAACTAGAAAACACTGTTAAGACATTTTTACAAAAGCTTTGAATTGACTAAGAATCAACTATATTTCTAACAAGTTGGACATGATTGACATATATGTGCCAACTTAAGAGGGAGTATTAGAAAGTTGTCATGATCCATCATTAACCATAAGATTGAAAAAGCAAATTACTAACCCAAACTCAAGGCTAATATGATCCTCAATTAATAAGATGTATGACCTTTATTACGTACCATCGAAACACAACTCTCACATTTATATATGCCAACAGTGTAAACATTGCTATTAAGTGCAATAAAACTACTTTTCATTCTCTTTATATTTGCAACAATCTTCATATGTCAAAAGATTCCCATAAGATATTGTCTCTAGTGTGTGTTATGTCTCCACTAGAATATTCCTAAATATGGCGATAAACTTGGACAACAAATATTGACACAAGGTAGCTATACATAAGAAACAGAGAAAAAAGAAACAATAAATTGATATGTAGCAATGCTAGATACTAGTTAATAGATTCCTATTCCAAAACGTAAAGCATAAGGACTAAAGATTTTTCATTTAGCAGGTCTAGGAAATAAGAGGGTAATTTTGTATTTGACGGATCATTGCATAATATTATAAGTACTCATATTAGCTAGTAGTTTATTTGCTACAATCTAGAATCCCTAAAGTAATCTATGGAAAACAAAGAAATGTGAACAAAGAAAATAATAATATTCCTAAAGCTAAGTTTATAAATAAAACATTGAAGCACACCTTTATTTGTTGAAGCTGAGACAATAGAACCTATAAATATACATAACATAATTGATGTCAGATGTGTAACCAAAACAATGAAAATATATGCAAGACACTAATATTTCAATTACCGCCATTTCTTCCGTGGTGCCTGTTGCAAGGGTTTCAAGTACTTGAACTTTTGATTGGTACTTCTCTGCTTGAACCTTTAAAAGTTTGTTTTGCTGAAAATGCCCAAAAGTTTAGGCATCAACATGTGTTTGATTGTGAACAATACTTGTGCGAAATGTGTGCAAATAACGCAAAGATAATGGAGAAAAATATCACCATAAACCATACATTTTTTAAGTTCTCTGCTTGAGTTGAAACTCGATGTTCAATAACTTGCACAACTTTCCTCAACAAATGGGCTATCTATTGTCAATGTTGAAGAAGATTAAAAAGAATCATAGTGAACCAAACAAGCACATACTCATATTAATGATAATTAACCAAATTCACAATAGATTATAAATTTGCACATGCATCATATATAACATCTATGTCTCCAGTCTCAACCATACTTGATGCATCTCCCCATTCTTTCTTCCAAGGCTTTCATTCAAAAGTCTATCCAATAAACCAAATAATGTTCGAGTCGAGGAGTTCTACACAAGAATAGCAAAAGTGCATCAGGGTAGTCCATACTCAACTAATTCAAGAAAAAAAAAACAATTCACTAAGCATTTTGTGATCCAGATGTTCAATCATATTGTCATAAAAAGACAAAAAGCATAAATGAAAACCAATAACTTACATCTAAACCATTTGCTTTAATCAACTCAAGAATATTAGCATCTGAAAGATCTGAATAAGATCCTTGCTTTAAAAGGAAAGTCTCCAACGCGCCATGTCTAATTTCATGTCCCAAACAAAGAGATGTATCTAAAAGCATAAAAAAACGAAGAAAGAGTGCTATTACAAAAAAAGTTACCAACGTGTGCATGTGTGAGAAAGAGCATAAGAGAATGAGGATAGAAGGAGAGTACAGAATATGAAAGCATTCAACTCCAAATTCAATCTGTCACTTTAAAGCCAAATTATAATACAACCCAATTACGCCAAAAGACATGTTTGATCTCTTTTCCCTTCTGACACAAATGGATGTTTTCAAAAAGAGAATAAATTTATTCAAAATGACAACTAAGTTCATAATAGGTCATGTCAACAATGAAGTAAGAACTTGACAAATTTTACCTGAGAACCCCTATAATTGTTAAGAAGCAACTTCTCAAAGCATTTCCTTACCTAATAATCTTTTTTTATGATAGAATACCCAAATCCCACCGTTTTAGCTAACGAAGAACAAAGTATGTGGGATGAATTAACTCCAGTTTTGAAACAAAAACCAAGCTCTTTAGTTTAGAAAATGTGAGAAGCATGCAAGTAAGTAATTTGGAAAAGACATGTAAAACATCTACCATATCGCAATACTCATCAAGGTATAAAAAAAATGTTAAAGACTAATGTAGTTTATTGTAATGCAGTCATGCAAAACTAACCCCTTTAAAAGGTAATGATTGAGGGGAAAATATTTCAAATCCGATGCAGTTTAACTTTTCTTTCCCATAATTTTAAATATGCAAACTTACCTGACATAACAAAACCATGCAACCTTCTTTGGTTTTTGGTATCACAAAAGTTCATAGACATCCCCTTGGTAGAATCAACTCCTCCTGAAAATTGATTGAAGTTTCTTTGTTTTCCACCATCACTCTCAAATCGTGCTTTAAGCATCCTAAGACACTGTAAAACCGGCACCATATATCCCTAAAAAGCACCTCCAATTATTTATTGCAGCAAGCTTTAAAAATATTAAAGACATTTGAGTAACAGCAAGGGCACTTCACATTATCACAACAAGTGCAGCAGTAGGTAAACTTGGTACAAGTAAGGTAAGGCATACTCATGATATTGAGGTAATCCACCAACAAGGCTACCAAATGTTAAGCACAATTAATTTTAGAATGTCAGTTTATGAATAAAAAAAGATGTGCTTTTACATGCAGCCAATGTATCAAATGACTGCTGCTCAAAGTTTGTGTATTGCTAATTAAAATAGACTAAGGTATCATTGGTTTACTCCTTTTGAGTTTGAACCAACACGGATTACATAATTTGCTACCAGCTAAGATCGGGCAAACTACTTATTACACTTGCTTTTGCTAAGAAACAAATTCGTACCTCCTGTATATCTGCTATGACAAACCTAGTCAATCCCATCTCATCCATTGCTCCCAGAAACTTTTCCAGAGTAGCTGGACCAGGTTCAAAGTTGGCTTCCTAAAGAGGAGAGTTAAAGAGGAAAACTTAGTAAGCATAAAAAATAAAGGTGGCATCAACAGAAGTCAAAACTAGAAGGTTGTACACAAAGAAACAAAATTATGTAGCAATAGCAGTATTCCAACCATATCAATCAATCCTGGATATAATTTGTTCAAGATGATACACAAAGCAGTGCCATCCATCAGGCTTGCTCTCAATTCATCCTCAGTTGTCCCAGGTTGAAGATTTAAATGGGGAACCATAAAGTTCAACCACTGAACCAGTGACTGAAGATTACCTAAAACCAAAGTGAAGAGAGTAAAGGAGTATATTTGCAAATTAGTATAAAAGTATTGAATTGTTGCGTGAGACTGCAATTTGGCTTACCATCAACCACAGCTTCGAACATTCCATTTTGTTCAACAAATATTCGAGGATGCCTTAGGGGCTTGTATACCCTGTTTTGGTCAGTGTTCTTTTCAGCTTGGACGTTCATTTCAAGGTTCTTTAGGACTTAATGTACTTGATGATGCTACAAGTAGGATTACCATTCGCATTAACAACAAACGTCAACAGCTATCCCGAAAACCAAGTAACAAGATACCCTGCTACTTGAAAAACAAAATTGCGGGAACTTTATCTTTTCACATCCAAAAGATCTACATAAAAATATTGAAATAAATGGAAGACATAACTCATGTAACTTAACTCTCTGGAATACCAAACCACATGGGTGTGTGTCAGTAAAATAGTTCACATATAAACTATTATAGGAGCACGTGTTTACGGCTTTTGATCAAGAACGCGAGCCATTTTGCAAATTAAGACCGCATTACGTAGAAATCAAAAACTCGTCCTGGATACAGCAAGCGCCATTCTTACAATGCTAAAGCATCTTGGGAAAAGAATAAATGAAAACCCCGGATTCTTTTCTTTCCCTACAAAATTTACAGGCAATCACGGTGCACAAAGACGGAAACACAATGTCATGACTTATCTAATACAGAAGCATTCAACTCCTTTTATTCCAATTCCAAAAAAAATAGAACAGAAAATACGAAATTGCATGAGCTTCATTACTGCATTCACCTCAAATTTTAGTCAATTGCCGAACACGAAATATGCAATGTGCATCAAACAAAAACTCGCAAAATGCAGAGGAAATAGAGGGATGCTAATGGGAGGAGAAGACGAGATCGGCAAGCCGAAACCATCCGAAACTCCCCCTCCTCCTTCCACAAAACAAACAACCAAAAACGGCCAGCAATCTGAGCGCCCCTAGAGATTGTTTTTATGTGATTGTGAGAGATGTAAACAAACTAGTCTATGAAATGATATTTTTAGATAATAATGATTACCCAAAAATTAAAGAGCTAAAATATTGTTGCGAAAGCGAGCGTTTGTCTGTTTTCTGGTACTTTCAAAAGTTTGGGGTAGGGCCCATTCCCACTAAATTTGGAGTGAAGTTCCCGCCTCCAAGCATTGGCCGTTCGCTTTTCCTTCTCTGATTTAAAAGTTCTGAATTACCACTTACAAACCCGCCATAACTGATAATTCCCTTAATTTGGAGTTTTTTTTTTTCCTTTTTTAATTTAAAAATTATAATTAATTTTATTAGAATTTGATTTTTGTTTCACCCGTATCTTCTAATATCATTTTCTGTTAAAAAATCTAATAAAAGAATATTAAAATGAAGCCATAACATTTATTATGGTCTTATCACTTAACACATGACATCGTATTGCATGTGATGTTATGTAACACATTTACATGATAACACATAAAGGGAATAGTTTAGGACTTCTGAATTTCGAAAGACTTTTCAACTCTAAACTAATCTCAAGCATCGGGAGAACTTGGTAGCTACCAGGACCAATGTTATGAATACCGTATCGAATTTGGTATCGGATTGAAATTCAAACGGGCTGTCACTAATCTAGGTTGATCTGGGATATCGTTTGGAAAATTTTTAAATTTATGAAATAGTCCTAAAATTTTAAAAATTGCAAAATAGTCCATATTGGTATATTATACAGTTATACTATATAATATCAACCATGCTTTCAAAAATCTTAATAATAAATAATAATGACAATTAATATAAAATAACAATAATTTTAAATATTTTACATATAAATAATAACCACAATTAATATAAATAAAGACAATTATCATCATACAATTATAAAATTAAGAATAATAAAAGTATTTAAAATATTACAATAATTAAAAAACATTTTTAAATTTATAAAATTGTCCTTGAATTTTTTTAAAATTACAAAATAGTCCATTGTCATATTGTAAAGTTGTAGATTATTTAATTTAGTTTTTTGTTTATATCTTATTCATTTTAGTTTATATATATCTTTATTATATTTTAATTATTTCTATATATAATAATTATCTATATATAATGTATATCAATATATAATAATTATCTAAATATAATAAGTAATTGTAAAATAATGAAAATAATTCAAAATTTTGAATTATTAATTATTTTCTATTCTATCAAAATTTTGAATTATTTTTTAGAATTGTTGTTTTTCACATTCCATTTCATTTTACATTTAATTAGACATAATCAAAATTTTATTTAATATATAAAATTAATTTAATAATTATTAATAAATATAATTAATTTTAAAATATTTAAATTTTATTAAATAATTTAAAATATATAAAATAAATATTAGTTTATAAATAAATATTATATAAACTATTAAAATAAATTTAAATAAAAATAATTTATTAGTAATAAAAATAAAATAATTTATTAGTAATAAAATAAAATAATTTATTTTAAGTTTTATTTAATTTATAATTATTATTAGTAATAAAATATTTATTATTATTTTAAAACTTTGAAAAAAGGGGGAATAAGAGGTGGGAGGGAGGAAATTTTAAAATTTTGGAAAAAGTCCCTAATTTTAAAAATTTCGATCTGCAAAGATATTGACCAATATTTTGAATATCGAATCGATGTCACTTGAATTGGCGGTGCATCGATCGGTATTTTTTACCGGTACTATTATACCGTGCAGATCGATTTTCGGTAGGAACGAACGTCTTAGGTTGATCTTGCCATTACTGATCGAAATTCATAATATTGACCAGGACGGCTTGGAGCAATGACTCAAGTCACAGTTTTTATTTTTAAGCCTTTTTCTGCGTTTGGTTAGCGTCCTCAGAGGTGAGGACGGAGGACAAGAATATAAAAGTTCTGTCCTCCGTAGCGTTTGCTTGCTGTCTTCGTCCATTTTTGTTCTATCCTCAAAGGACGAGGATAAAATTTTTTGTTCCATCCAAAACTGAGGTACAAAAATTCTTGTCATAAAGACAAGAAATGAAAATGACGAAAATAACCCTCTCATTACAGACGAAACCTTTGCGAATCGCTGTCCTCGGTCTCCTTCTTCCCTCTGTGCTTCGTCTCCCCAGTGAAAGGTATGAAAAATACGCTCCTTCTTTTCTCTGCTTCGTCTCTACAATGAAAGGTAAGTATTTGTTTTATCTATTGACGGGAGGAGATTGGACAGAACTTTGCTTATTTTTCACTTTGTCTACCTCCAAATCGTCTTCTCCAGAAACGCGCAGTCTCCCTTCAACCAACCCAGCTTCCTACTATCTCTCCTCTCTTCTCGGTAAGACTCTTTCATGCCATCGATTTTGTTTTTCTAAGGTATGGCTAATGGGTTTGCAATGGCTTAGAGTTTTGGTTATGGAGTTCTGTGTGTTGTTAATGGATGTCGATGAAGGGGTAAGCCAAGAATGAATATTTGCTTACACCAGTACAGCTATAGGTTAAGGCATTCTCCATCAAACGGTAGAATAGAAATATAGGTTAACGCATTCGCCACTCTACACATTTCAGCCATCCCTCATGTAGCTTCATTGATCTGATACCTTTTTATCACTTACAAAATCAGTCACACTTGATTAAGAAGTAGAATTAGGAAGGAAGGAAGAAGAATAACACAAGGAAATCCTCGCAACAAATCAGATAGAAAAGATGATAGGGATAGAGAATAACAACTTTCATTTTATATTGTTCACTGCAGCCCAAATCTATTACACAACAATTTAAAGCAAGGGGAACTAATATAGAGTAGACACATATCCAATAGCTATTGTGGGAGAGGAAAACTTTGCACAAACCTCTTGTAAAAATGTAACTTATTATGCTCTGAAATCGTTCCTCCTATGTTTGTAGTCCCTCCTTGCTCACTTTTATAATTTGCTATTTTACCCTTTGTATTAGGAATTTGTTTTTGTGGTTGCTGTTGGATCTGATTGTGAAATCCATGTGTTTCCAATCTATATTGCTCAACTTTATGACCTATCTTGTTCTCATTTGTATGTTTGTTACACCCATTCATCTGTATCTTGGTGCATTGTCCTCCATACTCACTGAATCGCTTCATTACCAAAGACTTGCTCTTCCTTTCAAGTTAATAATATTATCCTTCCATTATAAGGACTTGGTATTCAGATTGTCCTAGTTCAATTTAGGTTTGAGGTCTTATATTGAGCTATCATTACTTTAATAGAAATTTACCTTCCTTTAATAGCTAAGTTTGATAGAGAACATCAGTGTATAAAGATCCATATTATAAAGTGTGTAAAGAGCATCAATTATACAGTGTTCTATTTCCCTTTCTTTATACGTGATCTCAAAGTCATATGATAAAACAGTAGGAATCATGCTTGTTGGAAATGAATGTGCATGTTTTGTTCCAAAAACAATTTGAAACTTCTGTGGTTTGTATTAATTAAAAAAAAAGACTCTCACTCAAATAATGATGCTATTATTTAAAACTATTATGACAATTGTTAATTTTTTTCATATGTGAATAATTCTTGTTGTTTAAGTGTCAATGACTTATCGTTAAATGCTAATAGATACCCCTTTTGTATGAGTGCTACTCCCACACATTGTTTGAATCATTTATTTCTATACCCTACGCTTGGAATAATTGGGAAGAGACAAGACAGAAACTAAAGTTTTAGAGCTATTTTCAGTGTTTGAAATGCCATATTTGGTTCCTCTTTCGTACTAAAGGTATCTTTTTTAAAAAACTCTCATTTGGGGTAATTGCCACTTCTCTACCTAAGATGATATGCCTTAAGTTGGCCAAAAGATACATTTATTCCTGTGGCTAAGAACTAGTTTTGAGTTATTATGTCAAGAATAATTGTGAGATGCTGCAAATGATCAACAAATGTGTATCTATAAATTAGAGTGTCATCAAGAAAAGATAAATAAAGTTCCTTATTAGATTAGCTTTCAACATTCCATTCATTACTTTAAATTGTAGATGGGACATTAGTCGGTATAAATGGTATTAATGATATGCTTAAATGATGATAAATCTATCTTTGATGATATGTTTAATCAACTCTATAAGGAATGTATAGGAATCAAAAGCTATCCTTTAGTAGGTTGAAGCATTTCTGGACTCTTTAGCATATATTTTGGTTTCCTTTGGTAAACGTATTTCACTCCACTTCACTTTAGGAAAACAAAAACTTGCCTCAGTTACATGAACACTACTATGGACATGTTTAAACCCTTGTCAACAATTTATTTAGCAAAGCAAACACATCTTGCAAAACCTTTTCCTCACTTATTGCAAAATTAGACTTTTGAAGTGATTGCATAAATGGTACATCTCAAATTGGCTGTGGGAATCCTAAGCTGAGTATTAATCTCACCAGTAAGCACTTTAGCCAATTTCTTGTTCATATATATCTCCATCATGACCCGAATTTCATACCTCCAGAATTGCATGAAGCTCATCCTTGTGTTAGAGTAGTGCCCTAAAGGCAATCGCCTTTAGCGTGTTTTGTACAAAGTTGTGTACATACTTTATGAATAAATAAAGAAAGACATATTTCATTAATTTGATGTTCATTATTTATGAATGGATATTGATCTATAAGCAAATTAATGAAGTCCTTGATATATGACATAGCATGAAGGAAATTATGATGTGATCATACTACTAAGATTCCTATCATGTGCAATTATGTCAGTATCTAAATTATCCTAGTCATAGGATTCTGAGGCTGGACATCGAATCCGGAAAGACTAGCACATCTCAAGCTCCTTGATTTGGTCAAGCAGTGGATCTCAGAAACTGTAAATATGAGATATTTAGGGTTGAGATGTGGATGCTTACTAGAGGTAGTAAGTACATTGGATGACCTGATATGAGATCATCACATGGATGTCCTATTCTAATGTCAGTGATAATCTCATCACAGCAATGGTGCAAGTATCCTTAGACTTGAGGTACTCAAGGATATCTTGGATACTGATTATGTGCTTTGACTCCATTCCTTGTTGCCTTATAAAGGTCGCTCGTAGGGTGGTGCTTGGGTACAGTTTGAGGTATTCGAAGGTAATTGAGTAGCCAATAGAGGATTCACCACTTCTGTGATAGCAGAAGATGATACCCATGGCCTCTTGTCAGGGTCATTACTTGGAAATCTCTGATCAGAGTACATATGTCATGAAGAGTGTTTTCATTGACATATTAAGTAATGAGTCCCAGGACAAGAACTAAAATCACTTGGACTAGATTTGATGTAGTCAGTCTAGTAAGAGTTGACACTTTGCCCATACTCATAACCAAGTGGGGTATAGCATGGTGAAAGGACGAATTGCACGGTAATTGTCTATGGAAAGGTTCGTGATATGGTTCATGATGAATATAGGTTCATTCGTCAAACCAATTACTTTCCGGTCAATTGGGAGTCATGATGTGTTGCTAGATACCGCTCATGACTTGCTTGGATTAAGTGTTGATCTAAGTGGCCAACATAACCGGGAACCTAATGGGTCACACGCATAAGAGTGATTCGGAGAATTTGTAAAATAGTTTTGGACAGAGATCCAATATATGGAGAGCAAACGGATTAAATGGATCCCAATAAGATCGAGATATGTCCTGATGAGATCGCGACATCGATATTGCTGAAAAAAGTTTTCGGTGGTTTTTCTATACCGGAACTCGGTAGGACCGACCCTAGTGTGACTGGACTACTTCAGCAGTTATATACATATATATATATATGATTAATTAATTAAAGAATATATATATATATATATGCTATACGTGGAAGAAGGAGGAGAGGAAGCTTGTCTTTATTTTATATATATATGAGACTAACGTGGAAAGGGAGGAGAAGCTTCTCCTTTATGCTTTGTCATTAGTTGTATTAAATGAATAAAAGACAAAATAGCTAAAGGAGGAAGTGGATGGTCGTTGGCTTTGGATAAAAAGAAGAAGAAAGGTTTTGTAAAACCTAAGAGATTTGTTCTCTCATCCATCGATCATCAAGCTCTTCTCCTTCTCCAAGCATATTCTTCTCCATCGTTTCTCAAGCTCTCCAAGGACAAAGGTAAGAGCTAGCACTCTTTAATTTGTTCTAGCTATTCCCGGGTCAAAGGGTTTGTCCCGGTTAGGTTCTCCAATCTCTGCGTGGATACCGTTAGAGACGGTCTCCTTTAGTCGTTTTGGTTTGACTTTATTATATAATCACATGGATCCGGCTTTGGGAAGGTCCGGAACAAAAAATTGTTTTCCGCGTGGGCATGTGATGCTCACATCGGGATTTTCCTACGGTGGTATCGAGCCACTTGTTGTAGGTGTAAGTCGACTTGTATGAAGATGTAAGTCGACTTATACCGGTCCAGTACTAATAAGTCGACTTGTATACCGTAAGTCGACTTATGCGTGTCTGATCTTAGTGAGATTATTACTGATGGTGCCACAAAGGCAATCTCCTTTAGCGCTTTTTGTTCATAGTCATGTATGAGACTTTATGAATAAATAAAGAAAGGCATGTTTCATTTATTTGATGTTCTTTATGAGTTGATATTGATCTTTAATCAAATTAATGAAGTCCATGATATATGACATAGCATGAAGGAAATTATGATGTGATCATAATCCTGGAGATTCCTATCATGTGCAATTATGTCATTATCTAAATCTCCCTAGTCATAGGATTAATGAGACTGGACATCATTAATCCGGACAGATTAGCATATGTTATACTCCTTGATTGGATCAAGCAGTGGATCTCGAAACCGTAATATGGGATATTTAGAGTTGACATGTGGATGCTTACTAGCGATAGTAAGTACATTGGATGACTGCCATGAGATCATCACATGGATGTCCTATTCTAATGTCGGTGATAATCTCATCATAGCAATGGTGCAAGTATCCTTAGACTTGAGGTACTCGAGGATATCTTGGATATTGATTACGTGCTTTGACTCCATTCCTTGTTGCCTTTCGAGAGGTTACTCATAGGGTGGTGCTTGGAGTGCGACTTGAGGTATTCAAGGTAATTGAGTAGTCAATAAAGGATTCATCACTTACGTGATAGCGAAAGAGATACCTGCCTCTTGTCGGGATCATTACTTTAAGTCTCGGCGGAGTATAAATATGTCATGAAGAGTGTCTTCATGGACATATAAAGTAATGAGTCCTAAGGCGAGAACTGATATCACTGGGCTAGACTTAGTCTAGTAAGAGTTGACACTTTGACCATACTCATAACCAAGTGGGGTATAGGATGATGAAAGGACGAATTGCACGATGGTTGTCATGGAAGGTTCGTGATCCGGTTCGTGATGAATTCATCAAACCAATTACTTTCCGGTCAATTGGGGTCATGATATGTTGCTAGGCATGCGCTCATGACTTGCTCAGATTAATTGTTAATCTAAGTGGCCAACATAACCGGAACCTAAAGGGTCACGCGCATAAGAGTGTTTCAGAGAATCCGTAAAATAGTATTGGACAGAGTTCCAATTATGGAGAGCATTAGGATTAAATGGATTCCGATGAGATCGAGATATGTCCCGATGAGATCGCGACATTGATATTGCTGAAAAAGATTTCCGGGGGTTTTTCCCATACCGGGACCCGATAGGACCGACCCCAGTGTGACTGGACCACTTTAGTAATATATATACATATATATATATGATTAATTAATTAATATATATATATGTTGAATACGTGGAAAGCATGAAAGAAGGAAATGGAATCTTCCATTTTACATGCTTAGTCATTAAGTAATAAATGACTAAAAGACAAAACTAAGAAGATAAAAGATGATGATGCTCGTAGATGAGAAAAAGAAGTAGGTTTTGGAAGAAAAACCTATGAACTTGAGAAGTGTTCTTCGTGGGTTGAAAAGGAAGAAGGAAAAGTGATTTTTCATCTTTCAATCTCTCATCAAGCTCATCTTCATCTTTCAAGCTTCTCCTCCATCATTTTCCAAGCTCTCCAGGACAAAGGTAGGGTCTAGCAGCCTTTACTTTATTCTAGCTATTCCCGGGTCAAAGGGGTTTGTCCCGGTTAGGTTTCGATCTCTGCGTGGATACCTTTAGAGATAGTCTCTATTATTATTCAGGTTTGAGTCTTCATACCGACACATAGATCCTGGCCTTGGGAAGGTCCGCGACAAAATTTTTGTTTTCTGCACCTGGTACATGTGATGTACCTCCGGGATTTCCTACAGTGGTATCGAGCCACTTGTGTCGTGTATGAAGCTAAAACCCTAGCTAGGTCGGACTTCCTATTTGAATTTGATGTTGATGCATGTATGCTGTCCAAATTTCGAATTAATATAGGGATATGTTTTCAAAATTTTCTGCCCAGAATTGTTCATAACATGTTATAGAATATGTCTGTGAAAGATGAGAATTTATCAATTTGTTTTGATATAGTTTTGCTATTTTATTCCCTAAGGTTCTAGATGCTGTTTTGTGACACATTCTGTGAACAGGCATGTGTATAAATTCGATAATAAATTCTAGAAAATTTTTTTTTCGGATTGGCCTTCACCAACATGTCCCTAAGATGTTTGTGAATGTCTATGTGGATGGAAAAGTGTTTTCAAGGTGATTTGCTATTTATTCACGAATTTATTCTATGCTGTTGGGAATAGCTGTGTTGATGAACACAGATTTTGAATCGGTTTTGTTGCTTAGGTTGACTGAGTTTTTGATGGCTATAAATCCTGAAAAAATTCATGAAGGTTTTTTTGAACATTTAGTAACCTGTATAATTTTCTCAGAATTTATTGAAATTTTTTCAATGATTATTTCGAGCAATGTGTAGTACTTGGCAGTTTTGTGAACATTGCTGGGACTGTTTTGCTTGACATAATTGAATGTGTATTTTTCAGTTCCAATGCCTTGGACCATTTTTAATGTGATTTAAAATGAGTTATCTTGATGTTGTATGCTTGCCAAACTGAATTTCTTGAATTTGGTTTTCCAAGAATTTTCGGATGCCGAATAGGTCACATTAGCGTCTCGTTAGTGTATTTCATTATCTTGCTTGTTTTGGCCGTCATAATTTTTGTGACTTGTGCCGAAGTAATTTGACAACGTATGGACTAGCTAGAGATGCTTAGGGTGATAATTTGGTGTTTCCTAAATTGTTTGGATATTTATGAGTAATGACTCATTTTCAAGCTTTTCTTGTATGATTTGACTATATATGGCAATCATGTAACAATGAAGTGTTCATTGGTACATCAAATTAACAGATATTACCTTAGGTATGTTGGTATTGTGAATTGGGACTACGGATTGAGAAATTAGCCGATTAGATAGCAATTTAAGCTTGGATAAGTCGACTTACACAATGTACAAGTCGACTTGTCCGTCTTATTTATAGGCGTATAAATCGACTTGCACAATGGTACAAGTCGACTTGTTAGTACCTGATTACACAAAATCGACTTACACATGCATAAGTCGACTTACACGAGAGACATAAGTCGACTTATACATACACAAGTCGACTTATAACATGCAAAGGAGGGATGATGGATGATTTTAGGTATAAATTCAATGTGATTGATGAAGTACCTAAGTCATGTCATATAGTCATGATGACTATAATCCTACGACTTGGAGAAGAAGAAGATGAGACACGAAAACCCTCAAATCATATGAAAACTAACGCCTTCCATTAATATGGTAAGAACCAGAGTTCTTATAGGGTTGGGTTGTTGGGTAAACCCAAGCTCGCTCTATATGGATATGTTCGAACCATGAAAATGTGATTTTCGGATTAATGGGTTGGTTTTCACTAGAAGCGTTGGTTTGTTGAGTAAACTCAAGGTCAACGTGGACAGAGGCGAAATTGGGTAGCATACATCAGATGTATGCGCATCAAAGAGTTGATAACCCAATGTAAGTGCACACATCAACAAGTTGATAGCACTGATCGATAGTTGTGTCTAAGATGTAATTGGTATATCTGATACCTCCCGAGACATAAGGTGGCTTGTTGGGTAAACCCAAGGTCATGCTTAATGTCGGTTATCGATGATGCAATTGGTATGTTCGATTTGTAAGTGGTAAGTCGACTTACACATGTTCGGTACCGATAAGTCGACTTGTTCATTAGATAAGTCGACTTGTTTAAGGTCGGTACTGTTTATTTGTGCCCTAAAGGCAATCCCCTTTAGCGCGTTTTATTCAAAGTCGTGTGCAGACTTTATGAATAAATAAAGAAAAGGCATTATTCATTAATTTGATATTCATAAATATTGTTTATGAATTGATTTGATCTTTAATCAAATTAATGAAGTCCATGATATATGACATAGCATGAAGGAAATTATGATGTGATCATACTAAAGATTCCTATCATGTGCAATTATGTCAAGATCTAAATTCTCCTAGTCATAGGATTAATGAGGCTGGACATCATTAATCCGAATAGACTAACACATGTCATATTCCTTGATTGGATCAAGCGGTGGATCTCGAAGCGTAAATATGAGATATTTAGAATTGACATGTGGATGCTTACTAGCGGTAGTAAGTTCATTGGATGACCTGCCATGAGATCATCACATGGATATCTTATCTAAGTGTCAGTGATAATCTCATCATAGCAATGGTGCAAGTATCCTTAGACTTGAGGTACTCAAGGATATCTTGGATACTGATCCTGTGCTTTGACTCCATTCCTTGTTGCCTTCCAGAGGTAACTCATAGGGTGGTGCTTGGTGCGACTTGAGGTATTCGAAGATAATTGAGTAGCCAATAAAGGATTCACCACTTCTGGATTAGCAGAAGAGATACCCATGGCCTCTTGTCGGGATCATTACTAAGGCTGGCCAGCATGTATGTCATGAAGAGTGTCTTCATTGACATATAAAGTAATGAGTCCCAGGACGAGAACTGATATCACTTGGGCTAGACTCAGTCTAGTGAGAGTTGACACTTTGACCATACTCATAACCAAGTGGGGTATAGGATGGTGAAAGGACGAATTGCACGTAATTGTCATGGAAGGGTTAAGTGATCCGGTTCGTGATGAATACATCAAACCGATTACTTTCCGGTCAATTAGGGGTCGTGATGTGTTGCTAGATACCTCTCATGACTTGCTCAGATTAATTGTTAATCTAAGTGGCCAACATAACCGGAAGCCTAAAGGGTCACACGCATAAGAGTAATTCAGAGAATCTGTAAAATAGTAATTGGACAGAGTTCCAATTATGGAGAGCATTAGAATTAAATGGATCCCAATGGGATTGGGATATGTCTCGATGAGATCGCGACATCAATATTGCTAAGAAAGGTTTAGAAGTTTGTTTTAGCAGGGGGCGATGAGTAGGTAGGACCGACGCCAGTTGGACTGGACCTTAGCAATTATATTCTAATTAATTAATTAAGTAATTAATTAATTAATTATTATATAAATATATGCATGTGTCGTTGGAATGGGAGAATGGAAGGGATTAGCTTTGACTTTTCAAAGTTCATTTCTTTAATCCATTAATAAATGAATGGCTATTAAGCCATACACTTGGCCTTAGCTTATGGTACTCTTTTAAGAGTTAAAAGATACATATAAGAAGGCTTAGAAGGTGATGGTCGACGGTGCTTATGGGTTGGAAGAGAAGTGGAAAACTTAAGTGTTAAGTTTCCTTTGAAAATGGTTTTTCAAGCTTTCTTCCTAAAGGCATCATCGTTTCTTCTCTACTTCTCCAAGGGTTCCAACGTTCAATCTCAAGCTCTCCAAGGACAGAGGTAGGGTCTAGCAGCCTTTAATCTGTTCTAGCTATTCCCGGGTCAAAGGGTTTGATCCGGTTAGATTTTCTGATCTCTGCGTGGATACCTTTAGAGATAGTCTCTTTTGGCTATTTAGGTTGATGTCTTCATACCGATACCTGGATCCTGGGTTTCGGGAAAGTCCCGGGAAAAAAAATTTTTGTTTTTCGCTGCCGGTACATGTGATGTACCTCCCGGGATTTTCCTACAGTGGTATCAGAGCGTCTGGTATCGTGTATGCAGCTATAACCTAAGCGAGATCAGAAATCCTAATGGAATTTTCTGTTGATGCATGCTATCTGTTCAGATTTCGAATTTTTATTGTGATATGTTTTTCGAAATTTTTCTGCCCAGGATTGTTCATAAAATGTTAGAGAATATGTCTATGAATTTTCAGAATTTATTGATTTGATTTGATATAGTTTTGCTAATTAATTCCCTAAGGTTACAGATGCTGTTTTGTGAAACGATTCTGGAACAGGCATGAGTATAAAATCGAGAATAAATTCTAGAAAAATGGTTTTTCGGAGTTTCCTTCACCTAAATGTCTCTAAGATGTTGTTGAATGTTTTTGAGCATGGAAATTTGATTTCAAGGTGATTGGATATTTATTCACGAATTTATTCTATGCTGTTGGGAATTGCTGTGCTGATGAACACAGATTTTGAATCGGTTTTGTTATTTAGGTTGACTGAGTTTTTGATGGCCTAAAATCCTGAAACAATTCATGTAGCATGTTCTGAACATGTAGTAACCTATATAATGTTCTCATGATTTATTGAAATTGTTTCATTGATCATTTCAAGCAATGTACAGAACTGGACAGTTTTGGTGAAAAATTGTTGGGACTGTTTTGCTTGGCTTGATTGAGTGTGCTTTTTCAGTTCCAATGCCTTGCACCATTTTTAATGTGATTAAAAATGTGTTATAATGATGTAGTATGATTTCCAAACTGAATTGCTTGAATTTGTTTATCCTAGAATTTTCGGATGCCTAATTGATCACATTAGCGTCTCGTTAGTATATTGCATTATCTTGTTTGTTTTTACCGTCATATTTTTATGGCATGTGCTGAAGTAAATTTGATAATGTATGTGCTAGCTAGAGATGCTTAGGATGATAATTTGGGTGTTCCTAAATTGTTTGGAAATTAATGAGTTTTGACTCATTTCAAGCTTTTCATATAGTTTGACTATTTAAGGCTTTCATGGTTCAATGAATTGTTCATTGATACATCAAATTTATCGAGATATTACCTTAGGTATGTAGGTGTTGTGAATTGGAATTGCATGGATTGAGGAATTAGCGATTAGAGATTATAGCAAATTACATTGGACAAGTCGACTTATTTAGGATATAAGGCGACTTGTTCAATGTCTGTCATAAGTCGACTTGCGATGTACAAGGCGACTTGTGCATGGGCGTAGGCATAAGGCGACTTGTGCGGGATACAAGTCGACTTGTGCGAGAAGCGAAGACAAGGCGACTTGTATTATGATACAAGGCGACTTGTGTATGGCGAGGGCATAAGCGACTTGCATTTGATGAAAGTCGACTTGTGGCATCTCGAGTTGGATGATGGATGATTAAAAGTTGATTCAATTGGATTGATGAAATCTAAATCATTCCATATAGTCTTCGTGACTATAATCCTTGACTTGGAGTCTAGAGTTTCTAAATCCTCCTCGGTATATGAAAACTAACGCCTTCCATTAATATGGTAAGAACCGAGTTCTTATAGAATTTGGGTTGTTGGGCAAACTCAAGCTCACTCTATCTGGATATGTTGAACCATGAAAATAAGATTTTTGGATTAATGGGTGGGTTTTCCTTTGGGCGTTGGTTTGTTGAGCAAACTCAAGGTCAGCGTGAGCAGAGGCGAAATCGGGTAGTATACATTAGATGTATGCGCATCGAAGAGTTGATACCCATGTAAGTGCACACATCAACAAGTTGATAACAACGATCGATAGTTGTGTCTAAGATGTAATTGGTATATCGATACCTCCGAGACTTAAGGTGGCTTGTTGGGTAAACCCAAGGTCATTCTTAATGTCGGTTATCGATGATACAATTGGTATGACCGATACCTACCGATTGACCTAAGTTGTGGCCTGTTGGGCAAACCCAAGGTCACTCTTAACAATGTCGGATATCGACCCACTAGGACATTATGTCACTTTGTTTCTCTGGATTCGTAAAGAGGGTTATGGATTCTAGGAAACTAGTGGGAGCCATATGCATATCATGCAAGTCCTTATGATCATGCAGGCAATTCTATCCTATCATTCCTTCTCTCTATCGCGTTTAGGTTGATTGAAGAAGTTGTTCAGTGTGAATTTTCGCTCTCTATTCTGAACCGATTTTTCTTGATTGGCTGAGGAATATGAGAATTGTTCTCGAATCGAGGCGGGATCGTCCTAGATATTCCACTTCCGGATGTACTGCCGTCGATGCTTGATGAGGATCGAAAGCATATCGTAAGCATCTAAAGACGATGATATGGATACTTGCATTATGCTTGCCTTGATGTCACGAGGCTGCGAAGCGACGAGTCTATGGATGCTCACACTATAGTATTTCATCTTAAGGAGCTGTTTGATGAGTAAGCTCGATCTGAAAGGTTCGAGACCTCGAGGCTTCTCTTCACCAAAAGATGGCTCAGGGACAATCTAGCATGCGATACCACGAGGATGAATGGCTATATTGAGAGATTGGATGTCTTAGGATTTGTAATGGATTATGAGTTAAGTAGAGACTTAATTCTAGTTGGATTGTCGACGGTTATTCCCGGTTAGTGTTAAACTATCGGATGAACCAAATATCCACACAATTCTGAGTGATCAATCTGCTTTCATAATGGTGAGCAAGCTATCAAGAGAGATAGCAAGTGCTAATGGTGGATGCTTCTTCTTCTAGTTCAAAGAAGAAAAGGCCAAGAAACTAAAGGAAGTGCCATCAAGGAAAAACCAAAGATTACGCCCCAAAGGATTTTGCTTTCATTGTGGCAAGTCTAGCCACTAGAGGCGGCTATAAAATCTATCTCGAGTCCTTGAAGCGAAGAAGGCATCGATGCCTCTACTTCTTCAAATATGTTTGTCATTGAGGTTAATACTATTCTGATCCAAACATATCGGTATTTGATACGGATGTGGCTCATACATATGAAATGATATCACGGGGCCTCGGGGACGATGAGATGACTCATAAAGGAGAACTAGACCTTCGTGTAGGTAATGCGGCAAGAGTTGCTACATTAGTCAGTAAACACTTATGTCTTGTCACTCCCTAGTGGGCTTGTATTCAAATTGGATGATTGTCATTTTGTACTGTTTTAACAAAGAACATATTATGCATTTCTTGTTTCAATAAATTTGTTTTCCATTGGACTTTTAGTAGCAATGGTTGTTCTATTAGTTCGAATGGAATGCTCTATGCTACTGGTACATTATGCAATGGAATTGACATATTAGATATGTCATATCCAGTTTTGAATGTCAATGACGCGAAAAGACATAATCGAGATAATTTAAAATCAACTTACTTATGGCATTGTCGGCTTGGCCATATAAATGAGACACGCATCGCTAAGCTCCATAAGAATGGCAGTTTAGGGTCATTTGATTATGAATCATATGACACATGTGAATCTTGTTTATTAGGCAAGATGACCAAGTTATCCTTTAAGGGAAAGGAAAACGAGTGAATGGAATATTAGACCTAATACATTCGGATGTATGTGGTCCGATGTCCATCCATGCCACAAGTGGTTGTTTTTACTTCATTACTTTTATCCGTGATTATTCACGATATGGGTACCAGATGTCGATGAGATACAAATCAAAGCATTTGAAAAGTTCAAATAATTCAGAAATGAAGTAGAAAACTAACTTGGTAAAAGTATGAATACATTACGATCTGATCGTGGTGGAAAATGTTTAGACCAATAGTTTTGGATTATCTCAGAGATAATGGGATTTTATCTCAGTACACTCCACCTTGCACGCCGCAAAGACAATAGTGTGGTGAAAGGAGATATCGAACCTTGTTAGACATGGTGCGATTAATGATAGGTTTTACTGCAGTTTTTGGGGTATCTTTCGAGACAAATTTGTTTACTTGTTAAACGAGTTCCATTAAAGATTTGATGTTACTCCATATGAGATATGGACTAACCGAAAGCCCTATCTTTCTCAATGAAAGTTTGGGGTTGTCTGCTTATGTGAAGCGGACACGGTCAGATTAACTTGATGCAAAGTCGACAAGTGTTTGTTAAATAGGATATCGTGGGATATCAATTCTACCTTCTTTGAGAACAAAAGTTGTTTGTTTCCAAGCATCTTTGTTTTCTTAAAGAGAGTTTCTTTTACAAGAGGACGGTGGGGAGCAAAGTTGAACTTGAGGAAGTTCAAGATGCTCGAACAAACATAGATCAATCGCTGAACTCAAGCTGTCACTCATATAGATGAGGTAACAGTTCAACCTTCTACTACACACAATTTAAGTAGGTTAAGTAGGATACGACTGCTTCCGAGAGATATGAATTTCTCGTAAGTGAACAGAATGACTTATTGCTCATATGAGATGACGCGCCTACTACCTATGAACAGGTTCTGAAAAGTTCAAAGTCTGGAACATGGCTTTGTGCCATGAAATCTGAAATGGATTCCATATATGAAAACCAAGTATGGACTTTGGTTGTTACACCTGAAGGGATAAAACCCACAGGGTGCAAAGGAGTTTTCAGAAGAAAACCGACATGGATGGTAATGTGATTACTTATAAAGCAAGGCTTGTGGCCAAAGGATTTCGTCAGAGACAAGGAGTTGACTATGACGAGACCTTCAGCCCCGTAACAATGCTTAAATCCATTCGGATACTCCTAGCCATTGCCACTCATTATGATTATGAGATATGGCAAATGGATGTGAGGATCGCTTTCGAGAGGAATTCACCCGAGGATGTGTATGACCTGACACGAGGGCTTCACTTCCATCGATGGCGAAATGGTATGCAAGCTTCGAATTCCATGTATGGATTGAAGCAAGCATCCAGAGTTGGATTATCCGTTTTGATGAGTCAATCAAAGAGTTTGATTTCTCACAAAATCCGGATGATCATTGTGTGAATAAGAAGGTTAATGGGACTGCAATCGTATTCCTTGTGTTGTATGTAGATGACATACTGTAACTAGGAAATGATGTCTTTATCTTTTAATCGATTAAAATTTGGTTGTCCAATCAATTTGTGATGAAAGACCTTGGTGAAGCAACTTATATCCTAGGGATATAGATTTATAGAGATAAATCAAAAGGTTGCTTGGTCTTTCACAATCATCGTACATAGATGAGATGCTAAAGAGGTTTAGCATGGAACAATGCTATGTACGAGGCACGATGTATCGTATGCTCTAAGTGTTACGAGCAGATACCAATCGGATCCTGGTGAGGGTCACTGAGTGGCTGTCAAGAATATCCTCAAGTACTTGCGAAGCACTAAGGATGTTTTCTTGAACTATGGAGATGGAAATCTCCAAGTGTGCGGGCATTCAGATGCTAGTATTTAATCTGATAAGGATGATTCTGAATCACAATCAGGTTATATACATTCACACTGAATAGCGTGGCGGTCAATTGGAAAAGTTTCAAACAAGAGATGACTGCTGATTCATCAACCGAGGCAGAGTACATTACCACATGAGATGCGCAAAGGAAGTGGTTTGGATCAAGAAGTTCATTACTGAACTTAATTTGGTCCCTAGCTGTGATGGGCCCAAAGGATTGTATTGTGATACAATGGAGCTAGTGCACAGGCAAAGGAACCAAGGTCTTATCGACGATCCGAACTCGTACTTTCGCCGATTCGGAGATCATTAGTCGAGATGATATCACGATAGAGAATTCCACGAGCAAAGTGTTGTTGTTCCATTGACAAAGCCATTGTCACGGGAGAATTGTGATTCTCATGGACTCGCTTATGGTATTAGATACTAAAGGCGATTGGCTTTAGGTCAAGTGGGAGATTTGTAAGTGGTAAGTCGACTTACACATGTTCGGTACCGATAAGTCGACTTGTTCATTAGATAAGTCGACTTGTTTAAGGTCTATTTCAGATCTTTTTATTTGTGCCCTAAAGGCAATCACCTTTAGCGCGTTTTATTCAAAGTCGTGTGCAGACTTTATGAATAAATAAAGAAAAGGCATTATTCATTAATTTGATATTCATAAACATTGTTTATGAATTGATTTGATCTTTAATCAAATTAATGAAGTCCATGATATATGACATAGCATGAAGGAAATTATGATGTGATCATACTCTTTGAGATTCCTATCATGTGCAATTATGTCAAGTATCTAAATTCTCCTAGTCATAGGATTAATGAGACCGGACATCATTAATCCGGATAGACTAACACATGTCATATTCCTGATTGGATCAAGCGGTGGATCTCGAAGCTGTAAATATGAGATATTTAGAATTGACATGTGGATGCTTACTAGCGGTAGTAAGTTCATTGGATGACCTGCCATGAGATCATCACATGGATATCTTATCTAAGTGTCAGTGATAATCTCATCATAGCAATGGTGCAAGTATCCTTAGACTTGAGGTACTCAAGGATATCTTGAATCTTGATCCTGCTTTGACTCCATTCCTTGTTGCCTTCCGGAGGTAACTCATAGGGTGGTGCTTGGAGTGCGACTTAAGGTATTCAAGATAATTGAGTAGCCAATAAAGGATTCACCACTTACGGATTAGCGGAAGAGATACCCGTAGCCTCTTGTCGGGATCATTACTAAGGTTTGCCAAGATGTATGTCATGAAGAGTGTCTTCATTGACATATAAAGTAATGAGTCCCGGGGCGAGAACCGATATCACTTGGGCTAGACTCGGTCTAGTGAGAGTTGACACTTTGACCATACTCATAACCAAGTGGGGTATAGGATGGTGAAAGGACGAATTGCACGGTAATTATACATGGAAGGGTTAAATGATCTGGTTCGTGATGAATACATCAAACCGATTACTTTCCGGTCAATTAGGGGTCATGATGTGTTGCTAGATACCGCTCATGACTTGCTCGGATTAATTGTTAATCTAAGTGGCTAACATAACCGGAGCCTAAAGGGTCACACTCATAAGAGTGATTGGAGAATCAGAAAATAGTAATTGGACGAGTTCCAATTATGGAAACATTAGGATTAAATGGATCCCAATGGGATTGGGATATGTCTCGATGAGATCGCGACATCAATATTGCTAAGAAAGGTTTACGGAGCTATTTTAGCACCGGGGCGATGAGCCTAGTAGGGCCGACGCCAGTTGGACTGGACCTTAGCAATTATATTCTAATTAATTAATTAAGTAATTAATTAATTAATTATTATATAAATATATGCATGTGTCGTTGGAATGGGAGAATGGAAGGGATTAGCTTTGACTTTTCAAAGTTCATTTCTTTAATCCATTAATAAATGAATGGCTATTAAGCCATACACTTGGCCTTAGCTTATGGTACTCTTTTAAGAGTTAAAAGATACATATAAGAAGGCTTAGAAGGTGATGGTCGACGGTGCTTATGGGTTGGAAGAGAAGTGGAAAACTTAAGTGTTAAGTTTCCTTTGAAAATGGTTTTCAAGCTTTCTTCTAAAGGCATCATCGTTTCTTCTCTACTTCTCCAAGGTTCCAACGTTCAATCTCAAGCTCTCGAGGACGGAGGTAGGGTCTAGCAGCCTTTAACTGTTTCTAGCTATTCTCGGTCAAAGGGTTTGATCCGGTTAGATTTTCGATCTCTGCGTGGATACCTTTAGAGATAGTCTCTTTTGGCTATTTAGGTTGATGTTTTCATACCGATACTGGATCCCGGTTTCGGAAAGTCCGGGAACAAAAATTTTTGTTTTCCGCTGCCGGTATATGTGATGTACCTCCCGGGATTTTCCTACACGATACCTACCGATTGACCTAAGTTGTGGCTTGTTGGGTAAACCCAAGGTCATTCTTAACAATATCGGATATCAACCCACTAGGACATTATGTCATTTTGTTTCTTTGGATTAAGTAATGAGGGTTATGGATTCTATGAAACTAGTGGGAGCTTTTGCATATCATTCAAGTCCTTATGATTATGCATCTATTCCTATTCTAACATTCTTTCTCTCTTCCGTTTAGGTTGGTTGAAGATGTCTTCCGTGTGAACTTACGCTCGCTAATGGATTCCAACAAGTTAAGCTGGACGAATTTTCTTGGTGGCTAAGGAATCGAAATTGTTCTCGGATCGAGGCTGGATACATCTAGATGTTCCACTTCCGGATGCACTTTCTTGTCGATGCTTCCGATGAGGATCGAAGGCATATCGTAAGCATCTAAAGGACAGTGACATGGCTACTTGCATTATGCTTGCCTCGATGTCACCAGAGCTGCAGAAGCAGCATGAGTCCATGGATGCTCACACTATAGTATTTCATCTTAGGGAGCTGTTTGATAAGTAAGCTCGGTTTGAAAGGTTCGAGACCTCAAGGCTTCTCTTCACCACAAAGATGGCTTCAGGGACATCTGCTGTGCAGTATGCCCTGAAGATGAATGGCTATATTGAGAGATTGGTCGTCTTAGGCTTTGTAATGGATTATGAGTTAAGTATAGACTTAATTCTGGTTGGATTGTCCGAGAGTTATTCACGGTTCGTGTTAAACTATCGGATGAACCAAATATCCACAACAATACCTGAGTTGATCAATCTGCTTAAGACAGCTGAGCAGGCTATCAAGAATGATAGCAAGTTTCTTAATGGTGGTCGCTTCTTCTTACGGTTCAAAGAAGAAAAGAACCTAAAGAAGAAGAAGGCCAAGAAACCAAAGGGCGCCATCAAGAAGAAGACCAAAGAAGCTGCCCGAAAGGAACTTGCTTCCATTGTGGTAAAGATGGCCATTGGGGCGCAATTGCAAAGTCTATCTGAGTCATTTGAAGCGAAGAAGGCATCGGATGCCTCAACTACTTCGGTATGTATGTCATTGAGGTTAATCTTGTTTCGATCACAACATTTGGGTATTTGATCTGGTTGTGGCTCACATATGTAATGATATCACGGGCCTAAGGGACGATGAGCGACTTCGTAAAGGGAGAAGTGAACTGCGTGTTGGAAATGGAGCAAGAGTTCTTTGCATTAGCCGTAGGAACCTATGTTTTGTCTCTCCCACCGGGCTTGTACTCGAATTGGATGATTGTTATTTTGTACCCGTTTGACAAAGAACATCTTTATCATTTCTTGTTTAAATAAATTTGGTTTCCATTTGAATTTTAATAGCAATGGTTGTTCTATTAATTCTAATGGAATGCTTTATGGTCTTGGTACATTATGCAATGGTATTTACATATTAGATATGTATCATCCAATTATGAATGTCAATGACACCAAACGGCATAAAAGAGATAATTTAAAGTCAACTTACTTATGGCATTGTCGACAGGCCATATAAATGAGACACGCATCGCTAAACTCCATAAGAGTGGCGGTTTAGGGTCATTTGATTATGAATCATATGACACATGCGAATCTTGTTTATTAGGCAAGATGACTAAGTTACCCTTCGCGAAAGGGTGAGCAGTGGTGGAGTATTAGACCTAATACATTCGGATGTATGCGGTCCGATGTCCATCCATGCTAGAAGTGGTTGTCGTTACTTCATTACCTTTATCGATGATTATTCTCGATATGGGTACTTGTATCGATGAGATACAAATCTGAGCGTTGAAAAGTTCAAACAATTCGGACATGAAGTAGAAAACCAACTTGGTAAAAGTATCAAGGCATTACGATCCGATCGTGGTGGAGAATACTTAGACCAACAGTTTACGGATTATCTCGAGAGATAATGGCATTTTATCTCGATGGACTCCTCCTTACACCACAAGACAATGGTGTGGCTGAAAGGAGAAATCGAACCTTGTTGGACGTGGTACGATCAATGATGGGTTTCGCATACGATTACCAAAATCGTTTTGGGGTATCTTGCTAGAGACAATTGTTTACTTGTTAAACGAGTTCCTCTAAGGCAGTTGATGTTACTCCATATGAGATGTGGACTAACGAAAACCTTATCTTTCTCATTTGAAAGTTTGGGGTTGTCACCTTCGTGAAGCGGATTGATCGAGATAAGCTTGAAGCAAAGTCGACAAGTGTTTGTTTGTAGGATATCCTAAAGAGACCATGGGATATCAATTCTACCTTGATGAGGAACAAAAGGTGTTTGTTTCAAGCATGATGTCTTCTTAGAGAAAGAGTTTTTCGCAAGAAGGCGGTGGGACAAAGTTGAACTTGAAGAAGTTCAAGATGCTCAACAGAACCTGAATCAACCGCACGAACTCGAGGCATCACTCATTCGGATGAAATGCAGCTTCAACCTTCTACTACACACGAAGTTCGTGGGTCAAGTAGGATACGCCTTGTTCCCTAGAAATATGGATTTCGTAAGTGAACAGAATGACGTATTGCTCATAGAAGATGATGAGCCTGCTACCTATGAAGAGGTTACGAAAAGTTGATGTCGAAAAATGACTTTCGCCATGAAAGCGAAATGGATTCCATGTACCAAAACCAAGTATGGACTTTGGTTGATGCACTTGAAGGATAA
This sequence comes from Erythroxylum novogranatense, assembly GCA_029891385.1. NCBI lineage: Eukaryota > Viridiplantae > Streptophyta > Magnoliopsida > Malpighiales > Erythroxylaceae > Erythroxylum > Erythroxylum novogranatense. The sequence continues at coordinate 82,812,499 of CM057228.1, forward strand.
AACCTATAGGGTGCAAATGGGTTTCAAGAAGAAAACCGACATGGATGGTAATGTGATTACTTATAAAGCAAGGTTTGTGGCGAAAGGATTTCGCCGAGACAAGGAGTTGACTATGACGAGACCTTGACCCAGTAGCAATGCTTAAATCCATTCGGATACTCTAGCCATTGCCGCTCATTATGATTATGAGATATGGCAAATGGATGTGAAGACGACTTTCCTTAATGGAAATCGGCGAGGATGTGTACATGACACAACCGAGAGGCTTCACTTCCATCGATGGCGAAAAGGTATGCAAGCTTCGAAATCCATTTATGGATTGAAGCAAGCATCCAGAGTTGGAACATCCGTTTTGATGAGTCAATCAAAGAGTTTGGTTTCTCACAAAATCCGGATGAACACTGTGTGTACAAGAAGGTTAATGGGACTGCAATCGTATTCCTTGTGTTATATGTAGATGACATATTATTGTAAGTGCAAGTCGACTTGTACATGGTGTAAGTCGACTTACACGATTCGATCTGGATAAAGTCGACTTGTACGTGGGGTAAGTCGACTTATGCAAGGACGATCTTGTTTATATTGTGCCTAAAGGTAATCCCTTTAGCGCGTTTATTCAAGGTCGTGTGCAGACTTTGTGAATAAATAAAGAAAGGCATATTTCATTAATTTGATGTTCATGAACATCGTTTATGAATTGATATGGATCTTTAATCGAATTAATGAAGTCCATGATATATGACATAGCATGAAGGAAATTATGATGCGATCATACTACTGAGATTCCTATCATGTGCAATTATGTCAATATCTAAATTATCCCTAGTAATAGGATTAATGAGACTGAACATCGTTAATCCGGATAGACTAGCACATGTCATATTCCTTGATTGGATCAAGCAGTGGATCTCAGAAACTGTAAATATTGAGATATTTAGATTTGACATGTGGATGCTTACTAAGGGTAGTAAGTACATTGGATGACCTGCCATGAGATCATCACATGGATATCCTATTTAAATGTCAGTGATAATCTCATCATAGCAATGGTGCAAGTATCCTTAGACTTGAGGTACTCAAGGATATCTTGAATCTTGATTACGTGCTTTGACTCCATTCCTTGTTGCCTTCCGAGAGGTCGCCATAGGGTGGTGATTGGAGTGCGACTTGAGGTATTGAAGGTAATTGAGTAGCCAATAAAGGATTCACCACTTCTCGAATAGCGGAAGAGATACCACAGCCTCTTATCGGGATCATTACTTGAAGTCTTGGTAGAAGCATAACTATGTCATGAAGAGTGTCTTCATGGACATATAAAGTAATGAGTCTAAGGCGAGGCGATATCACTTAGGCTAGACTCGATCTAGTGAGAGTTGACACTTTGACCATACTCGAGAACCAAGTGGGGTATAGGATGGTGAAAGGACGAATTACACGGTAATTGTCATGGAAGGGTTCATGATCTGGTTCTTGATGAACTCATCAAACCGATTACTTTCCGGTCAATTGGGGGTCATGATGTGTTGCTAGACGCCGCTCATGACTTGCTCAGATTAATTGTTAATCTAAGTGGCCAACATCACCGGGAGCCTAAAGGGTCACACGCATAAGAGTGTCTCAGAGAATCTGTAAAATAGTATTGGACAGAGTTCCAATTATGGAGAGCATTAGGATTACATGGATCCCAATGGGATTGGGATATGTCCCATGAGATCGCGACATCAATATTGCTGAAAAAGATTTAGAATTCATTTTGATCACAGGGGCCCGATAAATTTGGTAGACCAAACCAGTGTGGTTGGACTACTTGACAATATATATACATATATATATATGATTAATTAATTAAATAATTAATATATATATATATATATATATATATATATATATATATATATATATATATATATATATATATATATATATATATATATATGTGTGTGTGCATACGTGGGAGTGAAGAAAGAAGCAAAAGGAAGCTTCTCTTTTAAATGCTTTGTCATCAAAAGCATTTAAGGACAAAAGGACAAAATGAAGGATGATCGTTGGTGTGTGCTAGAATATAAGAGGTTTTAAACAAGTTTTCAAACTAAGTTCACGAGATGATGATCGTAAAAGGAAGAAAGAGTTTCTTGGTTTTAAAGGGAGAAAAGCGTTTTCTCCTCTCATCATCCATCATCGAAGGTCTTCATCCTTCATCAAGCTTCTTTATTTCTTCTCCATTGATTCAAGCTCTCGAGGACGAAGTAGGGTCTAGCAACCTTTAATCTGTTCTAGCTATTCCGGGTCAAAGGGTTTGTCCGGTTAGGTTTCGATCTCTGCGTGGATACCTTTAGAGCAGTCTCTATTGGTACATTTAGGTTTGAGTTTGCATCTGAGACACATGGATCCTGGCAGGGAAGGTCCGGCGACAAAAATTTTTGTTTTCCGCACCTTGTACATGTGATGTACATCCCGGGATTTTCCTACAATTATTACTCGGAAACGATGTTTCTATGTTGCAATCAGTTAAAATTTGGTTGTCCAAACAATTTGCGATGAAAGACCTTGGTGAAGCAACTTATATCCTCGGGATAAAGATTTATAGAGATAGATTAAAAAGGTTGCTTGGTCTTTCACAATCATCGTACATAGACAAGATGCTAAAGAGGTTTAGCATGGAGCAATCCAAGAGAGGTTTCTTCCATGTCTCATGGGATAACACTCTCGAAATCTATGTCTAAGACACAAGATGAGAGGATGCGCATGGATCGAGATCCGTATCGTCTGCGATAGGATCGATCATGTATGCTATGTTATGTACGAGGCCCGATGTATCGTATGCTCTGAGTGTCACGGCGGATACCAATCGGATCTGGTGAGGGTCCTTTGGGTGGTGTCGAGAATATCCTCAAGTACTTGCGAAGGACTAAGGATGTTTTCTTGATATATGGAGATGGAAATCTCAGTGGCGAGCATCTGGATGCGGCTTTCAATCTGATAAGGATGATTCAAAATCCCGATCGAGTTATGTTTTCACACCGAAGCGGTGGAGCGGTTAGTTGGAAGAGTTCCAAACGAGGCGATCACGATTCGACAACCGAGGCAGATACATTGCTACATTAGAGGCAGCAAAGGAAGGCTGTTTGGATCGAAGTTCATTCTTGAACTTGGTGTGGTTCCTAGGCGTGATGGGCCCATCTGGTTGTATTGTGACAACAATGGGGCTATTGCTTAGCAAAGGAACCAAGGTCTCACCAACGATCTAAACACGTACTCGCAGATATCATCTAATTCGAGAGATCATTGCGAGAGGTGATGTCGCGATCGAGAGAATTCCCACAGAGCAGAACATTGCTGATCCGTTGACGAAGCCATTGTCACAGAAGAGTTTTGATTCTCATGTACTTGCTTATGGTATTAGATACCAAAGGCGATTGGCTTTAGGTCAAGTGGGAGATTTGTAGGTGTAAGTCGACTTGTATGAAGATGTAAGTCGACTTATACCGGTTCGAGTACTAATAAGTCGACTTGTATGCCGTGTAAGTCGACTTATGCGTGTCTGATCTTAGTGAGATTGTTAGAGTAGTGCCTAAAGGCAATCCCTTTAGCGCTTTTTGTTCATAGTCATATACAGACTTTATGAATAAATAAAGAAAGGCATGTTTCATTTATTTGATGTTCTTTATGAGTTGATATTGATCTTTAATCAAATTAATGAAGTCTATGATATATGACATAGCATGAAGGAAATTATGATGTGATCATAATCACGAGATTCCTATCATGTGCAATTATGTCAAGATATCTAAATTCTCCTAGTCATAGGATTAATGAGGCTGGACATCATTAATCCCGGATGACTAACATATGTTATACTCCTTGATTGGATCAAGCGGTGGATCTCGAAGCGTAAATATGGGATATTTAGAGTTGACATGTGGATGCTTACTAGCGGTAGTAAGTACATTGGATGACCTGCCATGAGATCATCACATGGATGTCTATTCTAATGTCGGTGATAATCTCATCATAGCAATGGTGCAAGTATCCTTAGACTTGAGGTACTCGAGGATATCTTGGATATTGATTACGTGCTTTGACTCCATTCCTTGTTGCCTTTCGGAGGCTACTTATAGGGTGGTGCTTGGAGTGCGAGCTTGAGGTATTGAAGATAATTGAGTAGCCAATAAAGGATTCATCACTACGTGATAGCGGAAGAGATACCACAACCTCTTATCGGGATCATTACTTTAAGTCTCGGCGAGCATAAATATGTCATGAAGAGTGTCTTCATGGACATATAAAGTAATGAGTCCTAAGGCAGAACCGATATCACTTAGGCTAGACTTAGTCTAGTAAGAGTTGACACTTTGACCATACTCATAACCAAGTGGGGTATAGGATGATGAAAGGACGAATTGCACAGTAATTATCTATGGAAGGGTTCGTGATCTGGTTCGTGATGAATTCATCAAACCAATTACTTTCCGGTCAATTGGAGGTCATGATGTGTTGCTAGACGCCGCTCATGACTTGCTCAGATTAATTGTTAATCTAAGTGGCCAACATAACCGAGAACCTAAAGGGTCACACGCATAAGAGTGTTTTAGAGAATCCGTAAAATAGTATTGGACAGAGTTTCAATTATGGAGAGCATTAGGATTAAATGGATCCCGATGAGATCGAGATATGTCCCGATGAGATCGCGACATTGATATTGCTGAAAAAGGTTTCCGGGGGTTTTTCCCATACCGGGACCCGGTAGGACCGACCCCAATGTGACTGGACCACTTCAGTAATATATATACATATATATATATGATTAATTAATTAAATAATATATATATATATATATATATAATATATATATATATATATGTTGAATACGTGGAAAGCATGAAAGAAGGAAATGGAATCTTCCATTTTACATGCTTAGTCATTAAGTAATAAATGACTAAAAGACAAAACTAAGAAGATAAAAGATGATGATGCTTGTAGATGAGAAAAAGAAGTAGGTTTTGGAAGAAAAACCTATGAACTTGAGAAGTGTTCTTCGTGGGTTGAAAAGGAAGAAGGAAAAGTGATTTTTCATCTTTCAATCTCTCATCAAGCTCATCTTCATCTTTCAAGCTTCTCCTCCATCATTTTCCAAGCTCTCCAGGACAAAGGTAGGGTCTAGCAGCCTTTACTTTGTTCTAGCTATTCCCGGGTCAAAGGGGTTTGTCCTGGTTAGGTTTTCTGATCTCTGCGTGGATACCTTTAGAGATAGTCTCTATTGGCTATTCAGGTTTGAGTCTTCATACCGACATATAGATCCTGGCCTTCGGGAAGGTCCCGGTGACAAAAATTTTTGTTTTCCGCACCTGGTACATGTGATGTACCTCCCGGGATTTCCCTACACTTGTGTCGTATATAACGAAGAAATCATGACTAGGTCGGAGTTGCCTATTGCTTGTGACGATGATGCATGTTGTAAATGTCAAATTCGAAATCAGTATAGAGATATTGTTTTTCGAAATTTTCTTGCCCAGATATGTTCACAAGATGTTGTTGTATATTTTTGTGGAAGCTCGAAATTTATCAATGTGATTTGATATGGTTTTGCTAATTTATTCCCTAATGTTCTGGTTGCTGTGTTTGTGCACATTCAATGAACAGGCATGCTTATAAATTCAATAATAAATTGTAGAATTTTTTTTTTCGGATTTTCTTTCACCGGAATGTCTCTAAGATGTTTATGAATGTCTATGAGGAAGGAAAAATATTTTCTAGGTGATTTACTATTTATTTGAGAATTTATTGTGTGCTGCTGGGAATAACTGTGTTGAGGAACACAGATTCTACATTGGCTTTGTTGCTGAGGTTGGATGAGTTTTTGATGGAAATAAATCCTGAAAAAATTTATGGAGCATGTTGGGAACATTTTGTAACCTATTTAATTTTCTCAGAATTTATTGAAATTTTTTCAATGAGTTTTTCAAGCAAAAGACAGAGCTTGGCAGTTTTGAGAAAGTTGCTGGAGCTGTTTTGTTTGGAATGATTAATTGTGTATTTCTCAATTCCAATGCCTTGGATCATTTTTAATGTGATTAAAAATATGTTACATTGATGTTGTATGCTTATCAAACTGATTTTCTTGAAATTGGGTTTCCAAACAATTTTCGGATGTCAAATGTGTCTCATTAGCGTCTCGTTAGTATATTCCCTTATCTTGATTGTTTTGGCCGTCACAAATTTTGTGACCAGTGTCGAAGTAGTCTTGATAAAGTGTAGACTACCTAGAGATACTTAGGGTGATAGTTTGATATTCGAAACATTATTTGGAAATCTAAGTGAATAATAGTGTATTCATCGATTTCAAGTTTTTCATGTATAGTCTGACTATATATGGTAAGCAATAATGAAAGTGTTTCATTGGTACATCAAGGTAAAGTGTATTACACTTGGTATTGTGAATTTGAACTGCACGGATTGAGAAATTAGTCGATTAGATAGCAATTCCACATGCACAAGTCGACTAACACATGTATAAGTCGACTTGTATTTTCGGATAAGTCGACTTACACATGCACAAGTCGACTTGTTCGTGAACTGTAGTCAAATAAGTCGACTTGCTCAATGGTACAAGTCGACTTGTTCGGACACAGTAGCATAAGTCGACTTACACATGCATAAGTCGACTTGCATGTTCAGGTAAGTCGACTTACAACATGCAGAGGTGGGATGATGGATGATTTTAGGTATAGAATCAATGTGATTGATGAAATGCCCTAAATCATTCGATATAGTCATGGTGACTATAATCCTATAGCTTGGAAAAGAAGATGATGAGACTAGAGCTTGATAACCCTCAAATAATATGAAAACTAACGCCTTCCATTAATATGGGGAGAACCAAAGTTCTTATAGAGTTGGGTTGTTGGGAAAACCTAAGCTCACTCTATACGGATATGTTCGAACCATGGAAATAAGATTTTCGGATTAATGGGTCAGTTTTCACTAGAAGCGTTGATTTATTGAGTAAACTCAAAGTTAACGTGGACAGAGGCGAAATTGGGTAGTGTACATCAGATGTACGCGCATCAAGAGTTGATAACCCAATGTGTGTGCATACATCACGAGTTGATAGCACTAGTCGATAGTTGCATCTATGAAGCGAGTGGTATGCCCGATACCTGCCGATTGATCTAAGGTGGCTTGTTGGGTAAACCCAAGGTCATTTTTAGTAATGTCGGATATCTATGATGCAATTGGTATGACTGATACCTACCAATTGACCTAAGGTGGCTTGTTGGGTAAACCCAAGGTCATTTTAGTAATGTCAGATATCGACCCACTAGGACATTTTTTCATAATGTTTCTTGGATTCGTACTGAAGGTTATGGATTCTTTGAAACTAGTGGGAGCCATATGCATTTCATGCAAGTCCTTATGATCATGCATGTAATTCTATTCTAACATTCTTTCTCTCTTTCTCTTTAGGTTGATTAAAGATGACTTCCAGTGTGAATTTGCGCTCACTAATGGACTCAAACAAATTAACTGGACCAAATTTTCTCGATTGGTGAGAAATCGAAATTGTTCTCGATCCGAGGAACTGGGCTATGTCTAGATGTTCCACTTCTGATCCACTGCTTGTTGATCTTGCTCAAGAAGGATAGCAAGCCAGTGCTTGTGGTGGACTCTTCTTCTTCTGGTTCAAAGAAAAATAAACTGAAGAAGAAACAGTCTAAAAAACCAAAAGGAAGTGCATCCAAGAAGAAAACCAAAGAATCTGCACTAAAAGGAACTTGCTTTCATTGTGGCAAGACTGACCACTGGAAGCGAAACTGCAAAGTCTATCTGGAAGAATTGAAGCAGAAGAAGGCATCAGATGCCTCAGCTTCTTCAGGTATGTTTGTCATTGAGGTTATCTGCTTTCGACCATAACATATGGGTATTAGATACGGTTGTGGCTCACATATGCAATGATATGCAGGGCCTCGGGGACGATGAGCGACTCATGAAGGAGAACTAGACCTGCGTGTAGGAAATGAAGCAAGAGTTGCTGCATTAGCCGTAGGCACTCATTTTTTGTCACTCCCCAGTGGGCTTGTAATTAAATTGGATGAATGTTATTTTGTACCTATTTTAACAAAGAACATATTGTCTTTTTCTTGTTTAAATAGAGCTGGTTTCCATGTACATATTAGATATGTCACATCCAATTATGAATGTCAATGACACGAAAAGACATAAACGAGATAATTTAAAATCAACTTACTTATGGCATTGTCGCCTTGGCCATATAAATGAGAGACGCATAGCTAAGCTCTATAAAAGTGGTAGTTTAGGGTCATTTGATTATGAATCATATGACACATGTGAATCTTGTTTATTAGACAAGATGACTAAGTTACCCTTTAAGGGAAAAGGTGAACGAGCGACTGGAGTATTAGACCTAATACATTCAGATGTATGTGGTCCGATGTCCATCCATGCTAGAAGTGGTTGTCTTTACTTCATTACCATTATCGATGATTATTCTCGATATGGGTACCAGATCGATGAGATACAAATCAAGCATTTGAAAAGTTCAAACAATTCGAAATGAAGTAGAAAACTAACTTGGGAAAAGTATCAAAACATTACGATCCGATCATGGTGGGGAATACTTAGACCAACAATTTTAGATTATCTCGGAGATAATGGATTTTATCTCAATGGACTCCACCTTACACACCACACAATAATGGTGTAGCAGAAGGAGAAATCGAACCTTGTTAGACATGGTACGATCGATGATGGGCTTTGCAGTTACCAAAATCTTTTGGGGTATCAATCGAGACATTTGTTTACTTGTTAAACGAGTTTCATTAAAGACATTTGATGTTACTCCATATGAGATGTGGACTAATAAAGACCCTATCTTACTCATTTGAAAGTTTGGGGTTGTCCCGCTTATGTGAAGCGGACACGATCGGATAAACTTGATGCAAAGTCGACAAGTGTTTGTTAGTAGGATATCCTAAAGAAACAATGGGATATCAATTCTACTTCACGAGGAACAAAAGGTGTTTGTTTCAAAGCATGCTGTCTTTTAGAGAAACAGTTTCTTTACAAGAAGACAAGGGAGCAAAATTGAGCTTGAAGAAGTTCAAGATGCTCGAGCAGAGCCTTGATCAATCGCTGAACTCAAATCGTGACTCATATAGATGAAGTAACGATTCAACCTTCTACAACACACGAAATTCGTAAGTCACGTAGGATACGCTCTATTCCTGAGAGATATGGATTTCTTGTGAATGAACAGAATGACGTATTACTCATAGAAGATAATGAGCCTACCACCTACGAAGAGGTTCTGAAGAGTTGATCCGAGAAATGGCTTCAAGCCATGAAGGCTGAAATGGATTCCATGTATGAAAACCAAGTATGGACTTTGGTTGAGGCACCCGAAGGAATAAAACCCATAGGGTGTAAATGGGTTTTCAAAAAGAAAACCGACATGGATGGTAATGTAATTACCTATAAAGCAAGGCTTGTGGCTAAAGGCTTTCGTCAAAGACAAGAAGTTGACTACGACGAGACCTTCAGCCCAGTAGCAATGCTTAAATCCATTAGGATACTCATAGCCATTGCTACTCATTATGATTATGAGATATGGCAAATGGATGTGAAGACAGCTTTCCTAAATGGAAATCTAGCTGAGGATGTGTACATGACACAACCTGAGGGCTTCATCTCCTATGATGGCGAAAAGGTATGCAAGCTTCAGAAATCTATTTATGAATTGAAACAAGCATCCAGGAGTTGGAATATCCGTTTTGATGAGGTAATCAAAGAGTTTGGTTTCTTACAAAATCCGGATGAACACTGTGTGTATAAGAAGGTTAATGGGACTGCAATCGTATTCCTTGTGTTATATGTAGATGACATATTATTACTAGAAAATGATGTCTCTATGCTACAATCAGTGAAGATTTGGTTGTCCAAAAAATTTGCCATGAAAGACCTTGGTGAAGCAACTTATATCCTTGGGATAAGAATCTATAGAGATAGATCAAAAAGATTGCTTGGTTTTTCACAATCAACGTACATAGACAAGATGCTAAAGAGGTTTAGCATGGAGCAATCCAAGAGAGGTTACCTTCCCGTGACTCATGGGATAACACTCTCGAAATCTATGTGTCCTAAGACATAAGATGAGAGGATGCGCATGAATATGATCCCGTATGCATCTGCGGTAGGATCTATCATGTACGTTATGCTATGTACGAGACTCGATGTATCATATGCTTTAAGTGTTACGAGCAGATACCAATCGGATCCTGGTGAGGGTCACTGGGTGACTGTCAAGAATATCCTCAAGTACTTGCGAAGAACTAAGGATGTTTTCTTGGTATATAGAGATGGAGATCTCAAAGTGAGCGGGTATATAGATGCCAGTTTTCAATCTGATAAGGATGATTCTAAATCCCAATCAGGTTATGTATTCACACCGAGCAATGAGGCGGTCGGTTGGAAGAGTTCCAAACAAGAGACGATCTGTCGATTCAACGATCGAGGCAGAGTACATTACCGCTTCGACGCAAAGAAAGGAAGCGATGCTCGATCGAAAGTTCATTCTTGAACTTGGTGTGGTTCCTAAACGTGATGGGCCCATACGATTGTATTGTGACAACAATGGGGCTATTCAAGAAGCGAAGGAACTAAGGTCTCATCAACGATCCAAACATCGTACTCCACGATATCACCGATCAAGGAGATCATTGGTCGAGGTGATGTCCAGATAGAGAGAATTCCCACAGAGCAGAATATTGCTGATCCGTTGACAAAGCCATTGTCACAGAAGAGTTTTGATTCTCATGTACTCGCCAATGGTATTAGATATCAAGGCGATTGGCTTTAGGTCAAGTGGAAAATTGTTAGAGTAGTGCCTTAAAGGCAATCGCCTTTAGCGCGTTTTGTACAAAGTTGTGTATATACTTTATGAATAAATAAAGAAAGGCATATTTCATTAATTTGATGTTCATTATTTATGAATGGATATTGATCTATAAGCAAATTAATGAAGTCCTTGATATATGACATAGCATGAAGGAAATTATGATGTGATCATACTACTAAGATTCCTATCATGTGCAATTATGTCAGTATCTAAATTATCCCTAGTCATAGGATTACTGAGACTGGACATCGGTAATCCGGAAAGACTAGCACATCTCAAGCTCCTTGATTTGGTCAAGCATTGGATCTCAGAAACTGTAAATATGAGATATTTAGGGTTGAGATGTGGATGCTTACTAGAGGTAGTAAGTACATTGGATGACCTGATATGAGATCATCACATGGATGTCCTATTCTAATGTCAGTGATAATCTCATCACAGCAATGGTGCAAGTATCCTTAGACTTGAGGTACTCGAGGATATCTTGAATCTTGATTACGTGCTTTGACTTCATTCCTTGTTGCCTTATAAAGGTCGCCGTAGTAGGGTGGTTCTTGGAGTGCAGCTTTGAGGTATTGAAGATAATTGAGTAGCCAATAGAGGATTCACCACTTCTGTGATAGCAGAAGATGATACCCATGGCCTCTTGTCAGGGTCATTACTTGGAAATCTCTGATTAGAGTACATATGTCATGAAGAGTGTCTTCATTGACATATTAAGTAATGAGTCCCAGGACAAGAACTGAAATCACTTGGACTAGATTTGATGTAGTCAGTCTAGTAAGAGTTGACACTTTGCCCATACTCATAACCAAGTGGGGTATAGCATGGTGAAAGGACGAATTGCACGGTAATTGTCTATGGAAAGGTTCGTGATATGGTTCATGATGAATATAGGTTCATTCGTCAAACCAATTACTTTCCGGTCAATTGGGGGTCATGATGTGTTGCTAGATACCGCTCATGACTTGCTTGGATTAAGTGTTGATCTAAGTGGCCAACATAACCGGGAACCTAATGGGTCACACGCATAAGAGTGACTTGGAGAATTTGTAAAATAGTTTTGGACAGAGATCTAATATATGGAGAGCAAAAGGATTAAATGGATCCTAATAAGATCGAGATATGTCCCGATGAGATCGCGGCATCGATATTGCTGAAAAAGGTTTTCGGTGGTTTTTTCATACCGAAACCCTAGAGTAGGGATGACCCAGACTGTGGTGGACCACTTCAAATTATATACATATATATATATGATTAATTAATTAAATAATTAATATATATATATATATATATATATATATATATATATATATGTTATACGTGGAAGAAGGAGGAGAGGAAGCTTGTCTTTATTTTATATATATATGAGACTAACGTGGAAAGGGAGGAGAAGCTTCTCCTTTATGCTTTGTCATTAGTTGTATTAAATGACTAAAAGACAAAATAGCTAAAGGAGGAAGTGGATGGTCGTTGGCTTTGGATAAAAAGAAGAAGAAAGGTTTTGTAAAACCTAAGAGATTTGATCTCTCATCCATCGATCATCAAGCTCTTCTCCTTCTCCAAGCATATTCTTCTCCATCGTTTCTCAAGCTCTCCAAGGACAAAGGTAAGAGCTAGCACTCTTTAATTTGTTCTAGCTATTCCAGGATCAAAGGGTTTGTCCCGGTTAGGTTTTCCGATCTCTGCGTGGATACCGTTAGAGACGGTCTCCTTTGGTCGTTTTGGTTTGATTTTTTTATATAGTCACATAGATACTGGCTTTCAGGAAGGTCACGGAACAAAAAAAAATTTGTTTTCCGCACTGTGGGCATTGATGCTCACACCGGGATTTTCCTACACCATGGCTATCACCAATCTATCACAGTGTCACTGGAATCCACAACATAGATAATTGCTTGGGTGTTGGGAACAAACTTTTTTAAGAACAAAGAATCCTTTAGAGTATGATTCAATTCTATTTTGGATATTTTAATTAGGAATTCTTTTACTACTGCATTAGGGTTCTCATAACTTATACATGTGTCTGTATTCACCTCATTAAAATTCCAACAACCAAATACTTAGAATTCTAGCCATACCAATCGTAGAATTGTACTGATACCTACTCTAAAATTCCAGCCATGTCAAATTGAAATTTCTAGCTATATCAAACCCGAAATTCCAACCATATCAAACATGAAATTCTAGCGACCTAAACAGATAATCCAGCAACTACATTTTATAGGTTTTGTGAGTTCTAACTAACAGTATGATATCTCTTCTATTCTTTGTACATCAGTATTGATATCATTTTCATTATCATTCATTAAAATACAGCAAAGAGTAAGCGAGTATGCAACATCTAGCATACCATATGGCACCTGTACATCTTTTCAGAAACAAAAATACGTTTCATATAACCTCACCCATCAACAAAGAAGACTTTGTCACTTCTTATGATAATTAAGTTGACAGATAATGATATTTAACTCTTTTCTATCAATCTCCTTGTAATTAATTGTTGGGCCCCGATTCGCATTAAGCTTGTTTTCTTTATTTTGAGGTTTAAATTGATAAATTTCTTTTAGTTGGAATAATTTAGGATTTTAGTGCTCAATTACTGACTAAAAATTTAAAGGATTTAGTTAAAATTAGAATTTTAAGAAGTTCTTAGAAATTAAAAAGAATAAGATGGTGTAGGACCAATTTGGAAGTTTGTATATGGTTTTAAGGCTTAAGGCTTTGAAGATGGGCTTTTAGCCCTTTTAATTGTCTTTAAATGACTTAAATGAATAAGAAAAGCATTAAAGGAATAAAGAAGGCATTGAAGGAATGAAGTAGCCGTATGACTTGAAGGAGACTCACGAAATTGCAAAAGAAAGGGAGAGTATTACTAAAACTACGTAGTTTTTGCTTTAGGTTATAAGTTAGAACTTTTATCCCTAAACCTTTCTAGAAAACATACGAAACTCTCAAGAGAAGAGAGACTTTCGAAACTTAGAGAGAAAAGAGTGGAGACTTTCGGTTGAAGAAGAAGAAGAAGAAGAAGAAGAAAAGAAGTGAAGCTTAGGTTTTCATGTGTTGGAAAAGGGAGGTTTAAGAGTTTTAGGCAAGAAGAGAGTGGAAAGGAGGAGGTTAAATTTCCATTAGAACAAAAAGAGCAAAATCGTGGGCTTCCTTAAGGTAAGAGAATTTCGAAATTTATGGAGTTTTTATATAGGTTTTGATGTTAATAGTTTAGATAAGGAATGGGTAAGGTTATTTGGAGTTACTTTCATGTTGTCCTTTCCTAAGGATTATGGATTTTGTTTTCCTATTGCTTATGGGATAATTATGTTCTATGAAGGTGAATTGAGGTATTGGGAGGAAGAAACAAGGCCTTTGGATCAGTCTCAAAGTTAAAAGAATTAAGGTGGGTGATTCTTTAATAATTGAGTAATAAGTTTATTGAACTTTTTTGTAATCAATGCTTTTCAATGACTTTGTTTTGTGAATAATGTACTTTTTGTGATATGATTAATTTGTAGATGTAATTCTTTGATTGTGAATTCATGTTGAAATGATTGAATATTGGTTTCGGAGAATTTATGATTTCGGAAAAAGATTTGCCATTTTGGCCAATTATGTGAAAATAGATTTGTAAGGCCGCCATTCGACTAATACTTTCAAATTGTATGAAATATGTGCTATCTTTGGATTTGTGGTGGTCCTTCGAGTCGGTGCACTGCTCATTATAGGCTTCTCCTTCACTTGCCGCTAGTGGCCGTGGAGTTCCTTTTAAGGACTCCTATTCGTCACGACTACACATGACGCTTCATGGAAATGTGTAGTTCGCTCTATTCGGATCCACCCAATCATATTCCCATGCTTATGTGATGGATTGAATTGTAAATTGTCGATGTGATAACTTTGTAAAATGATTATGAGAAATGTGAAACATTTTAGTAATGTGACGTTGTTTGAAAATGAGTAAATGATGGTTTTTGCTTATTGTTTGTTTATTAACTTATCACCCACAGAGCCGTCGACCTCACCCCCATTTCTCCTTCAAAGTTATTAAGCGAGAAACCGAGTCACCGCATCGGGATTGAGACAACTCCGATGCAATTTTGCTTTTGAAGTTGTAATTGAAGTTGTGTTTTTGAGAAAACAGGCTTTAGGTCGCATTTTGGGCTTTTATGTACTTTTTGTTACTTTGATGTAATCGGGTCAAAATGCCCTCTAAAGCTTGTATTATTTCTACTTTCCTTGTAAATGAAACAAAAATGGGGTTTTAGTGTATCTTTGGTATATGTTGTATGGTTGAGAATGCCAAAAGAAATGAATGAAATCATGTAACTTGATGGATTGAAATTGAGGAAATGTTTAGAAGCAAGATTGCTTTGTGATTTGAGAATGTTTAGAAGCTTAGGAGTGTGTTGTTGCCTTTGAACATTGAATTATTATGCAGGTTATAGCGTTGGATTGAAGATTTGAGTTAGGAGTAAAATAGGGGAGGTGCTGTCCAATTTTTTCAAAAATTGGGCAGCAATTTCCATTTGCTTTTAGACTAGTTTAAAGCTTGAATTGGTTTGGATGGTCTTCTTGAAGAAGGTAGAGCATGATTAGAGTTTTCCAACGACATAAAATTTGTCTCAATTGGACTTAGGATGAAAAAGTTATGAGAGTGGAAAGGTTTCAGCTACTGTTCATGAGGGACTGCAATTTTGCAGCAACTTCGGAAGGATTTTTCACCCAATTAGAGACTGATTTGGTTTTTTCTTTCTTCATGAAAAATGTAGATTATCCTTCTATATTTAAAATGAGGTATGATTTGCAATTATTGGAGTTAAGAATAAAAAGTTATGAGGTTGGGAATGTTGACAGTTACTGTTCATTTAGGTAAATTATTGTTTCATTGGCTAGTTTTTAGGTTGAACATTTGGCTGTGTTTTTACCCCTCTAAATGATTGTTTTGATTTTTGTTCCCTTCATGAAACTTGTAGAGAATCTTTTTATCTTTCCAACGAGGTAAAATGTGTCATTTTTACACTTGTGTACTAAAAGATATGAATTTTCCAATTTTTGGCATTTTGTAGGAAAATTAAGGTTTGGGCTGAAAATTTGAAGCAAATTATAACTATCTTGATGGCTAAATTAGTTTTTACATCCTTCTAGAAAGTTGTAGAGCTCTCTTTTATCTTTCTTTGGACACTAAATTTGCAAAATTTCGATTTCGGGGTGAAAAGTTATAAGTTTGCAAAGTTTAAGGGTTATTTTAGTTTTTTTTTTTTTACTGATTTTCAGAAAATGAAAAATAAAGCCCTTTTCTTATTTCTTTCGTTCTTCCTCCGTTTGACCTCCGACTTTCACGATTCTCGAACCGTAAATTTTCTAAAAATATTTTCTACCCTTTTTGGGAAGATGAGAGTGTCGGGCGTTTGTCGGAAATTACGGATAAGATTAAAGCGAGTCAATTATGTGACGGTTTTGGATATAAATCCGTTTTTGGGCGATTTCGTGACCTATAGAGATCCAATTGAGGCGATTTCTGATTCCATGTAACCTAGAGATATGGAATTTCATTTTAGCTTAAGAATCGGATTTATTTGTGGGCCTTAAGCAGATCAATTTTTATTGAAGGAAAATTATGGTAAAATTATCAAGATATATTTGGATGACATTAAAATAAGTTCGATTTGAGGTTTCCTTCTGTGGTGAGGAATTCCTCCCTCGTGAGATGCGCACCCAGATGTCACGAAGGACGTCGGGCACGCGACTCACAAGGGAGGGGTTCCAACACTTATGATATCAGAGCTTTCGGTTGTAGGTTCGGGTAGAAAGAGAAATTTAGGGTTTTTATGTATTTGTGTGAAAGTGATTTATGCGCATTGTTGTTTTATTTAAATTGTTTTAAATGATTTTAAATGTGGATTTTGCGTGAAATTTTGCAAGAATTAAAGCGTTCGAGATACTTTGAAAATTGTTTTTGCATGAACTAAGATTTTCACTGGTTTTCTTTGAAGGATTAATATGCCACGTCGGAGTAAAACCCGAGGGACTCGATCTCGCTCAAGTTCTCGCCAGGGGAGTACAGATGAGTCTCATGTCCCACAAGTTGCAGGGACACTTTCTGCTCCTAGCCCTGAGGCACCTAGTGTGCAACCTGAGGAGCCTCCTCCTCCTCCTCCTCCTACTGTGCCTGTTATGGATCCCCAGGTTTTTCAGGCTCTGGCCTAGGCTTTCACCCATGCCTTAGGTCAGGGATCTCGGGCTCCTGTGCCAGTTACTGATGTGAGAGGTGGACAGTTTGATAAACTGCGGAAGTTCGGAGCGGTGGACTTTCATGGTACCACCAATCCTGAAGAAGCAGAGTCTTGGTTGAAGAGGACAGAAAGAATCCTGGTTCAGATGAAATGTTCTGATGAGGAGATGCTGGAGTATGCTATCAGTTTATTGCAGAGTGATGCTCTCCACTGGTGGGAGTCAGTCCCACAGAGCCAGGCTGTGCCACCAGTGCTTTCATGGAGGGATTTTGGAGAGTTATTCAGAAAGAAGTATCTTTCCCGGGTCTACATGCAAGACAAGGCCAGGGAATTTCTCAATTTGACTCAAAGGGAGATGACTGTTAGCGAGTATGAGCGGAGATTCACTCAGTTGTCTAGATATGCAGCTCATATTGTGGCCAGTGAGGAAGACAAGTGTAGAAAGTTTGAGGGAGGCCTTCACTTGGGCATCAGGGAGAAAGTAATGCTTCATAATTTCTGTGATTATCAAGAATGGTGGACGCCTCGCCTGTGGGGAGAAGCCGAGAACATCGATGTGAGGTGGTGGCGAAGAGAAAGGGTAGAGAGCAATCATTCAGGAGAGGGGGCAGTGTACAGTCAGCTGACAGGGGTGGCAAGAGTGCCCGGACTCAGAGTCAGGGAGGCAGTAGTGGCCCTCAGCAGAGTAGACAATTCAGGGCAGAGTCAGTACAGGCTTCCTCAGGAGGAAATAGTAGAGCTGAGCGAAGCAGGATTCAGATTCCTCCGTGTGAGCATTGTGGGCATCCGCAACGAGGAGAGTGCTATAGGTTGTCAGGTGCCTATTTCAAGTGTGGGGAGAAGGGTCACAGAATTAGAAAATGTCCTCAGATGCTCAGAGGGGAAGGATCTCAGCCTCAGACTCAGAAGAGAGCGGAGACAGTGGGGACCAGACCGGTTTCTGGAGTAGGCAGTTCTGGGTCAATGCGGAAGCCCAATCTTCCAGGGAGACCGAGAGGGCAAGCACAGGCCCGAGTTTTTGCTATGACTCGAGAGGAAGCTGCAACCGCACCGGAGGTTGTTACTGGTATGGCTCAGCTTTTCATTCTGATGTATATGTTCTTTTTAATTATGGTAGCACACATTCTTATGTCTCTGCCAGTATGCTATTGCCTGGTATGCAATCAGTTCTATTGGATGATTTTCTGCTTGTTAGTACTCCGTTAGGGAGGAATGTCATTGTGAGCCGGATCTTTCGTGATTGTGAGCTTGTTTATGACGGATCTAGTTTGGTAGTAGATCTGCTACCTCTAGATCTGAAGGGGTTAGATGTGATCGTTGGGATGGACATGATGGAAAAGTATCAGGCGAAGCTAGATTGTGTTCGAAAGGAAGTTGAATTTGATCTCGGGAGAGGTCGAACATGGTTTTCGGAGGAGATAGAAAGTTGACGCCTTGAGGCTTGTTTCAGCTTTGTTAGCTGACAGACTGATGGGGAGAGGCTGTGAAGCCTTCTTGGCGTGTGTTACGGATACCAGTGTGCAGGAGAGCAGGGTGGAGGATATTTCCATTGTGAAGGAATTTCCTGATGTGTTTCCTGAGGAATTGCCCAGTTTGCCACCTGAAAGGAAGATCGAGTTTTCTATTGATTTGGCTCCCGGGACGGCTCCTATTTCGATTCCACCTTACAGGATGGCTCCAGCTGAGCTGAAAGAGCTTAAGGAGCAGTTGGAGGATCTTTTGGAGAAAGGGTTCATTAGGCCGAGCACCTCACCCTGAGGAGTGCCGGTCTTATTTGTTAAGAAGAAGGATGGCACTTGGCGAATGTGCATTGATTACAGGAGGATCAATAAGGTGAAAGTGAAGAACAAGTATCCTCTGCCTCGGATAGATGATTTGTTTGATCAGCTGCAGGGGCAACGGTCTTTTCTAAGATCGATCTCAGGTCTGGCTACCATCAACTCAGGATTAAGGAGTCTGATGTGAGCAAGACAGCCTTCAGGACACGGTATGGCCATTATGAATTTTTGGTTATGCCTTTCGGATTGACCAATGCTCCTGCTGCTTTTATGGATCTGATGAATAGGGTCTTTAGGGAGTTTCTGGATCAGTTTGTTATCGTGTTTATCGATGACAAATCGATGACATTCTAGTATATTCCAGGGATGAGGGAGAGCATGAGGAGCACTTGAGGATTGTATTGCAGAGGTTAAGGGAAAGAGAGCTGTATGCCAAATTCACTAAATGTGAATTTTAGCTTCGTGAAGTGGTCTTTTTGGGCCACATTGTTTCGAGAAAGGGTGCATGTGGATCCCAAAAGATTGAAGTGTGGTGAACTGGTATGCTCGACGACGATGATCGAGGTGAGGAGCTCGATTTGGCAAAGCTATTATCGAGAGATTTATGGAGGTTTCTCGATGATTGCCACCCTTTGACTAAGCTATTAAGGAAGAACTAGAAGTTTATCTGGAGTGATGAGTGCCAAGAGTTTTGAGGAACCGCTACGATTGACTAGTGCTCGGTTTGGCTTTACCCAGAGAGGGAGGTTATATTGTATATAGTGATGCTTCCAGAAGGGGTTGGGATGTGTGCTTATGCAGGAGATAAGGTGATAGCATATGCCTCACGGCAAAGAAAAGCCTTACGAGGTGAACTATCCACCCATGATTTGGAGTTAGCAATGTGGTCTTTGCTTTGAAAATCTGGAGGCATTATTTGTATGGAGTGCAAACCAGATCTTCACAGATCACAAGAGTCTCAAATATCTGCTGAGTCGAAGGAGCTGAATTTGAGACAGAGGAGATGGATTGAGCTGCTCAAGGATTATGACCTGCTGATTGAGTATCATCCGTGTAAGGCTAATGTAGTTGCAGATGCCTTGAGCAGGAAGTCTTCCATAGCATATGTGCAGACAGTCTATTTGCCGCTATTGGAAGAGATGGTTAAGCTTAGGATCAGTTTGAAGCAGGAAGAGTCTGATTGCATGATTGCTACTTTTAGGGTAATACCGATCCTCAGAGAGAAAGTAAAGGAGTTGCAGGGGCAGGATCCCGAGTTGAGTAAGCTGCGGGAAGAGGTGCAGAGGGGTAAGGAGTCTGATATCGTGCTAAGTGATGATGGACTCCTGACAGTCAGGAATAGGCTTTGTATTCCTGATGTTAAGGCGGTTAAAGATGAGATTCTGGATGAGGCGCACAATGCACCTTATGTTATGCACCCAGGCAGTACCAGGATGTACAGGGATCTCAAAGAACATTTCTGGTGGAGAGGTATGAAGAAGGATGTGGCCGAGTATGTGAGTAAGTGTCTGGTGTGTCAGCAAGTCAAGGCTGAGCACCAGGCATCTTCAGGCCAGTTGAGGCCATTATCCATTCCTGAGTGGAAATGGCAGAGAGTCACTATGGATTTTCTGATGGGGTTGCCCAGGACTAGTAGGAGGCATGATGCCATATGGGTGATTGTGGATAGATTGACAAAATCAGCCCATTTTTTGGCATTCAGACAGACAGATCCTCTGCATGTGTTAGCCAAGAAATATATTGATGAGATTGTGAGATTGCATGGGATCCTGGATTCGATTGTATCTGATCGGGACCCTCGCTTTACTTCGAGATTTTGGGGCAGTTTGCAGGAGGCTTTAGGTACTAAGTTGAGTTTCAGCATTGCTTTCCATCCTCAGACCGATGGTCAGTCTGAGAGGACCATACAGACTCTTGAGGGAATGCTCAGGGCATGTGTTGTGAATTTTAGAGGAGCATGGGATGAGCACTTGCCTTTGATCGAATTTGCATATAATAATTCGTATCATTCGAGCATTCAGATGGCTCCTTATGATGCTTTGTATGGGAGGATATATAGGACTCCAGTGTGTTGGGATGCCGAGGGAGACAGGAAACTTTTGGGACCAGAGTTGATACAGATGACCATTGATAAGGTCAATTTGATTAAACACAGGCTGAAGGCAGCTTAGGACAGGATGAAGAGCTATGAGGATGTTCATAGGAAAGAGATGGAGTATGAGATCGGTGATAAGGTATTTCTTAAGACTTCTCCGTGGAAAGGGATTATGAGATTCGGCAAAAAGGGTAAGTTGAGTCCGAGGTATGTGGGACCTTATGAGATTCTGGAAAGAATTGGTCCGTTGGCTTACAGGTTAGCCTTGCCTCCAGAATTATCTCAGATACATGATTTTTTTCATGTTTCTATACTGAGGAGATATCGATCAGATCCCTCCCATGTCATTCAAGCTGATGAAGTTCATTTGAGTGATGACTTGAGTTATGAAGAGCTTCCAGTGCAGATTTTAGATACTAAAGAAAAGGTTCTTAGGAATAAGACTGTGCAGTTGGTAAAAGTCTTATGGAGGAATCATTCAGTGGAAGAGGCCACGTGGGAGCCATTGGAAGCTATGAAGGAGAAGTATCCCCATCTCTTTAGTGATTCAGGTACCAATTTTGAGGACGAAATTCTTTTAAAGGGGGGAGAAATGTTGAGCCCCGATTCGCATTAAGCTTGTTTTCTTTATTTTGAGGTTTAAATTGATAAATTCCTTTTATTTGGAATAATTTGGGATTTTAGTGCTCAATTACTGACTAAAAATTTAAATGATTTAGTTAAAATTAGAATTTTAAGAAGTTCTTATAAATTAAAAAGAATAAGATGGTGTAGGACCAATTTGGAAGTTTGTATATGGTTTTAAGGCTTAAGGCTTTGAAGATGGGCTTTTAGCCCTTTTAATTGTCTTTAAATGACTTAAATGAATAAGAAAAGCATTAAAGGAATAAAGAAGGCATTGAAGGAATGAAGTAGCGGTATGACTTGAAGGAGACTCACGAAATTGCAAAAGAAAGGGAGAGTATTACTAAAACTACGTAGTTTTTGCTTTAGGTTATAAGTTAGAACTTTTATCCCTAAGCCTTTCTAGAAAACATACGAAACTCTCAAGAGAAGAGAGACGAACTTTTATCCCTAAGCCTTTCTAGAAAACATACGAAACTCTCAAGAGAAGAGAGACTTTCGAAACTTAGAGAGAAAAGAGTGGAGACTTTCGGTTGAAGAAGAAGAAGAAGAAGAAGAAGAAGAGAAGTGAAGCTTAGGTTTTCATGTGTTGGAAAAGGGAGGTTTAAGAGTTTTAGGCAAGAAGAGAGTGGAAAGGAGGAGGTTAAATTTCCATTAGAACAAAAAGAGCAAAATCGTGGGCTTCCTTAAGGTAAGAGAATTTCGAAATTTATGGAGTTTTTAGATAGGTTTTGATGTTAATAGTTTAGATAAGGAATGGGTAAGGTTATTTGGAGTTACTTTCATGTTTTCCTTTCCTAAGGATTATGGATTTTGCTATTCCTATTGCTTATGGGATAATTATGTTCTATGAAGGTGAATTGAGGCATTGGGAGGAAGAAACAAGGCCTTTGGACCAGTCTCAAAGTTAAAAGAATTAAGGTGGGTGATTCTTTAATAATTGAGTAATAAGTTTATTGAACTTTTTTGTAATCAATGCTTTCCAATGACTTTGTTTTGTGAATAATGTACTTTTTGTAATATGATTAATTTGTAGATGTAATTCTTTGATTGTGAATTCATGTTGAAATGATTGAATATTGGTTTCGAAGAATTTATGATTTCGGAAAAAGATTTGCCATTTTGGCCAATTATGTGAAAATAGATTTGTAAGGCCAGTTACGGCTAATTCTTTCAAATTGTGTGAAATATGTGCTATCTTTGGATTTGTGGTGGTCCCTTCGAGTCGTGCACTGCTCATTATAGGCTTCTCCCGCCTGCCCGCTAGTGACTGTGGAGTTCCTCTTAAGGACTCCTATTCGTCACGACTACACATGACCGCTTTGCGGAAATGTGTAGTTCGTTCTGTTTCGGATCCACCCGAATCATATTCCTGCGCTTATGTGATGGATTGAATTGTAAATTGCTGATGTGATAACTTTGTAAAATGATTTTGAGAAATGTGAAACATTTTAGTAATGTGACGTTGTTTGAAAATGAGTAAATGATGGTTTTTGCTTATTGCTTGTTTATTAACTTATCACCCACGGAGCCGTCGAGCTCACCCCCATTTCTCCTTCACAGGTATTGAGCGAGAAACCGAGTCACCGCATCAGGATTGAGACAACACCGATGCAATTTTGCTTTTGAAGTTGTAATTGAAGTTGTGTTTTTGAGAAAACAGGCTTTAGGTCGCATTTTGGGCTTTTATGTACTTTTTGTTAGTTTGATGTAATCGGGTCAAAATGTCCTCTAAAGCTTGTATTATTTCTACTTTCCTTGTAAATGAAACAAAAATGGGGTTTTAGTGTATCTTTGGTATATGTTGTATGGTTGAGAAAGCCAAAAGAAATGAATGAAATCATGTAACTTGATGGATTGAAATTGAGGAAATATTTAGAAGCAAGATTGCTTTGTGATTTGAAAATGTTTAGAAGCTTAGGAGTGTGTTGTTGCCTTTGAACATTGAATTATTATGCAGGTTATAGCATTGGATTGAAGATTTGGGTTAGGAGTAAAATAGGGGAGGTGCTGTCCAATTTTTTCAAAAATTGGGCAGCAACTTCCATTTGCTTTTAGACTGGTTTAAAGCTTGAATTGGTTTGAATGGTCTTCTTGAAGAAGGTAGAGCATGATTAGAGCTTTCCAACGACATAAAATTTGTCTCAATTGGACTTAGGATGAAAAAGTTATGAGAGTGGAAAGGTTTCAGCTACTGTTCATGGGGGGCTGAAATTTTGTAGAAACTTCGGAAGGATTTTTCACCCAATTAGAGACTGATTTGGTTTTTTCTTTCTTCATGAAAAATGTAGATTATCCTTCTTTCTTTAAAATGAGGTATGATTTGCAATTATTGGAGTTAGGAATAAAAAGTTATGAGGTTGGGAATGTTGACAGTTACTGTTCATTTAGGTAAATTACTGTTTCATTGGCTAGTTTTTAGGCTGAACCTTTGGCTGTGTTTTTACCCCTCTAAATGATTGTTTCGATTTTTGTTCCCTTCATGAAACTTGTAGAGAATCTTTTAATCTTTCCAACGAGGTAAAATGTTTCATTTTTACACTTGTGTACTAAAAGATGTGAATTTTCCAATTTTTGGCATTTTGTAGGAAAATTAAGGTTTGGGCTGAAACTTTGAAGCAAATTATAACTATCTTAATGGGTAAATTAGTTTTTACATCCTTCTAGAAAGTTGTAGAGCTCTCTTTTATTTTTCTTTGGACACTAAATTTGCAAAATTTCGATTTCAGTGTGAAAAGTTATAAGTTTGCAAAGTTTAAGGGTTATTTCAGTTTTTTATTTATTATTTACTGATTTTCAGAAAATGAAAAATAAAGCCCTTTTCTTATTTCTTTCGTTCTTCCTCCGTTTGACCTCCGACTTTCACGATTCTCGAACCGTAAATTTTCTAAAAACATTTTCTACCCTTTTTGGGAAGATGAGAGTGTCGGGCGTTTGTCGGAAATTACGGATAAGATTAAAGCGAGTCAATTATGTGACGGTTTTGGATATAAATCCGTTTTTGGGCAATTTTGTGACCTATAGAGATCCGATTGAGGCAATTTCTGATTCCATATAACCTAGAAATATGGAATTTCATTTTAGCTTAAGAATCGGATTTATTTGTGGGCCCTAAGCAGATCAATTTTTATTGAAGGAAAATTATGGTAAAATTATCAAGATATATTTGGATGACATTAAAATAAGTTCGATTTGAGGTTTCCTTCTGTGGTGAGGAATTCTTCCCTCGTGAGATGCGCACCCAGATGTCACGAAGGACGTCGGGCACGCGAGTCACCGGGGAGGGGTTCCAACATTAATATCATTCCATAAGACCAAAAAACTTTTTTACTTAGCCAAAAAGCATGCATACAATATGCCAATAATGATATATAACTCTTTTCTATCAATCTCCTTATAATTAATATCATTCCATAAGACCAAAAAGCATTGTTACTTAGCCAAAAAGCATGCATACAATATGCCAATAATGTATGCATAGGAAAAGAAGTACGCAACAATATAATGGATATGCCCATAAATATACAATATGCCAATAATGTATGCATAGGAAAAGAAGTATACAACAATATAATGCCTATGCCCATAAATATACCATATGCCAATAATGTATGCATAGGAAAAGAAGTTTGTTGCATTTCTTCTATTTTGAAGTTGCAAATCTTACTATTCTATACATATGTACAAATGTAGTTTATGATCATGATATTGTTTTCTGTTTGCAGACAGTTTTGTTTACAAATTTGGAGTCAATGGATCATGATCATATAATTAAGTTTCTGGCTTTGTTTGAGATTTTGAAAGGGCAATTGGATCTGATGAGAATGGTCATGTTCATATGCTTGTATATATACACCAAAAAACGGCGTAGAAGTGAAAATGCGAGAGCTAGTAGGGCATTGACAGTACAAAATAGGGAAGCCAATATAGATAGGATTTTGCATGAGGGTGATAGGAATAGCCAGTGGGATATAAGGATGGACAGTAATGCATTTACATTGTTATGTGAGATGCTTCAGGTCAATGGTAGGTTGACGAATACCGACCATGTGCCCATTGAAGAAAAAGTTTTAATCTTCCTTAGAATATTAACACAAAATGAATCTAATGGAGTATTGTAAGTTCGGTTTATGAGGTCTGGAGAGACAATAAGTAGGGTCTTCCATAGTGTTGTTGGCTGTAATCAAGCTTCAACATCTGTTGTTGGTCAAGTCCATACCAACTCCTGAGGATTGCACAGGCACTAGATGGAAATGGTTTAAGGTTAGTAAATTTATTTAGCGACAATACATTTTCTAATTTAGCTTCATTAAATTAGTTAACCAGAACTTTGTTTTGTTTGGAATTTCAAACAAAGGGTTGCCTTGGTGCTCTAGATGGGACCTGTATAGACATAATAGTTCCCCACGCAGACAAGCCCAGATACCGAGGTAGGAAAGGGAGAATATGCACTAATGTGTTAGGAGTGTGTGATAAGAACTTAAACTTTGTTTATGTTCTTGAGGGATGGGATGGTTCAGTAGCGGATTCAAGGGTTCTGCATGATCCTGTTAGTAGGCCTAATGGACTGCAAGTTCCCAGGGGTATGTAAGAAACGAATTGTTAGAAATTTGTAAATTTTTTTTACCGTATGATTACATATACAATAGTAATAGTGTCATTTGCTTATAGGAAATTACTACTTAGTAGATGTTGGCTATACCAATGGTCCTGGTTTTCTTGCACCTTTTAAAGGCACAAGATACCATATTCAAGAGTGGGCAAGAGATGGAAGGGCATCTAGGAATCTAGAAGAGCTCTTTAATAAGAGACACTCATCTGCCAGAAATGTAATTGAACGTGCATTTGGTTTACTAAAAAAAAAGGAAAATCCTAAGAAATCCATCTTTCTATCCAACATCCACTCATGAGCACATCATTCTTGCACGCTGCCTTCTGCACAATTTCATTAGATTGCATATGAGTTTTGATCCAGCAGAGCTTACTGACATGGAACCTCAGGATATGCCAATTAGGAAAGATGCACCGTTGCCTGAATTTTTTGATCGTGTTGAGACAAGTAATGAATAGAGTCAATGGAGAGCGGAATTAGCTAACAACATGTTTGATGAATGAAGCAGACACCATTAAAATGTCGAATTTAATTTATTTAATAACAATTTGTATTGAATTGAGGGATTAAATTTGGTTGGTTTTCATTGTAACTAATTTGAGGCATTGATTAAATTTCTCTTTATAATGTTGACTCTCAATTGTAATTGTATTTGTGTACACGCCATGAAATTGTTGTTCCTTTATTTTCTTTATACTTAATTACATGTTTCGTTTAATTCCATATTGTCTTCATCATATTCAAACAAGTTTCAAATAACATGTTAATTACTCATTGATGGAAATGGTTTGGAATGGTTTGACATTGCATGGTTTAGGTGCAATGTCACGGGTTTGGACAGATGATGAGACAGACGCATTTGTTACCTTCTTGGAGGACGCAGTTGTTGCTGGACATAGAATCGATAATGGACAATTTAAGCCTGGGACTTTCCAATTGCTTGCTAGACTGATGGTTGAGAAGTTTCCTGGGTGTGGAATTGAGAAGAGGCATATACAAAATAAACATAAGAGGCTTAAAGAAAAATATCAGACAGCATATGACATGTTGCAATGCAATGGCTTTAGGTGGAATGAAAGCAAGCAATGTGTCGAGATAGACAGCAAGCAAGTGCTTGACGAATGGATAAGGGTAGGTTGTTTATACATGTATGTTAATGTATTAGACATTGTGTATCATACTAACAAACATGTTTGAATTTTTTCCAGAAACACCCTAATAAGTACTATACCCCTGGCAAGTCGTTCCCAATTTACCCTAGACTTGAGTATGTTTTTGGGAAAGACAGAGCCACAGATGCGGCTACAATTCACCCTGGGGATGCAGCTGCTCAGTTTGCGGCTGATGAAAATGAAGGGGATGCACCAGCAGTTTCACCACCTCCCATCGAGTCGTTATCGAACCGGCCCATCGGATACACCTGCAGTAATCGCTTCACACCTCCTCTTCCAACACAGACGGGAACCAACAAAGTAGAGAGAAAAGGAAGATCAGGAACAGTGAAGTGTTAGAAAGCCTTGCTGCCACATTTGCCTATGCAGCTGACTGGAGTGTTAGGAGTGCACAGATCATTGCAGATGCTATTGGCGTGGTGCCACAAATTCCCCAGATAGGTGACGAGCTTGGGAGATTGGGTTTCTCCACCGAAGAGGTTGTTAGGGCTCTCCAGATCTTCTCAAGGAATCCTCATGTGGGCAATCTTTTCTGGGGTGTAAATGCAGCCCAAAAACAGGCTTATGTGCGGAGCCTGTTAGATATGGATCATTGACTTTATTATTGAAGTTTCTAATTTGTATGTTTATCTCAAATATTATATCCACATGTATGATGGTAACTATGCGTTGAACTTAACTGATTTGTGCTAGTACCATGTGATGTTGACTGATGCGATGATATATTTTGGACTGTGTTTGTACATATTTTTATCAATGAAGAATAGTTGGGTTTTAATTTATTTAATGTTTACATTTTCTGTACATTTATGAATGGTTATGATATGATTCATTTGCAGGTACAAGAATAATATGGGCAGGTACAACTTCTATGTTGTCTTCGTTGGACGTCAAGTAGGAATTTTCACAAATTGAGATGACGTCAAATTGGTAACTGCGGGCTTTCCAAATGCTAGATTCAAGGGCTTTAACCTTGGTTGAG
This sequence comes from Erythroxylum novogranatense, assembly GCA_029891385.1. NCBI lineage: Eukaryota > Viridiplantae > Streptophyta > Magnoliopsida > Malpighiales > Erythroxylaceae > Erythroxylum > Erythroxylum novogranatense. The sequence continues at coordinate 82,840,901 of CM057228.1, forward strand.
CGGCTTGCTATGCCATGGATCAAAATAGGAGCAGTCGTCCAAACGTGGAAATTCTTCCTCCCGCCAATGAACCCTCACCAATCCCGCTTCAATTTTCGTTGCCAACATCTGAAGAACCAAATGCCATTGCAACATTGAACCAAAAAATGGCATGGAGTCAAGCATTTTTACTAATTGCTCTTGGGGTCATTTTGAGAATTATTATTAAGGACATTCTCAATAAGTTTTAAGGCTTCAATGTAATTAAAGCAACGAATGCTTAGATGTTTTTTAAAATTATTATGTTTTTCTCCTTCTTCGAAGCTATGTGAACCTATTATGTAATTAATTCTATTAATGTTTAGATTTTTATTAAATTAGTTTGTCCTAACTAATGTTAATAATAATAATCATAATAATAATAAGAAGATAATTAATTTTGTATAATTATTAAACAATAGGAAAAACTAATCATAATAATAATAATTATTATTATTATAATGATGATGATGATGATGATGATTATAATAATGAAAATAATAATAATAATGAAAATAATAATAATAATAATAATAATGAAAATAATAATAATAATAATAATAATAACAACAACAACAACAACAACAACAACAACAACAACAACAACAACAACAATAATAATAATAATAATAATAATAATAATAATAATAATAATCAGGAGGAGGAGGAGGAGGAGGAGGATGAGGAGATAATTAATTATGTATAATATTTATAATCATAATAATAATACTTACAATAATAATAATAATAATAATTACAAAATAATATATAATAATTGATAATAAAAGCAATGACAATAATTAATAATACTAATAATTATTATTTTTATTGTTATTACAAAATTTATAATAAATCTTACTAATAATAACAACAATAATTAATAATAATAATAATATTCATTATAATAACATAATTAAATTTGTATAACAAATATCATACTAAAATAATAACAATAACAAATAATAGTCAAAATAGGTACAATTTTTAATTGTAATAATAATAATAATAATAATAATAATAATAATAATAATAATATTATTATTATTATTATTATTATTATTAGCAATAATCACACAACCTGAAATTTTATTAGAGTTACAAGTTAATAATAACATAATTAAATATTGTAAAATAAATATTGATACAATTATAAAATGATCAATGAATTACATCTAATGATCAATGAATTACATCTACTCTTCATATTATACTACAGGGGCATTTCTGTCATTAACATTGTTTTTTGTTCTGTCCCTACAACCAAACACATTTCTGTCCTCAGGATGAAGATAATTTTTTCTGTTCTGTCCACCGCAACCAAACATCTCACTATCTTCAATTCTTGTTCTATTCCGTCCTGTTCTGTTCCGTCTCGTCCCGTCTCTGCATGTTGAAGACGCTAACCAAACAGATACTTTGTGATTAATTGGTATGAGGTACATCCAATGACAATTTTTTTCTTTTAAAAAATGATGATAGGGTAAATTTTCACTTATGTTTCTTCATTCGATGGTAGTGAGAAAATTTGGTTTGTAATTTACGAGATTTCAATTAAGGTTAGCAATTTAAAGAGGGTCTAGTTAGGGTTTTCAATTAAGGATTTAATTAGGCATAGCCATGTATTTGGGGTATGGATACATTTATTAGATGATTGAATTTTTGGGAGTTGTTGAACTTAATTTTGGTTCCAATTTGAATATCAGGTGGTGACTGGACTCCTTATTTCAATCTCTCTGACTCAGTCCCTATGGTCTTTATGATTTTTACCTATAATGTAAGATTTTTCCATCTTTTTAAGTTACTGCCTTAAATTTGTCAACTTTTTGTTTGGCCTATCCATCCTTCTTCCTCAAGGCCAAGAATTATTTTTCTTATGTTTTCACCTTTTTATAAATAAATATTTCTTACCCTTTCTTTTCTTATTATCTTTACAATGCTATACGAAGCATGCGTAGTTCTATTATACAGTTTCATATCATCTTTGGTTTGATATATCTAGTACCAACATAATTTACAAAATATCTTGAAAGTTTACTTTATGTCTATTTGATGGTTGATAATGCATGTAAATCAATCATTCTTTAATTTTCAAAATTTAAATTTAGGTGAAATAAATTTCTTTTTTGGGATGATTATTTTGCACCCAGGTGCACAAGGAGTTTTAGCTTGTTTGATGTCTTTTAAGATTAATATTTTACGTATTTTACTCTTTCTATTTATTTTCTCTTCCTTCTTTTCCTTTCTCTCTTGTTATGTGAAAATATGAAAGGAAGATCTTATATTGTAGACTACAAAATTATATGTTTATTAAAGTCATCATATAAATTATAATTATAATTTATACAACTTTCTATTTTTAATTCTACCTTAGTTCTTATCATTTTGGGTTATCTACTTCTTGGGTGCTTTGTTTTTGTCATAATTTTGACTGCTTTGACTAGATATTCTAAGTTTGTAACAATGAAGAGATATTAAAAAAGTTGTTATACCATAGATTTTTTAGACTGTAGTATCTTGTATTAAAGTGAGTCTGATCTCACTAGCATTTCCTATGTTTATAATATATATGGACAAAAAGTTTATCACGTATGTCCAGAGTTGATAAAAAGTTTTGACTTTATAAAGCTACAAGAGAACCTAGGACAACACTCCTCAATATTTTTCATTACTTGCATTTTAATAATCTAATAGTTTATTATGCAACTTCTAACAAGTATATTGATTAATTAAATTTGTTTTTCAATACTCATTATTAGGCTTATGATAAATTATATTATAATGTTAATTTTTGCTAGTTGTTGAGAAATGATTGTTAATTCTAACCCTAAAATTTGGTTTCAATACTTTAATGGTAGACATTTCAAGTTCAAACCATACATGATATAGGAAGGTGGAGAGACATATTGTTTTAACCTAAGATAGATGAGATAACCTTAGTTCATTTAAAGCTCAATGCTGACAGATTAGGTGTGAGAAACATGAGATTTTACCTATACATGATATAGGAAGGTGGAGAGACATATTGTTTTAACCTAAGATGGATGAGATAACCTTAGTTGATTTAAAGCTCAATGCTAAAAGATTATGTGTGAGAAACATGGGGTTTTACCTATAAGTTCTTATAAAAAAATTTAAGATGGTAAGATACCACTACAAAATGATAATGATGTAAGGATGTTGATATAAACAATTAAACAATATTAAAGATAATGTATGAGTATTTAGATAGGGAGAAGTATCCCAAAATAGACACACTAAATGACCCTACGGTAGATATTCTTATTGAGTTAATTAAGGATGATGATGGTTTAATAAAGACATTGAAGATGCGACTATAGTAGCCATTGAAGTAGCTATTGAGGCACCCTTCAAAGCAACCCTAAAGCATTAAATGTTTTAGATGATCTAACATATAATGATAAAAAGTCAACATATATTAGTAAGTTAAGGTATTTAAGTGACGAAAACAAGCATAATATATTTGAATGTGATATGAATAAAGAATTATCTAATATAAGTAAGTAGTGTATGGGCACTTATAATAAAGAATTATCTAATATAAGTGAGTAGTGTATGGGTGCTTCTAATGTTGATTTAGGGGATAATGAGATTGAAGTTGATGATGAAAATGCTGGTAACCTAAAAGGAAGTTCAGATGATGAGAGAAAGAATCCAAAATATCCCTACTTTAATGCTTCAATTTTAGACGATGGAATTTTTTTTTGAAGTAAGTAATGGTTTTGTATTATATATTAAAAATCAAAGGTCAAGAATTATCACAAAGTGCAAAAAGAAATATAGGTGGATAATACATGCAAACGTGACATAAAACAGACATGCATTTTAGATCAAGACATTCTAAAACACTAATTTTGTGGTAAAACTTTTGACACTAAGAAGATTAGTTACCAGCAAATTACTAACAAATATATGACACACTTTAAAGATAGTCCTAGATGGAATATTTTAAGGTTAAAAATAGTTATTTTACAAGATCACCAATAAGAGATCTCATAGATTAGACTTATAAACCCAAGAGACATGCCTTGAATTTAACCAAACTATTTGATATTGTATTGCATGTGATGTCATGTAACACATTTACATGATAACACATAAAGGGAAGAGTTTAGGACTTCTGAATTTTGGATGACTTTTCAACTCTAAACTAATCTCAAGCATCGGGAGAACTAGGTAGCTACCAAGACGGCTTGGAGAAATGACTCAAGTCACAGTTTTTGTTTTCAAGCCTTTGTGATTAATTGGTATGAGGTACATCCAATGACAATTTTATTTCTGCTAAAAAATGAGGTAAATTTTCGCTTATGTTTCTTCATTGAATGGCAGTGAGAAAATTTGGTTTGTAATTTACGAGATTTCAATTAAGGTTAGCAATTTAAAGAGGGTCTAGTTAGGGGGATTTAATTAAGCATAGCCGTGTATTTGGGGGTATGGATACATTTATTAGATGCTTGAATTTTTAGGAGTTGTTGAACTTAATTTTGGTTCCAATTTGAATATCATGTGATGATTGGACCCCTTATTTCAATCTCTCTCGCTTTCTTTCTATGGTCTTTATGATTTTTACCTAATGTGAGATTTTCTAATTTTTTTAGTTATTACCTTAAATTTGTCAACTTTTTGTTTGACCTATCCATCCTTCTTCCTCAAGGCCAAAAAATTATTTTTCTTATGATTTCACCTTTTCATAAATAAATATTTCTTACCCTTTTTTTTTCTTATTATCTTTTCAATTTTATACGAAGCCTGCATAGTTCTATTACACAGTTTCATATCATCTTTGGTTTGATATATCTAGTACTAACATAATTTACAATGTTGGGACCCGATCCGGAAACAGGATCCCAATCAAAAAACGAAGGAAAATGAAAGAAACAAAGCGGATTCAAATTGAATAAATCGAATCACAACATGCGGAAGCAAACACGAAACAAATACGAAGGTATCGAATCAAAACGAATCGAATACAAATCGAATCGAAACCAATTTCAGATACGTAACAAAATGGAGCCGACATCCATGAACAAATATTTTAGAAATCACTGTCGCGTTGGAAACCTTAGACTGAACTGTCCAAAATCCGGTATAAATTTTTCTTTTTCTTTTCTCTCTTTTCTCATTCCTCAATCCAAATACATTCACATACAATCGCACTATCCAATGTCCAATACACGTTCATTCATATTTTTCCATATACAATTCATGCTTATATCTCAATTGAACATACAAAATCTATATAACATATCCATGTGCAATACCATAACTCAATAGCCTCATCCAAATCTCATAATTCCAATACAATTTATACACCATTTCATAAATCAAAGCTTTATAAAAATCATAGTGGCATTTTCAAGCCTTATACATTACCCATAACCCTAAATTAAAGTACACAATACACAACAATTTTAGACTTCTCAGCAACCATCTAACTTAACAATAATACAATATAAACACATGCAAACAGAAATCTTCATTTTCTTTCACCCGATCTTCTTCTCATCACCTGTGGATGACAATGAAGGGGGGGGGGTGAGCTTATAGCTCGTGGGTAACAGTTTATAACAAATAAATAAGCAAAACCCTTGAAATTCTTTTTCTTTTCTGGTCTTAGAAAACATTTCTTTGAATTCCGTAAGGCACATTTTCGAAAAGTTCTTTTCTTGCCATATTCAAAATCGCAATTTGCAAAACGTATAATTTTTAGGCTTTTAGCCATAAACCCATAGGTTACAAAACATGAATGCATCAACTTGACAATTCACATATGTAGTGGCAAATCACATATACAATGCACACAATTGGCTCGAGAGTTCCATAAACACGACGGAAAACTGAAGTTTTACCGTAAACACAACGAGTCCGATTTTTCAGGATCTCGTGGCCCCAAGCGGGTAACCGGGAGAAGGCTATCTATATGTTGACGTGCACGTGACTAACGAAACAGGTTCTCTCTCGCCCACACAAAAGCACATATCATGCTCAAATCCATTTATCGAATGCTCTTTTCTGAATATACGAGATGCCATGGAATCTTCCGAGGCATAACACAAATGTGTTTTGAAATTCATCAAAAGTTCATGTATTGAATCAATAATGATTTTTCAAATCATTCATACAATGATGCAACATTTACGATGAAATTGAAATCAGAAAATCTCTTTGTTTAAGGAAAGCAGTAGTGGCTTATAAATCTATTATAAACAAGTACCCACCTCGAATCGACGCTAGAATCTTGTCCTTAGCTTCAATTTGACCATTTCTTCTTTTATTCTCTCAATTGAAAATTCGTTATACCAATGTCACACAAATTCGACCCCATAAATAACATAATCCTTAATATTGAACTTAGAAAACACTAATTCCACACATAATCAAGCCATCTAAATCACCAATTTTTAAAAACCCCAATTCATAAAATTGGGCATAACCCTAATTAATTTCTATCCAAGATTAAACCCATAGTACTTAGCAATCATCAAAATTGACTTCATACTCCACAAACCCATACCATTTTCCATAATTCTAAACCAAAACTTCAAAAGAAACTCAAATCTTAAAAATTGCTCTTACCTCATTTCTCCTCCATTTTCGGATTTTCTAGGCTTGAAAGGAAGCTCTCTTCATCCTCCACGTTTTTCCCTCTTGACTCAACTTAGAAAGCTTGCTTGAAGTCCCCTAAAAATCGAACCCTAGCTCTCTCTCTCTTTTCTTTCTCCTTCACTCATCCGAAAGCTTGTTGTCCCTTCCCTCTTCTTATTTTTCTTTCCTTTTGTTCAAGTGTCGTGCGTCACCTAATAAAAACAACAGCCCAATCCTTTTTATAGTGCCATGTCATTTAATGAATGGGGAATGACCCATAAGCCCCTCCATTTAAGCCTATAAACTTAACCCTTTAAGAAAACTTCCAAATTTGCCCCTTCATTGGTCTTTATAACTGACATCTTGTCTGATTATTTTGATCAAGTAAAGAAGCCATTTGCCAAGAATTTCTTTTTGTGAAATGTCCCTCTATGTCTTACGAATCCATCGCTTCAAGAATCGGATCCATCGGAGCTCTATAGCTCAAGATATCTCCAAAATACTGAAGTTTGTTCTTCAGACCCGAGGCTGAACACTACACCTTACTTCCAACCCGAATTTGGAAGTCTTAGAGGCTAAATCATAGTTCTTATCCTTCATAACATTTGTAGCCCCATGTCTCTATTTTAATTTCCAAAAAGAATCAGATCGATCGGAGCTCTACCGATCAAGATATCTCCAAAATACTGAACACTATTCAGCCATTGCAACACAGAGACTAAACACTACACCAAACTTCCGATCCGTATTTTAAAGTCTTAGAGGCTCAATTGTCGATCGGATAATTCATAACATTTGTATCCCCATCTCTCTAGTTTAATTATCAAAAAGAATCAGATCGATCGGAGCTCTATATCTCAAGATATCTCAAAAATACCGAACACTGTTCAACTTTTATAACCGATCAGCTCACTTTCATCCGAGCTATATTTCTCCATTTAATTCCAAACCCAACCTATCTAGTATGGAAAGATAGAAAAATGTCTTAGGAATCCAACGCTTCAAGAATCGGGTTGATCGGATGTCGGAGGAAGAAGTTATGCTCAAAAGAGTAAAGGAAGGTTAGAGCTCGGCCAGAAAATCAAAGCTTGGCCAGAACGAAGATCGGTCGACCAACAGAGGTCGGCCGGCCAGCAGAGGTCGGTCAGCCATCAGAAGTCGGTCGGCCAACAGAGGTCGGTCGGCCAGCAGAGGTCGGCCAATAGAGGTCGGCCAAGAGAGGTCGGCCAGCACCCAATCCGACCATCAAACTTTTAACACTCATAACTTTTGACTCCGAGATCCGAATTCTACAAACTTGGTACCGTTGGAAAGATAAAAGAAAGATCTAAAATTTTGAAGAAGGACCCAAAGGCAAGATCGGTCTTTAAATGGGTCAAAAATGCGCTCTAAGATGACTAATCGATAATCTCCTCAAAACTTTACACAACACCTCAACTTGCAAACATTATAACTTTTGACCCAGAACTCCAAATTTGACAAACTTGGTGTCTACAGAAAGCTAAAAGAACCCTCTACAACTTTTATGAAGGCCTTAAAAATTAGATCAACCTCTAACTAGGTCAAAAATTTCATACAAGCTGACTGGTCGATCAACTTCATACTAAACAGCATCAGAACTTTTAAAAATCATAACTTTCTATTCTCTTGTCCAAAATTTTCGTGCTTTATATCAATGGAAAGATAAAAACATAATCTACCACTTTCATTAAGACCACTTTGGCTAAATCCATCTAAATCAATACAGATTTGCTATTGGAGTCTCTAAACACCATTCTAATACATGAACTTCACATATCAACACATCAACTTCACATATTCACCCACTACCACAAACTCTTCAACTAATTCATCTCAAACACAATTCAACTCTCCAATAAACTATTCCAAAGCCATTTCCCCACATCAAATTCAACACCAAAGGATATGCGCATACACATTTCTCTTTCACAAAAGTCATACACAATCTTACTCTTAATAGCATTTTCAAATCAATTAAAATACACTTAACTTTCAAAGATCATAACTTTCAATCTCGATATCGAAAAATAGCATACTTTATGGCTACGAAAAGCTATCAACATAAGCTACAATTTTCATTAAGATCATTTTCTCAAAATGTGTCTAACTCAAAAATTCAACTCTCAAGTCAAACTTTCTATCTTCAAAAATCAACTTTCTTAATTTCTTCAAAATATAACACTTTCACTAATTATTTCTTGCTTTTCAACTTCCATTTCAATCAACTAGTTCATTTTGACTTTCATAACTCATACAATTCTACTCAAATTTCAAATTCATCAAAATCAATCACTTCATTTCTCATCAATCTCCTTTAAGCACAATAACATCTATAACACAATTCACATCCGAAAATACTCATTGAATTCATTTAATATTTCTAATTTCTACCGAAAGTTCGGGGTCCAACAATTCTTCCCCTCTTAAAAGAATTTCGCCCTCGAAATTCCTATCTGAATAATCACTAAGTAACTTATTCTCTCAAATAATTTCTTCGAAATAATCATATTCAATCACTTTCTTAACTAATTCCTCATCATACATATTCTCAATCTCTTCACAATTTCTCAATTCTTGAGTCACATAGCACCCATACCATATCAATACATATATTCCTATCATCAAGCTCATCTTTCAAATATTTTGCTATTGCATCTCCTATATATTCGAAGTCAAATCATCCAAACTCATCATGAATTTCTAATCTTAAGTTCTATACACACAATCTTAAAATCAATCATACTCTTGACACTTAAATCAAATAGTCACTGTAATTCCTCGAATAATTCATGAACACTTATTCACATCAGTATTACACTCTCACTAATTCACTCATATAACTCATCACCTCAATCATACAATCATTTAGATTCGTCAAATAATTCATGAAAGACAAACACATCATGCTCACATTCTCACAAGATCAATCTTATCCCCTCACTAACTCTTATCAATTCCTCATATAAGCCATTTACACACATATGCCCAAGTAAGATCCTATTACTGGGCTCTGATACCACAAATGTTGGGACCCGATCCGGAAACCGGATCCCAATCAAAAAATGAAGGAAACAAAGCGGATTCAAATCGAATAAATCGAATCACAACATGCGGAAGCAAACGCAAAACAAATACGAAGGTATCGAATCAAAATGAATCGAATACAAATCGAATCAAAACCAATTTCAGATACGTAACAAAACAGAGCCGACATCTGTGAACAAATATTTTAGAAATCACTGTCGTGTTGGAAACCTTAGACTGAACTGTCCAAAATCCGGTATAAATTTTTCTTTTTCTTTTCTCTCTTTTCTCATTCCTCAATCCAAATACATTCACATACAATCGCACTATCCAATGTCCAATACACGTTCATTCATATTTTTCCATATACAATTCATGCTTATATCTCAATTGAACATACAAAATCTATATAACATATCCATGTGCAATACCATAACTCAATAGCCTCATCCAAATCTCATAATTCCAATACAATTTATACACCATTTCATAAATCAAAGCTTTATACAAATCATAGTGGTATTTTCAAGCCTTATACATTACCCGTAACCCTAAATCAAAGTACACAATACACAACAATTTTAGACTTCTCAGCAACCATCTAACTTAACAATAATACAATATAAACACATGCAAACAGAAATCTTCATTTTCTTTCACCCGATCTTCTTCTCATCACCTGTGGATGGGAATGAAGGGGGGGGGGGTGAGCTTATAGCTCGTGGGTAACAGTTTATAACAAATAAATAAGCAAAACCCTTGAAATTCTTTTTCTTTTCTGGTCTTAGAAAACATTTCTTTGAATTCCGTAAAGCACATTTTCGAAAAGTTCTTTTCTTGCCATATTCAAAATCGCAATTTGCAAAACGTATGATTTTTAGGCTTTTAGCCATAAACCCATAGGTTACAAAACATGAATGCATCAACTTGACAATTCACATATGCAGTGGCAAATCACATATGCAATGCACACAATTGACTCGAGAGTTCCATAAATACGACAGAAAACTGAAGTTTTACCGTAAACACAACGAGTCCGATTTCTCAGGATCTCGTGGCCCCAAGCGGGCAGCCGGGAGAAGGCTATCTATATGTCGACGCGCATGTGACTAACGAAACAGGTTCTCTCTCGCCCACACAAAAGCACATATCATGCTCAAATCCATTTATCGAATGCTCTTTTCTGAATATACGAGATGCCATGGAATCTTCCGAGGCATAACACAAATGTGTTTTGAAATTCATCAAAAGTTTATGTATTGAATCAATAATGATTTTTCAAATCATTCATACAATGATGCAACATTTACGATGAAATTGAAATCAAAAAATCTCTTTGTTTAAGGAAAGCAGTAGTGGTTTATAAATCTATTATAAACAGGTACCCACCTCGAATCGATGCTAGAAGCTTGTCCTTAGCTTCAATTTGACCATTTCTTCTTTTATTCTCCCAATTGAAAATTCCCTACACCAATGTCACACAAATTCGACCCCATAAATAACATAATCCTTAATATTGAACTTAGAAAACACTAATTCCACACATAATCAAGCCATCTAAATCACCAATTTTTAAAAACCCCAATTCATAAAATTGGGCATAACCCTAATTAATTTCTATCCAATATTAAACCCATAGTACTTAGCAATCATCAAAATTGACTTCATACTCCACAAACCCATACCATTTTCCATAATTCTAAACCAAAACTTCAAAAGAAACTCAAATCTTAAAAATTGCTCTTACCTTATTTCTCCTCCATTTTTGCATTTTCTAGGCTTGAAAGGAAGCTCTCTTCATCCTCCACGTTTGTCCCTCTTGACTCAACTTAGAAAGCTTGCTTGAAGTCCCCTAAAAATCGAACCCTAGCTCTCTCTCTCTTTTCTTTCTCCTTCACTCATCCGAAAGCTTGCTCTCCCTTCTCTCTTCTTATTTTTCTTTCCTTTTGTTCAAGTGTCGTGTGTCACCTAATAAAAACAACAGCCCAATCCTTTTTATAGTGCCATGTCATTTAATGAATGGGGAATGACCCATAAGCCCCTCCATTTAAGCCTATAAACTTAACCCTTTAAGTAAACTTCCAAAATTGCCCCTTCATTGGTCTTTATAACTGACATCTTGTCTGATTATTTCGATCAAGTAAAGAATTCATTTGCCAAGAATTTATTTTTGGGAAATGTCCCTCTATGTCTTACGAATCCATCGCTTCAAGAATCGGATCGATCGGAGCTCTATAGCTCAAGATATCTCCAAAATACTGAAGTTTGTTCTTCAGACCCGAGGCTGAACACTACACCTTACTTCCAACCCAAATTTGGAAGTCTTAGAAGCTAAATAATAGCTCGTCTCCTTAATAAATTTTGTAGCCCCATGTCTCTATTTTAATTTCCAAAAAGAATCAGATCGATCGGAGCTCTACCGATCAAGATATCTCCAAAATACTGAACACTATTTAGCCATTACAACACAGAGACTGAACACTACACCAAACTTCCGATCCGTATTTGAAAGTCTTAGAGGCTCAATTTTCTATTGGCTCATTCATAACATTTGTAGCCCCATCTCTCTAGTTTAATTATCAAAAAGAATCAGATCAATCGGAGCTCTATATCTCAAGATATCTCAAAAATACCAAAAACTGTTCAACTTTTATAACCGATCAGCTCACTTTCATCCGAGCTATATTTCTCCATTTAATTCCAAACCTGACCTATCTAGTATGGAAAGATATAAAAATGTCTTAGGAATCCAACGCTTCAAGAATCGGGTCGATCGGATGTCGAACGAAGAAGTTATGCTCAAAAGAGTAAAGGAAGTTCAGAGCTCGGCCATAAAATCAAAGCTTGGCTAGAACGAAGATCGGTCGGCCAACAGAGGTCAGTCGGCCATCAGAGGTCGGTCGGCCAACAGAGGTCGGTCGGCTAATAGAGGTCGGCCAACAGAGGTCGGCCAGCACCCAATCCGATCATCAAACTTCTAACACTCATAACTTTTGACTCCAAGCTCCGAATTCTACAAACTCGGTATCGTTGGAAAGATAAAAGAAAGATATAAAATTTTCAATAAGGACTCGAAGGCAAAATCGGTCTTTAAAGGTGTCAAAAATGCGCTCGAAGATGACCAATCGATAATCTCCTCAAAACTTTACACAACACCTCAACTTGCAAACATCATAACTTTTGACCCAGAACTCCAAATTTGACAAACTTGGTGTCTACAGAAAGCTAAAAGAACTCTCTACAACTTTTATGAAGGCTATAAAAATCAGATCGACCTCTAATGGGGTCAAAAACTTCATACAAACTGACTGGTCGATCAACTTCACACTAAACAGCATCAGAACTTCTAAAAATCATAACTTTCTATTCTCTTGTCCAAAATTTTCGTGCTTTATATAAATGGAAAGATAAAAACATAATATACCACTTTCATTAAGACCACTTTGGCTAAATCCATCTAAATCAATACAGATTTTCCATTGGAGTCTCTAAACACCATTCCAATACATGAACTTCACATATCAACACATCAACTTCACATATTCACCCACTACCACAAACTCTTCAACTAATTCATCTTAAACACAATTCAACTCTCCAATAAACTATTCCAAAGCCATTTCCCCACATCAAATTCAACACTAAAGGATATGCGCATACACATTTCTCTTTCACAAAAGTCATACACAATCTTACTCTTAATAGCATTTTCAAATCAAGTAAAATACACTTAACTTTCAAAGATCATAACTTTCAATCTCGATATCGAAAAATAGCATACTTTATGGCTACGAAAAGCTCTCAACATAAGCTACAATTTTCATTAAGATAATTTTCTCAAAATGTGTCTAACTCAAAAATTCAACTCTCAAGTCAAACTTTCTATCTTCAAAAATCAACTTTCTTAATTTTCTTCAAAATATAACACTTTCACTAATTATTTCTTGCTTTTCAACTTCCATTTCAATCAACTAGTTCATTTTGACTTTCATAACTCATACAACTCTACTCAAATTTCAAAGTCATCAAAATCAATCACTTCATTTCTCATCAATCTCCTTTAAGCACAATAACATCTATAACACAATTCACATCCGAAAACACTCATTGAATTCATTTTAATATTTCTAATTTTCACCGAAAGTTCGGGGTCCAACATACAAAATATCATGAAAGTTTACTTTATGTCTATTGATGGTTGATAATGCACGTAAATCAATCTTTCTTTACTTTTCAAATTTTAAATTTAGGTGAAATAAATTTCTTTTTTGGGGCGATTATTTTTCACCCAATTGATATTCAGGTGCACAAGGAGTTTTAGCTTGCTTGACATCTTTTAAGATTAATATTTTATGTACTTTACTCTTTCTATTTATTTTTCTCTCCCCTTCTTTTCCTTTCTCTTTTGTTATGTGTGAAAATATGAAAGGAGATTACAAAATTATATGTTTATTAAAGTCATCATGTAAATTATAATTATAATTTATACAACTTGCTATTTTTAACACTACCTTTGTTCTTGTCATTTTGGGTTATCTACTTCTTGGGTGCTTTGTTTTTATCATAATTTTGACTGTTTTGACTAGATATTCTAAGTTTTTAACAATGAAGAGATATTTAAAAAGTTGTTATACCATAGATTTTTAGATTGTAGTATCTTGTATTAGAGTGAATCTGGTCTCACTAGCATTTCCTATGTTTGTAATATATATGGACAAAAAATTTATCACGTACGTCCAAAGTTAATAAAAAGTTTTCACTTTATAAAGCTACAAGAGAACCCAGGACAACACTGCTCAATCTTTTTCATTACTTGCATTTTAATAATCTAATAGCTTATCATGCAACTTCTAACAAGTATATTGATGAATTAAATTTGTTTTTCAATACTCTTTATTAGGCTTATGATAAAATGTATTATAATGTTAATTTTTACTAGTTGTTAAGAAATGATTGCTAATTATAACCTTAGAATTAGGTTTCAATACTTTAATACTAGATATTTCGAGCTCAAACCATACATGATATAGGAAGGTAGAGAGATATATTGTTTTAACCCAAGATGGATGAGATAACCTTAGTTGATTTAAAGCTCAATGCTAAGAGATTAGATGTGAGAAACATGGGATTTTACCTATACATGATATAGGAAGGTGGCGAGACATATTGTTTTAACCTAAGATGGATGAGATAACCTTAGTTGATTTAAAGCTCAATGCTAAGAGATTAGGTGTGAGAAATATGGGAATTTAGCTATACATGATATAGGAAGGTGGAGAGACATATTGTTTTAACCTAAGATGGATGAGATAACCTTATTTGAATTAAATCTCAATGTTAAGAGATTAGGTGTGAGAAACATTGGATTTAACCTATAAATTCTTATATATAAAAAAGTTAAGATGGTAAGATACCACTACAAAATGATAATGATGTCAAGATGTTGATATAAACAATTAAACAATATTAAAGATAATGTAGGTGTATTTAGATAGGGAGAAGTATCCCAAAATATACACACTAAATGACCCAATAGTAGATATTCTTGTTGAGGTAATTAAGGATGATGATGGCTCAATGAAGACATTGAAGATGCCACTGTAGTAGTTGTTAAAGTAGCCATTGAGTCACCCTTCAAAGTAACCCTAAAGTATTAAATGATTTAGATGATCTAACATATAATGATAAAAAGTCAACATATTTTAGTAAGTTAAGGTCTTTAAGTGACGAAAATAAGGATGATATATTTTAATGTGATATGAATAAAGAATTATCTAATATAAGTCAGTAGTGTATAGGCGCTTATAATGAGGAATTATCTAATATAAGTGAGTAGTGTATGGGTGCTTATAATGTTGATTTAGGGGATAATGAGATTGAAGTTGATGAAGAAAATGTTAGTAACATAAAAGGAAGTTCAGATGATGAGAGAAAGAATCCAAAATATCCCTACATTAATGCTTCAATTTTAGATGATGGAAAAATTTTTTGAAGTAAGGAATGGTTTTGTATTATATATCAAAAATCAAAGGTCAAGAATTATTGTAGAGTGCATAAAGAAATATAGGTGGATAATACATACAAGTGTGACATAAAACAGACATGCATTTTAGATCAAGACATTCTAAAACACTAATTTTTGTGGTAAAACTTTTCACACCAAGAAGACTAATTACTAGAGAATTATTAACAAATATATGGCACACATCAAGGATAGTCCTAGTTATAATATTTTAAGGTTAAAAATGGTTATTTTACAAGACCACCAATAAGAGATTTCATACATTAGAGCTTATAATCCTAAGAGATATGCCTTGAATTTGCTACTCGGAGATGAAAGGGCATAATATAAGAACTTAAGAGGATACTTTTTGGTTGTAGTAGATAGGGGTAGCTCACTTTATATCATATCTCTTGAAGATATATTTAATCCATTCTATATTTGTCTCGAGTAAGTGAAATCTAGATTCGTCAAAACTTATAAAGCAATTATATGCATGGATTGGTGTTACTTGAAAAATAAGATACAGTGGGTAACTGTTAACAACCTTTGGAAGGGATACAAATAATAACATATATCCTTTGACTTAGATTGTTATTGGAGTTAAGAACTAAGAGAGCTAAAATAATTTATAGGTTGTCTATTTAATGAAATTGGTGGTAGTTGCTCTTGGCTATTCATGAGTGACAAATAAAAGATAAAATGATAAAATACTAAAATTTATGTTCACATAAAATATCAACTAATTTGATTTTGAATTCCTCTTAATAGTTGTTTAAACATGAGTACACATATTTCAATCATCATTACTATTTTAGGTATTTATAGGCTAATTTACAAAGCAAATATAAGTTATACGTTATTATCTAAGATCATATGTGGTGTATAGCATTTTATTGTAAAAAGATCATATCTAGAGTATAGCTTTTGATGTATTCAACAGATATGAAGTGAAAATCAATAACTTAAAGCATAAACAAGGAAGTACATGCTTAGCTGTAAAAAATTTTAGAAAAGAGATTATTTAAACATATTTTAATAAAAGATGTAAGAGCAATTTATATTTAGAAAAAACATTGAAGAGTATTTTAATGCATATTTGAGAAATGTAAGGGATAATCAAAATTTAACTTGCTTGGAGGTGATGAGGATAGCAATTATGAAGACTTTATAGAAAGAAGCAGGGGATAGTTGCATACAATAATAATATATATCCTTTATTACGTTAAAGTTATAGAAAAAAAGAAGGTACTAATTTTTTTGGCTCATTTTATAGGTAATTGGAAATGTGGCTTTAAACACTATATAAATGACAGTATGAAGTGATCCTCATAACAAATGATACTAATTATTTAAGAAAATTTACTATTCGATGGAAAATTTGAAATTGAACACTATGCAAATGACCATTATATATTGAACCTTAGTATAAATGACTGCACTTGTGGAAAATAGGACTTGACTGGGATCCCTTATTGTTGGGACCCAATCCGAAAACCGGATCCCAACCAGAAAATAGGAACGGATACGAAGAACGAGGCGAATTCAAATTGGATAAATTGAATTCGATAACGACAAACAAAGTGAAAACGGAAGCAAAGTGAATGCAAATCGAATACAGAATCGAAAGAAGCAAATCGGGACGGTTACAATCAAAGGCGCAACAGAGACGGATCGAATTCAAACTTACAATCAAAGTATACAAATGAAGCCAAATCGAATAACATAACAAATGTCCGACATCCATGAATACAATACAAAGACAGCAACGATCGTGTTGGAGACCTAGACTAAGACATATCTGAAATCCGGTATAATTTTTTTTCTTTCTTTCTTTTTCTTATAACCATTTTTACTCAAACTCATGCAAATTATACAATTTCCTTTTTCTTGGAAAATTATTCATTTCAGAATCTCACTCAAATCATAACAAACTTCTTAACATTTATACCAATCTCATAAATCCATCTTTCATACATCTAAATCTTATTTTTATTCATTTTCAATTAATCTAACGAAATTTCGGCAGCATAACGGCTGCCTTTGACCTAACCCAAAACCTACAAAGGTTCAAAATACACTTCTAAAATTCCCAATCAAATATACAAACATCAAAATCCACCGGACCCTCCGTCCGGGATCTCAGCACACACAAACGCAAACCTAATTCTAAAACACTTTCATAACTGTAATTCAATCTACTAGTCTCATAACTCAATATCATTTCCAGATTCATACACAATTTCATATACAATTTCACACTCTCATACTTTAATTCACAATCTTCATACCTTCTGAAATACATGCTCGAAATACATCATAATAAACAATATTAATATCCAAATCTCCATTCACACAAAAATACAGATGATGCAAAATTGAACTTGACGCTCTTTCATCCGATCTCCGTCAATACACGGAGATTGGGGATGAAAGGGGGGGTGAGCTCGGAAGCTCGTGGATAACACATTTATTAATTGACAAATAAGCAGAAATCATTTTTCATAATCGTTTTGTCAAAAGGACTCATTTTCAAACTTTGTAACTTTTCAAATAGTTTCCTCAAACCTTTCAATTTTTCAAACTTTTCATATAAATCCCACTTTTTCATTTCTTAATTTTAAACATGAATGCAGCACACAAAAACAAAGCAAAAGCACGTAACATATCAAAATGGTCCGGTTCGGTCCGAATAGAACGCGTCGCACATTCTCGCATAATGTCCTGTCACATGCGGAATGTAAACATACTACACTTTCCGCAGATAAGCGGACCAATAGCGGACCAGTGTAGCCGTGAAGGAAGTCCGAAATCGGAGCTCCGTGCCATTAGCGGGCAGCTGGGAGAAGGTTATAAACGAATAGAGACAGTGCACTGACTCACAAGGACCTGACCAAACCCACATAACACATAAGCGAAAACGGAAATTCGAATTGCCCGAAGGCCCTTTTCAAAATCTTGATTTTCTTGAAAATTTTCATATTTCCACATACAAATCAAATTGCCTGAAGGCACATTTTGAAACTTGATTTTATACCTTCACATAGGGCATACAATTCAATCAATCAATAATGCAACAAACATAGCAATTATCAAAACATTCATATATAATGATGCAAATTTGTTCAAAACACATTCGGAAATCATAAGTTCACTATTAACCAACATTTTTCAAACATTTACAAAAACGATAATTTATCAAAAATCCAAGTTTTGCTTTCTTTAATTTTTTTTCAAAATTGCTTTCTTTAATTTTTCAAAAATTGCATATTGCTAACAAATCAAAATATAAATATGCTACCCACCTCGAATTATTGCCAGAAACTTGTTCCATGCTCCAAATTGACCACTTCTTCTTTCTTCCTTCCAATTTTAAATAACCTAAGTCATACATAACCAAATTCAACATCATAAAAATCATAATCTTCAAAATTAACTATAGGAAATCCAAATTCATCACTTTTCCAAGCTTTCTAAAACCAGAATTTCTAAAATCTCCAAATTCAAAATTTTACCTAAACCAATTCACTCAAATTCAATCTCATTAATAACTTAATTTTCAAAATTGATGTCATAATTCATCAATTCATACTGATTTCAAGATATTTAAATCACCAATTTCAAAAATCCACAAATCTCAAAATTGACCTAAACCAATTTATCTAAATTCAATATCATAAATCACAATTTCTTCAAAATTAATTTCATATTTCACAAACCCATATTCTCATCTATGAGTCTACACCAAAATTTCACAAATTCCTCTAACACAAAATTAAGCCTAAACTTTAATTAATTTTTCATCCAAAATTAAACACAACCTAAGGCATATACATCAAAATTGACTTCATATATCACAAACCCATATCATTTCACATATTTCTAAACCAAGAACTCATCAAAAATTCAAAACTTAAAAATTTCTCTTACCTCATTTCTCCACCAAATTCGAATTTTCTTGGTTCCTTAGGAAGCTCTCATGCTCTTCTATCTTTCTCCTCTTGAAAATACACTCAAAACTCATGCTTAAAGCCCCCAAAAAATCGAAAATTTGCTTTCTCCCACTTCTTTCTCCATGGCTGACTCTTCTCCCTTCCTTTCTCTTCTTCTTATCTTTCTTATTTGCTTTTCTTTGTTCAATGGTCGGCTCCCCTTTCACAAAAACGACAGACACTTTTAACATATAAGGCCAAGTCATTTAATGAGGGTCAAATGACCCTTTTGTCCCTCTCTTTAAGGAGACTTCCCAAAATGCCCCTAATGTTTGCTTTAATTCATGCTTACTTGCGGGACTAATTCGCACTATCAATTTGAAGGAATTTATTAAAACTTCCTTCTAGAGAAATGTTCCTCTATGTCTTAGTTTCATAATGCCACAAGAATTGTCCAATTCGGAGCACTACATCAAAAGTTATGCGCAAAACATTTCGGGTTGTTCATATTCTAACACATTTTTCAGCATGTTATTTCCATCCAGAAATTAACATTCTTAATCCCAAAATTGACATTCGATGTCTTCTTAACAATTGTAGCCTTATGTCTCTAGTTTAATTAAAAACAAGAATCACCTCATTTCGATTCCCAGATCAAAAGTTATACTCAAAATACTATCGGATATTCCTAATCCAAAAACTGCACTCTAATTCGAACTTCCATTTATAATTTGAAGGTCTTAGGGGCAAAATTGACATTTACTTTCTTCATATGACTTGTAGCCCCATGTCTTAACTTTATTTCGCCTCAATAATCACTTCAATCGGATCTCTATAGATCCCGAATTTCTCAAAATACTAAACTGTGTTCGGAAAATTTTCCGACTCACTTTAATTAAATTAATCATCCTTAATTTAATCTCATAAAATTCACAAATTTTTCCATAAAATGAAATTCATTGTCTTAGGAATCCAACACTTCGAGAATCAATTCAATCGGATATCAAACGAAAAAGGTATAAGCAAAAGAGCGAGAGGAGGACATTTAGCGATTAGGCGTGGGCACGTCTAAGAAACTTAGTGGCTAGACGTGGCCACATCTAAGGATGAAATCTGGATCTGCAGGAAACTTTCAAAAGTTTTCAAATCATATCTTTTGCTCTCGAACTCTAAATTTGACAAATTTGATCTCTATGGAAAGCTTGAAGGAAGATCTACAACTTCCATGCAGAACTCAAAAATCAATTTCATCTCTAAAGGGGTCAAAAATTCAGTCAAAGGCACTGCCCCAATTTAATATATCCCTAAACAAATGCCAACTTTGAAAATTCATATCTTTCAACTCCAAATTTCGAACACCTCATAGTTTATATCACTGCGAAGATCAAAAAGTCACCTACAACTTTCATGAAGGAAATAAAAATCAATTTGACTCCTAAGGGAGTCCATTTTCCGGTCAAAGATTCTGTCCTCTAATATTCATGCTAAAACTATAACATAAACTTGTAAAAATCATAACTTATTATTCATTAATCAAAAAATTACATACTTTATATCGAAATAAAGATCAAATCACAATCTTCAACTTTCATGAAGAACTTCAAGGCTCATTTTACCTCTAACTATGTAAATTTTCCAGTCAAATCTTCAGCCATAGTAAAAGTCAACCCTAACACACTTAAACTTTGACTGATCATAACTTTCACTCCCGATATCGAAATATTACAGACTTTATGGCTACAGAAAGCTCTTAACATAATCTACAAGTTTCATGTAGACCATTTTCTCAAATTTTGCCTAAATCAAAAGTCAACCCTCCAAGGTCAAAAAGACAAACTTTTCACAATTTTTCATATTTTTACTCTTTTTCTCTTTAGTTTTTGTTTTTTTTCAACTCTATTTCAATCAACACCTTCACTTTTGAATATTTCTTATTTTTACTCAAAAATCGGGGTCCAACACTTATAGTCATTTGTATAAGGTATTATTAGAAAAGTATAAATTTAGTACTAGGCAACCATTTTTTGCCAATACCTAGGGAAGAACATAAACACACTATCAATCCTCCCACTTATAAAAAAAAAGTTAAAAGGCTAAAATAAGAAAGTAAGGAAGTTGGTGAAGGAAAGAAAGGCATTTTGACAATAGGAACTAAAGAACATATTCACCAATAAGAAATGCAAAAATATTGGACACAATTCCAATACAATAAAGCTAAAGCTAACTGGATTTGTTTTGTAAACCTAATAATCAAGGAGGCTTGGGGATGTGTTCAGCTAGACTAATCAACAAAATGACCCTAGCTAAAAAGTTATGGTGGGTTTACAGTCACAAAGAAAAACTATGGGCCAAGGGGTACATAATGTTTATATAAAAGATAGCAGCATTTGGGGTATGAAAGTAAAGCAAAACATATCTTGGAATTTAAGACAAACAATGGAAGCAAGAAAGTGGATAAAGGAACTAGCACCCTAAGGGACCACTATATAAGCTATAGGAGATGTAACACCTCAAATAAGTGATTAACCTGAATACCAAAGTATGCAAATTCATTAAAAAAAAAACCAATGAGAGTGGGAAAATTCATTAAAAAACAACCAATGAGAGTGGCCTTTCATAATAATAGAAGAATGGAAGTTGTTATGAATAACATGCCAACTTGTCAAGAAGAAAAGAATGATGAAATACTGTGAAATGTGGGGAGTTCCAAGACTTTAAGCTCAAAGTTGTGTAGAAACTTCCCATAAAAGGATCATACTAAGAAGGTAAGATGGAGCAACTTAGTCTAGAATCTTGTTATTTTTCCTACCCATACTTTTATTCTTTGGATAGCTATTGCTGGGAAACTAGCAACCAAAGATGAAATGAAATTCCCTATTGAATCCTATGATTGTGAACTATGCAACAATCAGCTAGAATCAACAGACCATCTACTATTGAACTGCAGCTACACATAGGAAATATGGGAAAGATTGATAGCAGTACTCAGTATCATTCTACAAATTTAGAGATGGATAGACTTGATTAAAATGCTAGCAATAATAGGATTGAAAAAGAAAGCTAATCAGAAAGTGATAAAAATCATTTTAGCTACTTTGGTGTACTATATAAGGTAATGAAGGAATAGAGAGATATGGAACAACTATACTAGAAGATTATTTTACACAATAGACATACATTGATAGTAAGAGGTTTAACAAAGAACCTATCCCCTAGTATGAGGAAAAGATGGCTACTAGAGTAAATCAAAATGTTAGCTTATAACAAGATAAGAGGAATGGTTAGAAACCACTTGTAAAATCTGTAACAAGGATAACTCTCTAGTATGCTTTTGTATTTGTAAATATTGTAATCTGTAAAGGTTGTTGATACCCCAATTAATATACTTTACAAAAAAAAATTGAAACATGTAAGATGTCATTTCCTAGGTTATATGATATAGGCTACTCTTAGTCTTCAATGGTGGTAAGCTTCTTTATGTAATGTAGACAAACACTATAATGTATTATAACATTTTCAATCTTTTATTCAAGTTCAAACCCATACATCTTTTTGAGAAAATGTAGTTGTCAATGCATCGTAAAACAAACTAAGGTGCCAATTCAATAAACTAGAATGAAGATGAAAGAAACTAATAATCAAGTTGTAAGATTTGAGATTTCAACAAGTTAAGAACATAAGAATAAGTTAGACCATCCAAAAGGATAAGAAGTAAAGCCAAAGTCAAAACCTTTGGACTTGGAAGTAAACCGCCCAATTACTTATATTGATATGTATAGCATGTTGTCCTAAATACCTATGACCTATCCCATGTATAGTATTAATGATCTTTTGTATTGATTATGCTTTTACATAACTCCATATGCAATATTATTGATCTTTTATATTGATGATGCTTTTGGGCAACTATGTCTAATACTAATGATCCCTTGTATTAATGATCTTTTAAACAACCCCAAATGCAGTATCTTTATATTGATGACTTTTTGGACAACTCCAAGTGCAATGGTATTTATAATTTTTTGGACAACTCCAAGTGCAATGCCTTTTGTATTTATAATTTTTTGGACAACCCATATACAAATGTCTTCTTAGCTGATAAGATTATCAGATAAATATGCATTGTCATTTATTTATGAAACATGTATGATAGTCAAAAGGATGGGCAACTCGATCTCCTAAAGCCTAATTGGGCCTTGGACTAGGCCTTGTTTTAAATTTAATTTTAAAAATAATTAATTTAATAGACGATTTCATTTAATTTTGAATAATTGAAACTACAAATAATATCTAGCGCGAATTATATTAGCAAGCTTCTCTTTATAAATTTCAAATATATAATAAAATACACCATATCAATTAGAAAATATGTTCGTTAAGAATTTTTTTAAAAAATTATAACATACTTTATTATCCTAAAACTCATTTTCATAAAAAAAAGTTAATATGTGTCATTTTATATATAAAAGTATTTTGTAACTCATTCATTTTTCTAAAGAAGCCTAATATTATAGGCCTTAAGATCAATTTTAAATATAATCTTGAATGTTCTAAATTTCTCATTATAAGAAATCTATATTCATTTTATTTTTACTAAATTAATATTGCTAAGTCCAATATATTGGCTTTGACAAAAAATTGGTTTATTAGTTTTTTCAATTGATGTCCCTTAAACTATTATTTCTTTTATTGTTACTAATTATTATTCACTTATCTAAGTCTAACAATAATAGTGCACGGTCTATTTAAAACATGAAAGAATAATATCAATTCATAGATCCGCCTCCAATATGTATTAAAATATTATTATCAAAATGATTTTATTATCAAAACAAAAAGTATCATAGTGCCATAATTATTCAAATGAAGAAAAGATACAAAAGGAATTATCAATTATAGTTAGAGACTAAAGTTGAGCTAATAGGTAGAGATAATAATATAAAGTTTTCTTTATTAACCCACATTAAACAACACAAGTAAAGATTTATATCTTCAATTGTAAAATAAAAAACCAAAGCAATCAAACGAAAATGATAAGTCAAAAAGTAAGGACTAAAGAAAACAAACCCATAGTAAGGAAAGAGGCTAGCTAATCATTATAATTAAGATCATCAATAGTTCGCACCACTTTATATACATGTTGAAACACTACTATGTAAATTATACCCTATTATGTAATAATTATATTAAATGAATATTCAACACATGATAATTAATAATCAAATATACTTTCATCATCAAATATTTATTCAAGAAATTATCAATTGAAAGACTAGTCTCCATACCTGTATTAATATAACAAAGACAATACAAGATAATATAATATATTATTATTAAAATTATTAAGGTAAATAAAGCTAACATATCATAAAGAATATGAATATCTTCATCTTCTAACAAATTTCAAGCATATATAAGGACTTTCATATTATTAAAATGAAGTTGAGTATGATGAGGACTAATTGTCCAACCATTAGTACTAAAGTAGACACCAAAGCAACATTAGATATTGGAACTACTAAGAGACAATTGCTTGCATAATTAGAAAAGTACTTCTATGTGTCTTTTATCATATCAATAAATCGAACTTCATATTTTCAACTTTGGCCATAACACTTGCCTCCAAATAGTTATCCATCTCCATCCTATTATAAGAAGTCCTAACCTTTTTTACTTTGATGAATTGTGAAAATTCGGGCTCACATTAGTCTTATGAATAACATATGAAGCTGAAGTTAATACTGAACTACAAGAATCCTAATCTTTGTCTAATTTTAGTTGATGATTATTAAACAAACCATACCAAAGTTGTTTAATGATATCAACATGTTCTTCAACCAAATCACTATATGAATTTTGATAACAAAAATATACCCTCTCCATTTTATATCTCAGGTTTAACATAAAAATGATTGTCACACTTTGTCCTATCATATGATAATAAGAATTGATTTCTCTATCATTTGCTCTGTCATAAGCTAGGCCACCTTATTGGAACTAAATATCCAACCATATAAAGTTCACTTGATCTTGCATATATTGCTAAAGCAAATGTGTGAAGTTGGACAT
This sequence comes from Erythroxylum novogranatense, assembly GCA_029891385.1. NCBI lineage: Eukaryota > Viridiplantae > Streptophyta > Magnoliopsida > Malpighiales > Erythroxylaceae > Erythroxylum > Erythroxylum novogranatense. The sequence goes on from CM057228.1 coordinate 82,866,569, forward strand.
TTTGTCTCTAAGAACAAATCAATAACATTATAAAATATCTCTAACTTTGCACATAGTTATTTAGTCAACTCCCATTTCTCTTTATTTAATAGGCAAGTATACTGAGAATCTCTTTATCTCAACCTAGTAAAACGATTATTGAACTTTCATTTACATACAACATTGACACAGTAAATAAACTTACCATTTAAAATTATAAAATATCAATTATAACATAATCAATAAATAAATGGTAATAATATCAAATAATATTATTTACCTCTACAAATAACTGTGTATAGTCCAGTTTTAGTCAATATAGTGTATTATCACTACCATATAACCTTTTTTAGTTATTAGTTTTCATATATTTGATGTGATGGCTATCCTTCTATGAATAATTGATAATGTCTTTAATATTTCATTTTTTATCATCATAAATATTAAATCTATCTTTCTTTCTAGTATTATAAGTTAGGATCTTGAAGGCTGGTTAGAGTGAGGCGAGCACCATCTTGAAGTTTTTACTATTAATGATGGAACGTGGCTTTTCATCATTAATGATCATATTAGTTATCAAAGACTTTGTTTGTTGTTATCATAACTTATGGCAGTCATTTATTCTTCCCTTTCATTAGGTTACAAGTAAAAACTATTTGACCTCTTGATATAATCTTCTTTATCTTACATTACTCCATATTTCTTTTCAAATGAGAGGTTCCACCTTTATAACTCCATACCAACATCTTTTAATAATACTTACATTCAACATTTTCTACCATGTCCCTTTATTCCAAACACTACTTCTTAATGAACCAATTCTCATCCTAAATCATTTTTTTTACTTGGATAGGATTAGAACTTTTCACTAGTATATTGTCCACTGTTGGATTAAAACTCTCCATTGAAGGAATATGTTCATTTATCTAAAATCATTAACATATATAAGCATATTTAACGAACATTTAACATGTAAATATACCAAATTTAATGAGCATTTACACTTTTTAGAACATAAGAAGGAAGAGACAAATTAACCCTTTGGAGAAAATAGGATGACCAAAATTAGTCCTAAATGGGATTATTATTAGTGAGTTCTGCAAACTTAGTGCTTTCTTATTTTTTTATGAGAAAATTATTGAAATGTAGCTTTTAGAGCTCAGCTTACTAGTCAGGAAACTATTAATGCCTTTTGAAATACAAGAAGGGTAGATATAAATGTAGTGAAAACAAGATGAACAAAATCAAACCTAAATGGGCTTATTATTGGTGAGTTATTTAAAATTTGTGCTTTTCTTTACAAGAAAATTGTTGAAAAGTAGCCTTTTGAGTTCATCTCTCTAATTAGGAAACTATAAAATCCTTAGAGACTAATGTTTTTTTATTGCTAATATCAATATATAGTGTTAAGATTAAAATTGTAAGTCTTGTTATTAACTATCTACCATAAGGAAAGCAACTAAAGCGTAATGTAAGAGAATAGAAGAAAAGAATCTGCAGGGGTGTACTATATATATAAGGTATGTTATATATATAGCTCTCACCCTTCCCTTCCCTAGTAGAAATCAAAATGGCCCATAGATGTTAATCGTGTCTTTTTCTTAAACTTCATTTTTACTGATGCAGATGGCTTAGGGACCAAAGAGAATGACTTTACTAAAAGCAAAATTAATGATTCTAATTCCTTTTAGACATTATTATATGACCTAAAAAGGACATAATTACAGTACATATGCATGGAAGCACTAAGACCACACCTTTATGTAGTCTTCCTTTTTTTAAACCTTTTCTTTTACACAAAGATCAATTTTTATCTTAACTTTATTTGTACATATCATAACTTGCAGGGACAATGTCTTTCACTTTTACTTTACCTTCTTTTAACATTAGACATGGCATAAAACTTACTGTCCAACAATGCAAAATCTACCTTAAAAGTGTTCCAACAAAAAAGGAAGGGGTGGTTAATTACATCTCAATAAACAACGCTAGTGTTTAAGTCTTTGTACTTATTAGACCAATCCTTCAACAAATAGGCAATAAAATTATAACAAGACTATTCACGCGAATAAAGATAAATAAGAACTCTATCAATCTTCATTATCAAGGATGTAATAAGAAACTAATTTTAACTACAAATTAATGAGTTTGATGCCAAGCATAAAGAATTTCTTTCAATGTAGAATATCCAAGTCGATAATCAATGAAATGTGTTGAATGTAATATATGGGGTACCATTATTTATACCCAATTTGACAATTACTATTTTGTTTTCCTTTGAGGTTTAGCTTGTGAATCGAGAGTAGATGTTAAGGAGTAGTGGAGAACCTTGAGGCTTTTGAGCAAAAGGTTAGATGTCAGAGGTCATAGTAAGGTTCAAAGTTGTATGTCAAAGGTTAGATAGGAAACTCTCTTCAGAACAGAGGGATGGAGTAAGTCAATTTATTTTCAATTATGCTATAATAATGGTCATCGAAAAGGGTTATTATTATATGAGATTTGCATAGAATTATATCTAAGAATGGCATAGAAGCTTTAAATACTAGTCGACCAGTATGCATTTACAACATCAGATTCACTAGCCATTAGAACACTAGTCAACCGTTAGCATTAACAACCTCAGATTCATTAGTCATTGGAACACTGGTCGACCATTACACATATTGGTCAACTAATATAATACATTGGATAACCAATACATCAACTAATGTTGCTACAAACTCACAGTACATCAATTTTAACAGCAACTTATTTGATCGACCACTAACTTATATAGGCTGACCAATCACCCTAAAAATGTTATTTTAACATTTTTAAATGCTAAAAACAAAATATGACTAAAACACTTCCAAAAATATTCCCCAAAGATTATTTGAAAGATAAAGAAGCTTTCATATTAAAATCAAAAGGTCCGATGCTTCTTGATAAATGTAAAGGCTCACGAAGCAAAGTAAGACAAATGATTATACATGGTGAACCTTTTGGATCATCAAATTCAGAAAGTAAGGTTACAAATAATAATACAAAATGTGAAATAACCTTGGTGAGTCTTGATCTTCTTTTGTTTTATTTTGATCTTCATTTCATTTATTGCAAACTTTAACTTTTCTTTATTAACTTCATACACTATCTTCTTAAGTTTATGGCTTCATTTCATTCTAATATTGCTTTTCATCAATATAATAAACACATTAGTAGTAATTATATTATTTTATCATTAAAGCATTAATTAGAGCCTCCTTTGTTTCAACACTAATCATATCATATAAAAAAGCATCTATCAAGTTATTTTTAACTTTTTAATTATATAAGGTGACATAGTCAAATTAGGATATATATATGAGTACCTAGTTATATGGTTGTTTATTTTAAAATAACTTGACAAACACTTAATATAATGCTAATTTTCAAGTTCTTTTAACACTGGGAGGCTTTTTCAGTAATTTAAAATAATAAAATATTTATTAAATGATTGAAATGACAAAGAAGTTTGTGTCTTTTCCTTGGGTAAAAATATGAAAATGAAAAGAAAAAGTAATGGGTTTTCTCATATTGAAGGGATTCAATGTTTTATAAGAGACTAATATAAACAAAACCTACTTCTTGACTAAAGGAAAATTACACTATGATTTTATGTGGCCCTATAACAAATTCCATAAATTAATCAAGCTAATGTTCATAGTTTTAGTGAGGTATCTTACAATAGCTTCTTCTTTTATCTTATTAATAAATCTTAATTAGAAAAACTCAGCACCAATTTGGATTCTTTGGAATATCCTTTGATTTCTTTCCATTTAAATTCTATAAACTACTATTTTAAATGACAAATTGAACATATTAAGATCATCCTTGACATGACTATTGAGATTTGTAGCTAAGTGAATATGTTTGGCCATTGAGAGCAGTTTCATTAAAGTTTAGATAGTATTAGTATTTGATTCTAGAGTTTGAAGGAGAATCTGCAGTTAAGGAATAAATGGTTCAAGTCCTTGTTACAAGTTTGATAGAGGACACATGAAGGATCCATATAAGGTAAATTTTTTACATCTTTGGTCCTTAATATCCTTTCAATTGTGAGCCAAAAAATGAAGAATGTACAAGGGAATAAACTAGAGTTTTTATACTAATATGCCTTATTTTGAGGTCCCAACAATAAATCCTTTTAAGAAGTGTTTGAGAGTGCTATAGATTTGTTAACTAGCCATAAGATTCAAGTCATCTTTAAATGGATTAGCGGAGTATACTGCAAGATTATCTCTACTAAAACCTCTTATGGCATATACTAGCGATCTCCAGCTATTTGCATATATGCTTACTTCCATTTTGGTATTGACTGGAATACTAGCTTTAAGAGTATCAAACTTTTGTAGTTTGTATAAAAGGCCTAAGTTAAGCCAATTGTCAAAACAAAAAGAGGTTTCTTTGACATTAACTATGTCATGTTTGATGACTAGATTCACTAAATCTCTCATTGATAAGATTTATCTTAGAATCCATAAATTATTTGTATTTAGCTTAATTGATCATATGTTTTTCCCTTTTAAGAAAAGCATATATACACATTCAACCTAAAGTGATTCTTTGTTAATTCATAACTTCTAGAGTTTTTTAATTAGATGCATCTTGCTCATTGTTTTTATTGATTTGATCCCAAGTCCCCCATTCTTCTTAGGTAAACCGATTTCAGACCATTTTACTTTAGGTACCTTTGCTTTATCCTCAATTCTAGATACAATCTTCATTATCGCTTTTGGGGTTGCTATATGAGAGCACCAATATATGTGAAGATTTTTTTAAATAGAAATTATGAGTTGAATTCCTCCATTATAAGAGAGTATTCTATTGTATCAACTATTCAACCTCTTTTAAATTGAGTCAATAACAAATGCAAAATTAGAGAAAGAGAGTCTCTTTGTAATTATAGGTATAGTCAAGTATTTGAATGGAAGATGTTCATTGTATTGTTAGCAACTCTTTAATATAACTAAAACCACCTGAAATATGATAGGAACTCTTATTAAGATTGTAGCTCAAACCTGATAAGTTTTTGAATTGCTCCAAAGAGTAAATAAACATCTCTATTGATTTTATTATTTCTCCACATATCATCTATAAAGAAAAGATTGAAAATAACAATTGTATTGCATCTATGATGGAATTTAAACTAGGGTTACTTAATGATGTTCAAGCCAATAAGTAAACGAGGATGTCTACACCAAGGGAAAATGGGTAGGGTACAAAAGATCTCCTTACTTAAATCCCTTATTAACTTTGAAGATGTTTGTCAGTTCTTCATTAACCAAAATATAAAATGAGGTTAAGGAGACATTACTTGACCCAATTGTGTAGCATCCCGTTATCGATGTGAGGTTATTTTGGTAAATTGGTACGGGTAGGTCTGTTATTGCATAAATTGTGATCGTGTACTCTTTTGGCCTCTTATTTTAGAGGGATAGATCATTTTGCACATGCATATGCGTAGTGACATGCATTCATGATTTTTTCCGGTATTTGATTGTGATTATGTTTCGAATTGTAAATTGTGAGATAATTATGTTAGAGATGAGTTATTGGGAATTAAAGGATGATTTGAATGGAATAGTTGAATTGGAGTGTCTTAAGAGTGAATGCCAGTGTATAGTGACTCATAGGAAAATTTCTAAGAAATTTGAGAGAAAGTATCCGGACCGAAATTTTCCGAGTATCGGATCGATTGATTGTGTAGTATTGAAAAATGGTCCCAATGGCAATGGAAAATTTAGATTTATGAGTTTAGGAATTTTTGTGATGAGCCATTGGAATTTAGAGACTGAAATTAAAAAGGAAATTGGTGACTGTGAGCTTTAGGTGAAATCAACCCTTTATATATATATATATTAGGTTTTGAGTTGGGGAAAGACATTAGGGCATATTCCTCTTCTCTTCGACGATTTCGATTTTTCCCCCTTGGAGATTCTTGCTTGCTTCTCTTCTTTGTGGCTGGATATCTGTTGGGAATCTTAGAGAGGAAGATGAGAGGGCTGAGTTTTGAGGTTGAAGATCGGTGTTAGAGCTTGAGGGATTTTCGGAGATTTAGGGTTTACGGATTTGAGTTTCGATTTGGTAAGTTTTATGGCTTTAATGTTGTTATTTATGGTTGTTTGAGGTTTTAATGAGTTTAAATGCTAGAGATGTGGGTAGTTGAGTGTGTTTAATGCTGGTTTTTAGAGAGAGAAACGAGAGAGATCGCGTCGAAGAAGACGAAGCGGCTCGCACGTCGCGACGTCTGAGATAGAGCCAGGCGAGACGTCGCGGCGAGCGAATAAATAATTCGCCGTGACGAGTCATCCGTGCATCGCGACGAGGCCCCAGGAAGTGTTCGCCGCGGCGAACGTTTCCCACGTCGCGGCGAGCGTCCCTTGGTGCGCCGCGGCGAGAGACCTTAGGCCGCGGCGAGGGACAGATTTCTGAATGAGATTAATTTGGTTTTTAGGACATAACTTTTAGTGTAGACCTCCAATTGAGGTAATTCTTGATTCGTGATGATCTAGAGAAAGAGATCTTCTATTGAGGAAAAGAATGAGAGTTAGAATTTATTTAAGTGTGGTCTCAATTATTGAGGGAAAATCGGTTTTAGTTCCCAATGCAATCTAAGAATCATATATTGATAATTAGGGTTTAAATTGGAGATGTATGGAATCGATGGACGCTATTGATCTATAAATAGTGAATTATGGTTTTGAGGCAAGAGATAGCGAAATTGGGTCTTAGCACCGGAAACTCATGAACATGCATAGTACAGCTTTGAATTAAGTCATGTGCATTATCGAATTTCTTTGATTGAGCATCTAGTGATGAGAATTTGTTTAAATTGTGTAGAGGCACCGTTGGATCGTCAGTCCACGGATATTGCTGGGACTTCCAGGCAGTAACTAGGAAGTTACAGGTGAGTAACCTAGTTGGTTCCTCAATCTTTGTGTGTGAAATGTTCTATGAATGTATGAATTGTTTGCCAATGTAAGTGCTTGCAACTGTGAAATAGATGTGCTGCAATTATGAGTAAATGTTCTGAATGCGGTAAATGGAATTTATTGATATATATGTTATTAATTGTGCAAGTGTGAGTGCATGCTAGGCATGATTGAAATCGGTAACTAACAGTGGTGACTGGAGCAATTTGTGAACAGAGCTTTAAGCTCGATTATCAGTGAAAGGGCCTAAGGCCAAAAAGGGAATAGTGCATACCTAGAGGGCTCTCCTATCCCTAATGTGAGCTGGCAGTAGTGCATACCCTGAGGGCTCTCCTACTTGCTAAATAAAATGCGATTATTGTGTAATGTGCCCGAATCGGGACAGTATTGACGCTCAGTCACAACACTGACATAAAATGAGAAGTGGCATGCATTATGCATCTGACTATGTTGTGAAAATTGAGAATGCGTGTATTATGTGACGATTGTGTAGTGACATGTCTGATTATGTTATGATGAAATGTGTAAATTGTTCTGTAGTGTTCCGAATGTATTATTGCGGGAATATGTGATACATATATGTATTGTGTATATATGCATGAGTTGGGTGAACCATCGATGATGGTTTCTCATTGAGTTCGCAAACTCACCCAACATTGCAAATATCTTTTTCAGGACAGTGTTAGTAGATTCTTAGCTCCCGTGACAGATTTTCCTGTCGTGTGAGTTCGTGGGCAAAAGAAGCGATGGCACACAGATCGGTCAGCTGGGACGATTTTTGGGGGATGACTTAGTATAGACTTTTGTATCAGTTTCCTTTTTGGGATATTGTATTGAGACTGTAGGGGACTGATAGACTTGTTTATATTTCTGTTAGTAATGTGAAATGAAAGATCAATGTGGTTTTAAAACGTAGTGATTTGCATGATTCAGTTTAATTGTATTGATGCCATGCGAGTAGTTAGTGATTGTTTTCGTTAGTAGCACTTCCTTGCTGTGGAATACGCGTCGGAAGGACCCACGGGCGTCTCGGTGCGTGCTCTACGGTAAGGGGGCGCTACATTAGGTGGTATCAGAGCATGGTTTGGCATCTTTTGGGCATAGTGTATTTTAGGCTTGAATTTCAGCGAGAAAAAGCAGAAATTGATCAGATTCTTGTTTGTTATAGGTCATCCGTTCTTGGAGATCAAGTGGATCAACCAGCTGACCTAGGATCGGTGGGAGCTAGTAGAGAGTCCTCTTTGCCTCATTCTGAGGAGTTACCTCCTAGAGTTCCCGTGAGACGGGAGAGGAGGTACGATATCGCGCAAGGTGGAGTCGTTGATTTCTATGGCGCATGAGACCTGCCGAGGTGAGGATGGTTGGAGAGGACAGAGAGAGTCCTCGATCAGATGGACTGTGACCCTGAGGAGCGCTTTGACTATGCAGTTTCTTTGCTTGTGGTCCGCTTATCGATGGTGAAAGATCGTCTGGCAAGCACCACCGTGCCTACGTGCCGATATGGGATGATTTTCTGAGGGCATTCAGAGATAACTTCATGCCCAAGGTTTATCTAGAGATGAAGATGCAGGAGTTCCTTAAGTTGAGACAGGGGTCGATGTTAGTAGCTGATTATGAGGTACGGTTTAATGAGTTGATGGGGTATGCTTCTACCTTGTAGCATCCCATTACCGATGCGATGAGCATCGTGTTATGAGTGTAGAGTTGTTAGTGCTTAATTTGTGATCGAGTGTTTTGTGGCCTCTGATTTTAGAGAGATAGATCATTTTGCACATGCATATACATAGTGACATGCATTCATGATTGTTCCGGCATTTGATAGTGATTGTGTTTGGAAAAGTGAAATTGAGATGATTTTGTGAATTGTGATTATTAAAAATGTTGAAATAATTGGGTTAGTGAAATCTTGCGATTTTGAATTTTGGTGGAATTATTGTATTTGTATATGTTGGTAAAGTTATGGTGTATTGAAAGATATATTTATAGTTGGGAGCAAGAAATAAATTAAATGAAGTTTTGGAGATAGTTTGGTTATATTGGAAAGGGGAGAACTAAATGGAGTTAGTTCAAAAGTAACTAAGTTAGAGTTTATTCATTAAGAAAGTGACATGTGTACTTGGACTTTGTACTCTAGCTAGGAGTAGGTGGTCACTATTCCTTGAGGGCTGATGGGTTAAGTCTTGTCCAAGCCTTCTTTATTCCTTTCTTTCAAAAACTTCTCTCTCGGAGACATAGAGCTTTCCCACCCAAAATATCTTCTAAGGGACTTTGGTGTTCTTCCTTTCTTTCACCAACCTTTCTCTGCCATTGGTGTTTTCGACTCTAAGGAGAAACCAGAAGCTGATCTTTTCGTGTGGAGTTTAGGGCTTGAAGATTTGTTTGAGTTCTCAACAGGTAAGTGTTAGAGAAATCCTCATTGTTAGGGATTTGTGAAATAAAGTTGAGAGATTTCTGTCATCTTCATGGAAAAATGTATTTCATATGTTTGTTCATAAATACTGGGTAGTTGGGGAGAAATAAATTATGTTATAGTGTTAAATGAGTTGTTGAGAAAACTTTTGGTGTTCGGTGATATGATCTATATAAGTGGATATGTTCTGGACAGAAAAATCAGCTGAAGCGAAAATCAGCTGAAGCAAAAGCAGACGATATGGACTTGATATCGATAGATTTGGACAAAATTTCCTTCTTGAAAGTTGTAGATCTCTCTTTTCTCTATGAGATAGATGCCAAGTTTGTCCAATTTGAATATCGGAGTCAAAAGATATGATCTATATAAGTGGATATGTTCGACGGAAAAATCAGTGAAGCGAAAATCAGTGAAGGAAAATCAGTGAAGCAAAAGCAGACGATATGGACTTGATATCGATAGATTTGGACAAAATTTCCTTCTTGAAAGTTGTAGATCTCTTTTCTCTATGAGATAGATGCCAAGTTTGTCCAATTTTAATATCGGAGTCAAAAGATATGATCTATATAAGTGGATATGTTCTAGACAGAAAAATCAGCTGAAGCGAAAATCAGCTGAAGCGAAAATCAGCTGAAGGAAAATCAGCTGAAGCGAAAATCAGCTGAAGCGAAAATCAGCTGAAGGAAAATCAGCTGAAATGAAAACCAGCTGAAGCAAAAATCAGACGGAAGGAAAACAGTCTGTGCATAGATCAGTGTTTTGAGGATAACTTGAACTATAGAGCTCCAAATGACCTGATTCTTGAAGCATTGGATTCCTAACACATTTCTTTATCTCTCCACAAACAATTTATGGTTTTTAGTATTAATTTGGAAATAATTGATTGAATCAAAGTAAGGGTATTGGTGGAGGGAACATGAACTAGATGTTTTACTGAACATGTTTCAAATCTTCGATGATATCTTGTCTGTGGTATTCCTATTAAGGTGATACTTGATTCGTTATGAACTAGAGAAAGAGGTCTATAATTGTGATAAAGATTGAGAGTTTGAATTTTAATTTACGGGATTGCAATTATCGAAAGAGAGTCCATTATAGTTTCTAATGTGACCAAAGAGTTATGTTGTAACTAGCGGAGTATGATTAGAGTTTGAGTGAGTGAAGTTGAATTTAAGGGAATGCTATTGATCTAGGGAATAGTGAATTGTGATTGTGAAGCTAGAGATAGCGATTTGGGTCTTAGTGCTGGGAAATCATGATCATGCATCATATAGTTTGAATTAAGACATGTGCATCAGTGAATTGAATTAATTGAGCAAGTGGTGATGATAATTCATTTGAATTGTTATAGAGCGCCGTTGGATCGACGGATCACGGACATTGCTTGTACTTCCGTGCAATAGCTCGGAAGTTACAGTGAGTAACCTAGTTTGGTTCCTCGGTTTTATGTGATTAAATGTCTTTGTGAATGTGTGTGAATTAAGTGTCAAAGTGAGTGATATAAATGTGAAGTGAATGAGAATCAACAGATAAAATTGTGAGTAAGTGTTTTGATTGTGATTAGCGAGTGAAGTGAGATAAATGTGTTAGAGATCGCAAGTGTTAGTGTATGCTAAGCATGAACATAAGTGGTAATCAATCAGTTGTGGTGAAGCTTAGTGATCGAGCTTTAAGCTCGATATCGTTGAATGGGCCTAAGGTCAAAAGGAAATAGTGCATACCCGAGGGCTCTCCTATTCCTAAAGTGAGTGGGCGTAGTGCATACCCCGAGGGCTCTCCTACTTGCCAAAATGTGAATATTGTCGCTCACCACAACAACATCATAAAATGAGAAATTGCATACATTATGCATTTGTCGATGTAGCGAAATTGTGAATACGTGTGATGTGTGCATAGTGTGAATTGATATGTGATAGTGTAACTGTAGATTGTGTAAAGTGTTTATAGTGTTATCAATTGTGTTAAAATATATCTATGAGATATATATTAGATGTATATGCATGAGTTGGGTGAACCATCGATGATGGTTTCTCATTGAGTTCGCAAACTCACCCAACATTGCAATATATTTTTCAGTCGTCGTCGAGGGACTCTAGCTCCGTGTCGACGCGTTCGCAGCGGTGTGCATTCGTGATCAAGAGCAAGTGATGGATCGCAGTCGGTCACCGGGGTGACTTCTTTTGGGACTATATTTTTTTGGGATGACCTAGTATAGACGTTTTTATCAGTTTTCCCTTTTTGGATTATTGTATTTAGTTGTAGGGGACTGATAGACTTGTCTATATTTTGGATTGATATTGTGAAATGAAAGAAATATTGTGGTTTTAAATATTAGTGAATTGCATGTTGTGGTTTATTTTATTGATGCCATGCGAGTGTTTAGTGATCGTTAGCGATCGTAGCACTTCCTTACTGTGGGATATGCGTCCGAACGACCCACGGGCGTCCCGTGCGTACCCTACAGCAAGGGGGCGCTACATACCTTGATTGCTTCAGAGTCTGATAGGTGCCGGAGATTCGAGGGAGGGCTTAATCTGGAGATTCGTACCAGGCTAGCCTGATCTGATATGGGCACCTTTATTGAGCTGAGAGCTGCAATAGTAAGAGTCGAGCAGCTTCTGAGACAGAGCCAAGTTGAGTCTGGTCAGGGCCCCAGGGGCAAGAGACCGAGTGACAGCCAGGGTAGTGAGAGCAGAGGATTCATTAAGCGCCAGACTAGGACCTTCAGGTCGTCTGGAGGAGGTAGACAGTCCAGATTTGGGCAGAGAGGCAGAGTTACTCAGACTGGTAGTGGCCGTAGCGGTGCTAGAGGTTCAGGCCAGATTCTCCCGCTATGTGAGTATTGTGAGAGGCGACACAGTGGGGAGTACTGGAGATTTACCGGAGCGTGTCTAAAGTGTGGCTCCATGGACCATCAGATCCGGGAGTGTCCTTATACTGTGGAGGCCCAGTCCACTATGACGGGTAGATCAGGCAGTAATACCACGATACAGTAGAGCCGTGGAGGTGGATCGGGATTTAGGGGCCGAGGTAGAGGCCGAGGCCGAGCTGAGGGATCTATAGCGAGGGCTGAGGGACTGAGTGGCAGGTGGCAGTCCCAGGCTAGAGTCTATGCTATGACTCGGCAGGAGGCTCAGGAGTCCTCAGATGTTGTTGCGGGTATGCTTTCGATTTCTGGCTTTGAGGCATATGCATTGTTGGATCCTGGATCCACTCATTCTTTCATTGCACCGCATGTGGCATGTAGATTGCATTGTGATAGGGAGAGATTACAGTGTGGGCTATAGGTGAGTACACCTCTAGGTAGTACGATTGCGTTAGGAAAGGTCTGCAAATGATGCTCGATTCAGATAGATCAAGCAGTTCTGAGTGCAGATCTCATAGTGTTGCCTCTGAGAGAGATAGACGTGATTTTGGGGATGGACTGGTTGACTGCGCATAGAACTGTGATGGATTGCTATACCAAGGAGGTTGTGTTAGAGTCTCCTGGTCAGCCTAGAGCTGTATTTTGAGGTGTTAGTCAGGCAGTGCCAGCCAGGATGATTTCATTTCTGAGTGCTCTGAGGTTGATGCGAAGAGGTTGTGAGGCATATTTGGCTCATGTGGTGGATTCTAGAGTTGAGCAGAGGTTGCAGGATATTCCCGTGATTAGGAAATTTCCAGATGTGTTTCCCGAGGAGTTACCGGGTTTGTCGCCGGATCGGGAAACAGAGTTTTCGATTAACCTCGTTCCAGGTACCGCTCCTATATCCATACCTCCATATAGGATGGCACCGGTGGAACTGAGGAAGTTTAAGGCTCAGTTGCAGGAGCTTCTGGATAAGGGGTTTATTAGGCCCAGTGTATCGCCGTGGGGAGCTCCAGTGTTGTTTGTGAAGAAGAAGGACGGGACTTTGAGATTGTGTATCGATTATAGGCAGTTGAATCGGGTGACAGTGAAGAATAAGTATCCACTGCCTAGGATCGACGATTTGTTTGACCAGTTGCAGGGAGCTCGAGTGTTTACTAAGTTAGATCTGAGGTCAGGATATTATCAGTTGAGGATTGCAGAGGCCGATGTGCCTAAGAGTGCCTTTAGGAGCAGGTATGGGCATTTCGAGTTCTTAGTGATGCCGTTCGGGTTGACCAATGCCCCGGCAGCCTTCATGGCCTTGATGAATAAGGTTTTTCAGCCCTACCTTGATCAGTTTATTATTGTGTTCATTGATGATATTCTAGTGTATTCGAGAGATAGACAGGAGCATGCGGAGCATCTAAGGATTGTGCTGCAGATTATGAGAGAGAGGCAGTTGCTTGCCAAATTCACAAAATGTGAATTTTGGCTGGATGAGGTGGTGTTCTTAGGCCACATTGTTTCTAGTGAGGGTATCCAAGTGGATCCTCACAAGATTGGGGCAGTAAGGAGTTGGGAGATTCCGAGGAATGTGTCAGAGTTGAGGAGTTTCCTCGGATTAGCAGGTTATTACCGGAGGTTTGTCGAGGGATTTTCAGTGATCTCAGCCCCTCTGACAAAGCTTCTGAGGAAGAATATGGTTTTCAGGTGGACTGATGAGTGTCAGAGGAGCTTTGAGGAGCTGAAACATCGGTTGATGACAGCACCGGTGTTAGCTTTGCCATCGGGATCTAGAGGTTTTGAGGTTTTTAATGATGCTTCGCAGCAGGGACTGGGTTGTGTTTTGATGCAGCGTGGTAGAGTGATAGCGTACGCCTCGAGACAGTTGAGGTATCACGAGACTAATTACCCAGTTCATGATTTGGAGTTGGTCGTAGTCGTGTTTGCTCTGAAGATCTGGAGACATTATTTGTATGGGGAGACGTTCCAGATCTTCACTGATCATAAGAGTTTGCGATATTTGCTGAGTCAGAGAGAGCTGAATCTGAGACAAAGGAGATGGATTGAGTTGCTGAAGGATTATGACTGCACGATTGAGTATCGTCCAGGGATGACCAATGTGGTGGCAGATGCTTTGAGTAGGAGATCTCACATCAGTGCAACTCAGATTCAGATAGAGAGATTGTCTAGTTTGATTCAGCTGAGAGCTCTTAATGTGCAGATAGACTTGGCTCAGGATGGAGCTCTGATTGCTACTTTGACGCTTAGGTCGATGTTGCAGGACAGGATCAGGAGAGTTCAGGATCAGGATCCAGTGTTAGTGAGATTGATGAATAGAGTGAGATTTGGTTTGCCTACGGATTTTGAGCTGAGAGATGGGACTCTATGGTTGGGTCAGAGGTTATGTGTTCCAGATGTTGATGATCTGAGGCGAGAGATTCTGGAGGAGGCGCATGTGGCTGCCTATGCTATGCATCCTGGTGTCACCAAGATGTATAATACTCTTAAGTTGCATTTCTGATGGCCAGGTATGAAGAGGCAAGTGGCAGAGTTTGTTTCTCGGTGTTTGACGTGCCAGCAGGTTAAGGCTGAGCACCAGGCCCCAGTGGGGAAGTTGCGTTCGTTGCCCATTTCGGAGTGAAAATGGGAGCGGATTACGATAGATTTTATTATGGGGTTGCCTAGGACGCCGAGGCAGCACAATGCGATCTGGGTCATAGTGGACCAGTTGACCAAATCGGCTCACTTCTTGCTAGTGCGAGAGAATAACACTCTCGATCAGTTGGCCCTGAAGTACGTGGCAGAGATTATGCGACTGCATGGGGTTCCTGTGTCAATTGTCTCTGACAGGGATCCCAGATTTACTTCGAGGTTCTGGAGGAGTTTGCAGTCGGCTATGGGTTTGAGGCTGAACTTCAACACAGCATTTCATCCTCAGACAGATGGGTAGAGTGAGAGGACGATTAAGATTGTTGAGGATATGCTGAGAGCTTGTGTATTAGAGTTCAGAGGTGCTTGGGATCAGTATTTGGCTCTGATAGAGTTTGCGTATAATAATCAGTACCAGAGCAGTATTGGGATGACACCGTATGAGGCGTTATATAGGAGGTCGTGTAGATCACCTCTATACTGGGATAAAGAGGGAGTGAGGATGCTCGAGGGTCCCTAGCTGATCCAGGACACTGTGGATAAGGTTAGATTGATTAGGAGTCGCATCAAGGCGGCTCAGGACAGACAGAAGAGTTATGTGGATCAGCATCGGCGAGAGATAGAGTACAGTGTAGGCGACAGAGTGTTTCTCCGAGTGTCACTTTGGAGAGGAGTGCTGAGATTTGGTTGTAAGAGCAAGTTGAGTCCTCGGTATATCGGTCCGTATGAGATTACTGAGAGGATTGGACCGTTGGCGTATAGATTAGCTTTGCCAAGTGAGATTCCCACTTTTGAATAATTCTTGCACTGTATTAGTAACAATTTTTCCTAATATATACTATGTGTTTTGAAACAATCTATCATTGAAACTATTAGAACCAAGAGCCTTTTCAAGGTGCAAACTAAATAAAGTTTCTTTAAGCTTTTCTCTAGTAATCTCCTTGATAAGCCCATCCCCAAATTGCTCAGAAATAGAGTTGGATATATAAGTTCTGATCTTAAGGGGTTTACCTCTATATGTGTACCCGATAAGGTATAAAAGGATTATAAGCCATCTCTTTCAATTGCTACTAATAATTTATTATTATGTCATTAGTGGTTTATAGTGAGACTATTTTTTCATATTCCTTTTCGATTAAATGATACTATGAAAAAATTTAATGTTCCTATTACTATCCTTTAGCCAAGAAATTATGGACTTTTCCTTTAGTAATGAAAAGTTACATAAATTGTCTTGGATCTGGTTGAGGGATCCTAAAGGTACCCATTTCTTCATAATTATGAGATTGCATCTCCCCTTATAAAGTTAAATAAATTATGTTTTTATAACTTTTAGCTTTTGTACATAAATATAGGCATGTGTCTTTGTCACTTGTGAATTCATTTCTTTAATTATGGCCTCCTTAAAACTTGACTTATCCAAAAGTGAGTTGAAGAATCTAAAAGGAGAATTCTGTTGGACCTCGAACTTTCCTTGAAATTTTGAAGTGTCAAGTGACATGAAAATGAGGAAATTAGAATGAATAAATAAAAAGAAAATTTAGAATGTGAATAGTTAGATGAGATTAAGATAGGCGAAAAATGATTTTGTTATTGAGGTTTATGTTATGGTATGGCCTAATATGGCGTTTGAAGTTTAAATGAAATTTTTATTGAATAAATTGCTTTAATGGAGTTAAAAATTTAAGAAATAAAGAGAAAAAGTGTGAAAAGTTGAAAAATTAAGAAAGTTGACTTTTGGGTATAGAATGTTTGACTTGAGAGTTGACTTTTTGATTTAGGCAAAATTTAAGAAAATGGTCAACATGAAACTTGTAGCTTATGTTGAAAGCTTTCTGTCGCCATAAAGTTTGCAATTTTTCGATATCGGGAGTAAAAGTTATGATCGGTCAAAGTTTGTTTTGTAAAAATATCTTTAAGTGTACATTTGCGTGTACTTGGCTTTGAGACCACTCGTCGTACGGATTTAGTCTGAATTGGAATAAGTGGTCTTCATGAAAGTTGTAGCTTGTCTATCAATCTTTCCGACGCTATAAAGTATGCAATTTTTGGATGTGGGAATTAGAAAATATGAAATTTGAAAGTTTGGAGTTTGTTTAGGTGATGTTTAACAGGGAAGTAACTTTGACTAGGTTTTTGACCCCTTTAGAGATGGATTTGATTTTTGAGTTCTTCATGGAAGTTGTAGAGCTTCCTTTCATCTTTCCATCGACACCAAATTTGTTAAATTTGGAGTTCAAAATCAATAGTTATGATTTTTGAAAAAAATTATGTTCTATGATGTCGTTTCTGCTTGCTTCAAATTTTGTTTCTTCCTTCCAAATCCGACCCTTTTGTAACTTTTTGCTTATATCTTTTCCGTCCAACATCCGATTGACTTGATTTTTGAAGCATTGGATTCCTAAAACAATTATCTACATTCTCAAGGGATATTTGTATTTTTATGAGATTAAATTAAGGATGATTAATTTAATTAAAGTGAGTTGGGAAATTTCTGAACATGGTTCAGTATTTTGAGCAATTCTTGATCTGTGGAGATCCAATTGAATTGATTCTTGAGGAAAAACAAAATTGAGATTTGGGGCTGCAAGTCATATGAAGGAATCAAATTTCAATTTAGCCCCTAAGACTTTCAATTTCTTAATTGAAGTCGGGTTTAGTGTTCAGTCTTGGACTGATAAGTGCTGTCAATATTTTGCCCATAACTTTTGCTCTAGTAATCTAAATGAGGTGATTCTTGATCTGGATTAAACTAGAGAAATATGGTTACAATTGTTATGAAGACATCTAGTATCAATTTTGTGTTTAAGAATGTCAAGTTTTGGACGGAAATAATCGTGCTGGAAAATGATTTAGCATAAGACATATCTGAAATGTTTTGAGCATAACTTTTGATGTAGTGCTCCAAATTGGATGATTTTTGTGGCATTATGAAATTAAGACATAGAGGATCATTTCTCTAGAAGGAAGTTTTAGCAAATTCTTTCAAATTGATGAGTAGAGATTGTCCTAAAGTAGCTTGAAGTAAAATGAAATGTGCAGGGGCATTTTAGGTACATCACTTAAAGGACTAAGTTTGAAGGCTTATAGGCAAGGGGCTTTTGGTCTTTTATCATTCATTAAATGAATGAAGAAGAAAATAAAAGCTGGCTGTCGTTTTAGTTAAAGAGAAGCAGCAGATACACGAAAATAAGAAAGAAAATGAAAGAAGAGAAGAACGAAGAGAGAAGGAGAAGATGGCTTCGGTGATGGGGAGAGAGAAGAAAGGCAAATGTTAAGTTTTCTTTTTCTTGGTTTCTTAGAGGGTTTTCGACCATACTCCAAGAGGGAAAAGATGGAGGAGCTCAAGAGCTCCAACATGAGCCAATAATTTTCGAAAATGGGAGAAGATGAAGGGATTTTCGATTTAAGTAAGGATTGGAGGAATTGAGGCTTTAATCAAGTTCCGAGCATGGATTCGAGGTGGGTAGCATATTTATAAGTTGAATTATGAGTTAATTATGTAGTTTCGAAAAATAAAGAAAGCAAGAATTTTTTTTAATTTATTAATTTCAAAAATATTGTTAAATTTGATAATTCCGAATGACTAAATTATTGTTTTGGAATGATTTAAGAAAGTGCTAAAATTGTTTAAGTTTATTGTTGTTGAAAAATCAAGAAGGAAAGCATTTTCAAATTTTATTGTTTCCGAATGATCTTGGAAATTTGTTACAAGTTTTAGATGATTTGAGAAATTAAGAAAATGAAAGGGTTTCCAATTTATTGTTTCGAATAGTGAAATTTATTGTTTTGAATATGTTGATAAAATTGATGAAATTGAATGATTGTTTGTTTGATTTTAAAAAAAAATCTAGAAGAAAATGTTTGAAATTTAGATTCCCAAATGATTAATTCATTGCTTTTTGAATGTTTGAAAATCATGATTTCGAATGCTTTTAGGACTTATTTATAAAATATTGTTTTTGTAAATGTTGATTTTTGTTTGATTAAATTCAGTGCTTTTGGAATGATTTTAAGAAACTGAAATAATTATGAAATTTTTGAATTTTGAGGCTTAAAAATCCTTTGGATTTAAAATGCTTGGAAAATGATATGGGATTTAGCAATTGTGGAATTTTATAAATGGAATTTGTTTGATTTATAAGCTAAATTTGTGTTCTTGAAAAATAAAGAAAGTGAAAGAAAGAAAGTATCGGATTGTTATTAATTCAATATTTTGAAGGATTTTAAATGGTTGATAAATTACGAGAATTTTCAAAATTTTGAAAATTTTACAAAGGTTAAATTCATTGTTGTCAATGATTTGATAAAGTGATAAAATCTCTGAAATACATTATTTATGAACTAATTGATGAATTATGAAAATCGTTACATTCATTGTTTTGAATGTTTTGATAAAAATTTAAATAATTGCTCAATTCATTGTGGTTGTATGTTTTCATAATAAGCTAGTTATATATTTTGAAAATCAAGAAAGTATAAGTGTTTTTCTAATGTTTGGAAATATTATTTCAATTGTTTCAGAGGATTTGATTAAAGGATCCAATTGTTAAATTCAATGTTTTTGAATGATTTGAAATTGGTACAATTATTTCAGACTTTTTAATAAAACGATTCAATTGTTACATTCTTTGATTTTTGGAATGATTTGATTCAATTGTTACATTCTTTAATTTTTGAATGATTTGCTAAAATGGAAATTGCTCAATTTATGGTGTTGAATGTGTTAATAATTTCTGAAATTCATAACTTATCAATGTGGATAATATATGAAAATTGTTACAATTATTTGTTTTGGATGATTCTGCTAATTATGCAAAGTTGCATTTTTTGACTTTGATGCAATTGCTTGTTATGTGAAATTTTGGAATTTATGAATGGAACTTGTTTGAATTATGATTGAGAATTGATATATGAATATGTGAAAACCGAATTTCAAAAAGTGCCTTCGGGCAAGCTGATTTTCAAGTATGAATATGTATGCTATGTGGGTTTGGTTAGGTCCCCTAAGTATGAGTCAGTGCACTGGTCTCACTTTTATAGGCTTCTCCCGCCTGCCCGCTAGTGGCATTGGAGTTTCGATTTCGGACTCCCATAAGTTCACGGCTGCACACAACCGTTATGCGGGAATATGCAGTACGTTCCGTTTGGACCGATCCAAAACGTTTAATGTGTTATGTGATTTTGATTTTGTTTATAGTTGCGATGCATTTGAAATGTGATGCACTCATGGTTGCGACATTGTTTATGATTTGTGAAAACTTTTGAAATTTTTTAGAAATGAGAAAATGAGTTTTCAACCATGAAATTATAGAAATTTCTCATGAATAGTTTGAAAAATTGAGAGGTTTGAGGAAAATGTTTGAAAGGTTGAAAAGTTGAAAAGTTTGAAAAATTGAAAGGTTTGAGGAAAATGTTTGAAAAGTTGCAAAGTTTGAAAAATAAGCCTTTTGGCAAAAGTTTGTGAAGAATGATTTTTGCTTATTTTTCAATTTATAAATGTGTTATCCATCGAGCCGCCGAGCTCACCCCCCTCGCCTTTTCATCCCCATCTCCGTAATGGCGGGAGTTCTGATGAAAGGAAGGCAAGATTTTCGTCTGTTCGTACTTATGTTAAGCGGGATTGTAAAGCTTATGTTGTGTATTGTGGATATTATTATATCTTTGTATTTTGAATTATGAAAATTGATGTTGTATTTGTGGCCGGAAAATGCCACTATTTATTTAGGGATGCATGTGGTTTGGGATGATGTAGATGATTTATGAATTTGTATAAGAACTTGGATTATGGATTTATGTATGGATTTGAGTTATATATTTGTGTATGATTATGGGATATGAATATGATTGATTTTTGGGTTTGGATTGAATTAGGATTTTGAATATGGAATTGAGATATTGAATGTGATTGGGGATTGCCTGGTGGTCTTATATAAAGACTTGAATTATGATATCATGTATAATGATTATGATTTGTATATTGAGATGAGAAATAAATAGGAATTGGATTTGTATAATGTGTTTTGGATATGGATATGTAGATATAGGATTGCGTTTGTTGTGTTGGATTCCGGACGGGGTGTCCGATGATACTGGTTATTGTGTGATAATTATAGAAGTGTATATTTGTCATTTGCAGGTTTTGAGTTTTTACAAATGCAGCCATTATGCTGCCGAAATTTTGGTAGAATTAATATGAATATATGGAATTTGTATAATTGTATAAGACGAATAGTATGATTGGAGTTTTTGATTGAGATTATGGAATTGATGAATTCCATTTTGAAAAAGAGATTGTCTTGTATGAGTTTGATTTATGAGAAAAAAAAATTCATACCGGATTCGGATAGTTTAGTCTAGGTTTCCAACGCGATCGCTTTTCTAAGATTCATGCTTCGGATGTCGGAAATTCATATTCGATTCGCTTTCGTTTGCTTTGATTCGTTTGTTTATTTGCTTTTCGCTTTCGTTTCCGATTTGTTATTCATATCCGATTCGCCTACTCAATTCGTTTTTCGTATTCGATTCGATTTCGATATGTATTCGCCTCGATATCCGATTTGCTTTCGTTTTCACTTTTTTTTCGCTTTGTGATTTCGTTCCACTACTTTGCATTTTCGCCTTTGCTTCAATTTGTGCTTCGCTTTTCGATATGTTTTTTTTTCGTTTTCGGCTTTTGTTTTCCGGTTGGGATCCGGTCTTCGGATCGGGTCCCAACAGTTTCTTTTTGGTATCATTCATATTTAACTAAAAAATATGGTTAATGTTAAAGGATTGCAGAAGTTAGTAGAGCTAAAGGGGAGTTCAAACATCCATTATAAATTGACTAAACACAAGTTTCTTTTAAAGGATTTAAATCCAATTTCACCTATTATTCTAGATAAAATAGTTATCAATGAATCACAGATCAGTTACTTCCATTTCTCTTAAGAACCTAGAGAAATCCTCACTTTGCTTTAACTTTGGCATTATGCCATTAACTTTTAGAAGAATAATGTACAATTAAAGTCACCTGCTATTAGCCAGGAAGTGGAAGAGAACCTACCCTTAAAGAAGCAAGATCTACCAAACGTTACTTACTTTGGAACTCCAAGTTAGCAGTATACACTGTAGTAATATTTGAGGTGTGTGAGAGTGAATTAAGGAGACACGTCAATTAATGAATTGGTTTGAGCAACTCTACTGGTGGAGGAGAAAAATATTAATGTCAAAAGAGACTATAATAATACAATTATACCGAGCATTATGGCTATTCAAAGTGATCCAGTTCCTTATAAAAAACACAATCCCTCCTAAAAATGGGAGGTCTTCGTTTTGGTTTCAATTAAACTAATAAAGCAAGGCTTTTTAAGATTTAGGAAATACTTTAAAACCTACTATTTATCAGGACTGTTAAAACTCCTAATGGTCTAAGTGACAAAATTCATTCAAGAAGTAGTAATACCAGTCCTTTTACTATTGGATTTAAATTCAAGTCTTATCTTGATGGTACCTGAAGCTTCTTTTATCTTTTAGAGTTGGGGATCCAATCTAGGGATAATAATTAACATGGGAGTAGTGTCTTTTGTTTTGTTTCCTTCTCCTTGATATACACATAAACTTTTTTGATCAACTATTGCCTCCTCTTCCCCTAGGATTGCCAACTTTTTTGTTCTCCTCAACTTTATGGTTTGATGGAGCTTAAAGACTCAGCTATACTATCTATTGTAAACAATTGTTAAGATTCTTGTTAGAATTATTACACTTTGACATGTTTTCTAACTTATCTTACTATATATTGGTGATTTATTCTAAGTTTTCAATCTCTATTATTTTTCTCCCTATTGGCATCTAGGCTTTCATATACTCCTTCCTCTTAGTTCTCCATCGAAAGCTTATGAAGATGGGAACCTTTATGAGTTTACCATTATCATCAAGTTCATTGTATGTTATTAAATCTTGTTAACCTTTTAATTGAAAGGAGAAAATTTGACTTGTTATACATTGTAATTTTAAAAAATAAGTAAATTAGAGAGAGAGAGAGAGAAATATTCATACATGTTTTTTTAGGGCTTAGAGAGCCTTTAATGACATTGATGGATGGAATTTAAATTTGATGATTTAATTTTGTTGGGAATCACTCTACCTTACTACAAAAAGATAAGAGGAAAAAAAAGCTAAGGAAAAGCTATAGGAATCCTAACTCAAAAAAGAGTTTAATTGTTAAATAGGAAAGGTATTGGGCGCCTTATTTTATCTGCTTATGAAGTTATATAAGTCTTGAAAGGTAATATAAATTTAAGGAGTTTAAAAAAGAATGACATTGAATGTGGTTATAAAGGAAAATATGCATAAGAATATCAAAATGAAGGTTTCCTAAAATAAAAACATTTGGATAAATTGTTAGGAGTTTACGTTCTTACTTAAGACTTGCAACAAAATAATAGAGGTGCCTACAACTATGATAAAAAGCTTTAAAAGGATAATTTGGCTTATGTATAATTATGAAACCCTTCATAAAAGAGGATGAATCGAAATATAGCCGCTATGCCAAAAGTAGGCCACCAAACTAACCCAATGGATAAATAAAAAATACATAATCAAAAACAACAATTGAAGCAGAGAATGAGATTGCATTATAAGGTCGCAATTGCACGAATCGAGCAAGTTCGAATTGACGTAACATAAAACCTATTAGCGCAATAGAGGTGCCTACAATTGTGTTCAAAAGCTTTAAAGGGAAATTATGGCCTTTGATTAATTTATCTAAATTTTTTTGAAAAGATTTATAATGGCATATTAAGTAAAGGCAATGGATTGGATTTTGTAATATCCCTCCTCCTAAAATTGTTAAGAGATTAAACTGTTAGATTGAGCAACATGAGTTATTTCATTTAAGAATTTATGAGATGTATTTCATTCACATGTATAATATTCATATACATATATGAATCATGATTTAGAAAACATTGCAAGATAGTATATGCACTCAATTGACATGTTCCAGGGTATGAAATTTTTTTATTGATCATGATGTAATTATGTGTTGATTTTGTCTTGAATTTTGTTTTGATGGACTATAATTAGTAAATTGGGAATTTATTGTTACAATTGAGTAATTGATGAGGTGATACATGTATTTAGTTTAAGAAAAATGTTAAAGAGCAAGACAAATTGATACATGAGAATTTAGGTTGATTAGGCCTATAAAATGGTGACATGACTCAGTTGAATTGATGATAAATGGCTTGAGTATAATTGCGACAAGTGGCCCTTTTGTGACAAATGACACTTTAGACTTGTGACATGTGGAGTAATTGAATGGTGACATATATAGCCTTACAATTAGTGACATTTGTAGCCTTACAATTGTTGACCTATGTAAGCTTACAAGTAGTGAAATATGGAGGCTTAAAATGAGTGACATGTGGAGCCTAAAATAAGTGACATATGGACCTATAGAATAGTAACATATGGACCAATAGAAGGATAACATATGTACTAATAGAATGGTGACACATGGATCAATGGAATGGTAACATATGGATTAGTTTGACCTTCTTGAGTTTTATAGAGAAAATTGATGAAAAAGGCAATAAAAGTGTTAGAGCATGAATTTGAAGAAACTTAAAGAATGAAAGTTGTAGATATTGGTCTTAACTTGACCTCTTTGAAAGTGTCTTGACAAAATAATGACTAGAGCTTGAGTTATGCTTGTTTCCCTAATATTGCCTGTGATAGACCCCTGTGTAGGAACCTTGTATTATTTCTTGATTTTTGAGGACCTTAGAGTCCGAATTAGTGAAAATATAAAACATGAAAAATGATTATTTATGTCTTATTAATGCTTCCATGAAATAGTTTTGTTAGGATATGTATTGGTAATGATTTATTGAGGGTTGAGTATTGGTTGCTAGTATATTTCTTACTAGAAACAGGACATAATTTGGATGGAGATTATATTTTAAAGGGAGATGTTGTTTGTGAAATTTTTAGATATATTAAGACTAATGAAAGTCTAGTTTTGGGGGGCACAAGAATCATGTCATTTGGATTTTTTTAGAGAAATTTACAATTAAAATAAGACAGCTTATTCACAAAGGAACATTAGGAAGAAAAAGATGTAAACATTACACATAAGGTTAGGTTAGCTTAGTGGTTGTGGAGATATTGAGCTGAATTAGTAAGTGAATTATTGACCTATTGATATATGTTAGAATAAAATTTATGATGATTGATTAGGGATGAATTTGGTTGTTGTGGTGTATGAATATAAGATACATGTTTAAGTAGTATATATATTGTATATTTGTATGTATAAAGGCTCAGGAGCTATGGATCAAAGAGCTCGTACTAAGGATTGTTGAAGTCAAGGGTGTGTACGCTTTCTTTTGAGATAAGTTGGGGAAACCATATCTCTCAAATGGTATCAGGACATCCCAAGACATGCATGATGACTGGTATGTGAATTTTGAACCTAGGTAATGCATAATAGAATTGAATCTTAAATGGATGCTAATATACTCGTGTATTTAATAAACAACATTATTTTGAATAACACTTTATACTTAGAGTGCAAAAGATGACCTTTATTGCATGAAATAATTTTTTGAAATTTACATATGCATAATCGAGTCATGTATAATGCGTGTATGTGTTCTTTTTTGGCTTAGAGCTACAGCAATGTTCCATTTTATCGATTGAATCGATAAATCAAGATATAGCGCCTTACTTGATTTTAGTGCTTAATATTTGTATATGATTTTTGTGATTGGTAAGGTAATGATTGGCCATTCGTGTGCTAGGCACAATAGATTAAGCGACTCCCGTACCTTTGACGTTGGTACATAAAAGTCAAGTCCCTGTATCAACACTTTTCTATAAGACTTGCGAGTAATTGCACACTTAAAGGTCTGATCACCGACGAGGTCATCACTTAAGGTCATGATGCTCTTGTCAACCGTAGTCCGAATTCACCACGGATGAAAGTCGAGCCAACATCGAGAATCGGTGGGTGTGCACACTAGTTTGGTCGACTAGTGGCAACATACATGATTGTTTTGGCCTATTATGAGATTTATTTTCCTGATGAGAGTTAATTTATATATGTGATGCTTTTCTGCTTCTATGCACTGGAATTGGAATCTATATTAATGAGCTAGGCCTATGTGGTTCCTAACCAGTATATGTTGAGTCATAGGTTAGGCCTATGTGTTTCCATGTCACGTATATTAACTTCATAGGTAGTTATGTGCATGTTAGATGTGTGAAAAACCCTTCCTTAGATTGTCTAGACCATCTTGGTGTGTATTAGGTTCTGTTTATTAAGTCAAAATGACTTTACTTAGATATGATTTTGATGTATAACAAAAGAGCAAAATAAAAAGAAAAGAAATACAGACGAAGTCAGACAGACGAAGTCAAACAGACGAAGTCATACAGATGAAGTCGACAAATGTATTTAAGTCATACTGACGAAGTCGACAAATGAATTTAATCTAACACAGACGCAGACGCTAAACGAAACAGACGCAAAATGAAAAGCAGACGCAGACGCTAAGCAAAGCAAACCAGACGTAGATGCGAAATAGTAAAAGCGCATACGCATTTAAGTAAAAGCAGACGCAGACGCAGGATACGATTTATAAAATATGTATTTAAGAAAAGCAGATGCGAAATTCGAAAAGAAGACGAGGAGTCGATTCGAGTTAGTTACGTAACTCAATCAATAACTGCTTTTTAAAGATTCAAGAAACAAGAATCAAGAAGCAGTTGGAGATGAAGGCTATAAATACAAGTCGAAGTCGAAGATTGCAAGGTTAGAGAAAAAGTTAGACAAAGTGAGAAAAAGTTAGCGAAAGTTAGCAAAAAGCATTTTGTTCAATCTAGCTGAGAGCTATTTTACTGTAACAAGTGTGTAAATACTTTTCTGAGAAAAAGTAGTGCAGATAGCCTGCAGAGGCTAAGTGTGAAAGAATACTGATTGTAGAGACCTGAAGAGGCTCGAAAAGAATACTTGTAACGTTGAAAGAGATAGTGAAAATCTTAGAAAGAACTCTGACGTAGCCCACGATTTGGGGTGAACCAGGATAAATTGTTGTGTCGACTACTCTCACTCTATCTCTATTTTAGATTCAAGTTTTATCATTACTTAATCAGTAAACAAAGTTTTCAAAAGTTTTGATTAATTAGAATCTATCGTAAGTTCTATAAAGAATTTTATTTCTAACAAACAGTTTTAAAAGATTTTTCAAAAAGAAGAATACACAATTCAACCCCCCTTCTCGTGCATTCTATATCGCTTTATTAGTATTGTATTAACGCAGATTCACTTCAATTGGTATCGAGCTCGGTATCCAAGGATCACTTTAGCAAAGTGTGGATCAAAGATGATGGCGGAATCACATGTATACATCGCAGAAGGAGCCTCACCACTAGACCTCCAAAGATTCAACGGAGAAGATTATCATTACTGGAAAGATAGGATGCGGCTATTCATAGAATCTACTCATGTCGACCTTTGGGACATAATAGAGAACGGACCTTATACACCAGTAGATGAAGATGGCAATTTCATTCCACGGGTCAGATGGACGGCTGATCAGAAGGCGAGAATACAACTGAACTCAAAGGCGAAGTTTTTCTTGACGTGTGCCCTAAGCAGGAGCGAGTATGACAAAGTCCACGGATGCGATACCACGAAGGAGATGTGGGACACATTGTCCATCGCTCATGAAGGCACAGGCCAAGTTAAAGAATCCAAGATAAGTATTCTTGTGCACCGGTATAAACTTTTTAGGATGAAAGATGAAGAATCTATTGATCAAATGTTTGGAAGATTTCAAACAATTGTCAATGGATTGAAAGCTCTTGGAAGAACGTACAACAATCAAGACCATGTTCGAAAGATCTTAAGAAGTCTTCCAAAGAGGTGGACACCTAAAGTTACTGAGGTGCAAGAAGCGAAAGATTTGAGCGTACTAAAACTTGTCTAGTTGCTTGGATCCTTAAAGATTCATGAAGTTGAACTCGATGCTGAAGACAAGCCCAAACGGGACAAATCGATAACGCTGAAGGCCGGACATAAGAATCACAAGACTCAAAGACGGAGGAAATCATCAAAAGCATTAAAGATTGAAGAATCAAAGGATGACAACTCCAGCCAATCAGAACCGGAGTCAAGTGATGAAGACGACGAGTTATCTTTCATCTCTAGAAAGATAAGACGCATGTGGAAGAAGAAGTCCAGAGCAAACCAGACTTTCAAGAAGAATGTCAAAGATGAAGCTAAGCCAGAGAAGTCATCTGTCATCTGCTACGAGTGCAATCAGCCTGGACACTACAAGTCCGAATGTCCGACTCTAAAGAAGAAACCAAAGAAGAGTAGAGAAGGCAAGAAAAGCATGATGGCAACGTGGGAGGACCTAGATTCATCAGAATCAGATACAGGTTTCGAGTCATCTGAACATGCAAACATCTGCCTGGTAGTCGAGGAAGATAGTGATGAGGAGGTAAAATCTGACTACGATAATTTGCATGAAGCCTACTCAGAACTGTTAGAAGATTCTCATGCTATTCTGAAACAGTACAAACTGTTAAAGAAAAAGTATGCAGAAAATATTAGACGTACTGAAGTAATAGAGAGAGAAAATGTCTGTCTAAAGAAACAATTAGAGGAGAAAAATAAAGTCATAGACAGATTAGAAGAGATTAATCAGCTTAAACTAAGAATTAAGAATTTGTCAGCTGATTTAGCTACTTTCAAAGAGAGCACTAAGAAAATGAATGAGATGCTTGGAAAATGTAGACATCCGAGTGATAAAACCGATTAGGTTTACAGTAACAAGACTCGGCCTCATAAAAACCTTTCGCTCCAAAGAGAAACCATAATAAATCTCGCTTTAATCAACATTCTAGTTATATGCATCAAAGAACTCATCATATGCATACTAGTAACTATAAAGGACCCAAGAAAATTTGGGTACCAAAAAATAAAATAGTTTCTCCCGCAGATATCCTTCCTTGAAGATACGGCAAGCACCATTGGTATTTAGACAAAGGATGCTCATGACATATGACGGAAAAAGGTCTATGTTCCTAGAACTTCAAGATAAGAAGGAGGATCGGTAACTTTCAGAGACAACCAAGTAGGCAAGATCATTGAATCGGTAAAATTGGTAAAGATTCCTTTGCATGCATAAATAATGTATCGCTTGTTGATGGTCCGAAGCATAACTTGATTAGCGCAATCAATTGTGTGATTCCTGCTTCACAACACATTCAATCAAAATATTTGCGAAGTCAGAAACAAAGATGGATCTATACTTTTCTCTGCCAAGAGAAGAAACAATCTTTACAAAATTGATTTAGAAGATTTTCAAAGCCAAAATATTTCATGTTTTCTATCTTCCGAAGAAGAAAGACTAATCTGGCATAAAAAGCTAGGTCATGTCTCTTTTAAACATATTTCAAAGTTGGCAAAGCATGATTTGGTAAGAGGATTGCCAAAAATAAGTTTTGACAAAGAGTTTTTTTGTGAAAACTGTTTGAAAGGAAAACAAGTTAAAACCTCCTTTTCTTCTAAAAATTTTGTAACATCATCTAGACCTTTAGAATTGTTACATATGGATTTATTTGGTCCAACAAGGACAATAAGTCTTGACGGAAAGAAATATGGACTTGTTATTGTTGATGACTTTACTCGATTTTGTTGGATATTGTTTTTATCACACAAAGATGAATCTTTTAAGTGCTTTAGGACCTTATCCAGAAAGTTACAGAATGAAAAAGGAGTATCTATAGCCAGTATCAGGAGTGACCATGGTGGAGAATTTGATAATGAGAAGTTTAGGTTATTCTGTGAGGAGAATGGAATTTTTCACAATTTCTCTGCTCCCAGGACTCCACAACAGAATGGAGTTGTTGAAAGGAAGAACAGGACGATTCAAGAGATGGCTAGGACTATGTTGTGTGAGATGAATCTTCCTAAGTACTTCTGGGCAAAAGTGGTGAATACAACATGCTATATTCAGAATAGAATTACATGCACCCATGTCAAGAAGACTCCTTATGAGTTATGGAATGGAAGAAGACCAAACGTATCTTATTTTCATCCATTCGGGTGCAAGTGCTCTATTCTGAATACAAAGGAGCTATTGGATAAATTCGATTCAAAGACCTATCCAGGAATCTTTCTAGGCTACTCATCATCGTCTAAGGCATTTCGAGTGTACAACCTTACTTCAAAGACAGTTGAGGAGACCATCCATGTCAAGTTTAATGATAGTTCTCAAACCCATAAGGAAGATGACATGGAGAGTGAAGGTCCTTCAAAGAACTTAGATGATAGTACAGAAACTCCATCACCAGGAACTCAAGTAGAAAAACTTGAAGATATTCCAGAAACTATCGGACTGAAAAGAGACTGGAAATATAAAAGTTCTCATCTAGAAGAGTTGATTATCGGAGAGACCTCAGAAGGAGTTAGAACAAGGTCCAGATTCAGAAGAGAAGCTAATGTGGCTTTTATCTCCGAAATAGAACCTAAGAAGGTTGAGGAAGCTCTTCAAGACGAAGCTTGGGTGTTAGCCATGCAAGAGGAGCTGAATCAATTTATTAGGAATAATGTGTGGTCCTTAGTTCCGAAACCCCCTAAGAAATCCATCATAGGAACCAGATGAGTCTTTAAGAATAAGTTAGACGAATCAGGAAGAGTGAGTCGAAATAAGGCTAGATTAGTAGCACAAGGCTATAATCGCAAGAAGGAATAGACTACAATGAGACGATGCTCCAAGAGTAAGATTTGAAGCCATCGGATATTGTTTGGCATATGCGCTTGTCATAATATAAGTCGCTTTGGATGGATGTTAAGAGTGCCTTTCTGAATGATCTTATAGACAAAGAGGTGTATGTTAAGCAACCACCTAGTTTCGAGGATGTTAAGAATCCAGACCATATCTATAGACTTCATAAAGCCTTATACGGCCTGAAGCAAGCTCTTAGAGCTTGGTATGATCGTCTGAGTACTTTTCTCTTAGAGAATGATTTTAGTAGAGGTCAAGTTGATAAGACGCTCTTTAGGAAGAATTTTCAGAATAATTTTATTTTAGTTCAGATTTATGTTGATGATATTATTTTTGGTGTTACTTCAAACAAGCTATGCATGAAGTTTGAGAGTCTAATGAAGAAAGAGTTTGAAATGAGCATGATGGGTGAATTAAAGTTCTTTCTTAGGTTGCAAGTTAAGCAGACCGAAGAGAAGATCTTTATTCATCAACAAAAGTAAATGAAAGAATTGTTGCTCAAGTTTGACATGAGTAATGTGAAGCCTATGGCGACTCCGATGCACCCTTCAAACCTTTTGTCGAAAGATGAACTTGGTAAGAAGGTGGATTAAACCCTGTATAGAGGGATGATCGGTTCTTTACTGTACCTATCCCTCGGTTCTTTACTGTACCTTACAGCAAGTAGACCTGATATTTTATTTCAGTGTATGCTTGTGTGCAAGGTTTCAGGTCGATCCTAGAGAGTCTCATTTTATTGCTGTTAAAAGAATTATGAGATATCTTGCAGGTACTACTGATCTTTGCTTAATGTTTGAGAAAGGTAGAGATTTCAAGTTAATCGAATATTGCGATGCGGACTATGCCGGAGATAGAATCGAAAGAAAGAGCACAAGTGGAGGATGTCACTTTCTTGGCGCAAACCTAGTTTCCTGGTCAAGCAAGAGACAGAGCTCGATAGCTCTATCAACCGCCAAAGCGTAGTATATGTCACCGCAAGTCGTTGTTCATGACGCCAGGATCAAATATCAACTTGAAGACTACTCGCCAAGAAGAGGAGATTCCAATCTCATCGCGACAACACCAAAGGTAATCAACTCACAAAGAATCCGATTCAAAGATTCTAGAGTGAAGCACATCGAAGTTAGACATCACTTTCTGAGAGACTATGTTCAGAGGAATGTGGTGCGTCTATAATTCATCGAAACAGAGTCTCAGTGGGCAGACATCTTCACCAAACCATTAAGTGAAGAACGGTTCCAGAAGATCAGACGCAACCTTAACATGGTCATGTTAAGCGAACAGTCAGGCTAAAGGGACGTCAAAACTAACGGCGTTAGGAACAATGAGTTACAGCTGGTAACTTCTCTGACAAGGGAAGTTTTGGAAGGAAACGCCTCACGATCTTCAAAATCCCTATAATTCTAGAATACGCGTGATAAGACCTTTCAAGTTTCCTGAAGTTGATATCATTGCGGTTACTCTCATCTCCAGACGGTTCATCTTGCTTTCCAAATTCTCTCAATCATCCTACCCTAGACAAAAAGCTTACTAGAGACAGTTTTCGTTCTGAAACAATAGAAGCAACTATGATTTTCGGAAGGCATGTGGATTTCGAGTCATTGAGAAATTATGGTATGGACGTAGAATCGGAGATTGTAAGAGCTGGTTGGAGGAATTTCTTCCAGGTACGAGAACCAGTATACACAAATGAGGTTTTCAATTTTTGGAAGAATGCTCAGCTTGTAGACAACACTGTGGTATCTTCAGTAGATGGTATATCTGTTGTTGTGACTAAGGAGCTGATAAAGAAGGTGACCGATTGTTCATCGGTTGGTGAGACTCTATCTACCAAGGCCGGTTGGATGTCTCAAGTTGGTATGAAAGAAGAAGATGTCAGAAGATAACTATATGGAGCCAATAACCCTTCGAAGAGGAAGACTTCGAATCTGATCCCAAAAGCTAGGGTTCTCCATGCAATTTTGTTTAATTGCATTCTACCCAGAGTAGGTTCCAGACATTTGGTGACTACCCTGGATGAACAATGCTTGTTCTACCTGTTGAATCGCAATCCTGTCGATTTACCCTTCTTAATCTTTCATTATATGATTAAGGGGATAAAGGATACAAATAGCTATCCTTACGGCATGCTTCTTACAAGGATTTTTAAGGAATCCGGAATTCCTCTCCACAAAGGAAGTAGAAGTATTGTACCAGTGAAAAGTAAGATTGATTCAATCACTATACGGCGAATGGGTCTGAGGACAGTGAATAAAGAAGAAGCAGACTCTTCAAGGAGAACAAGAACTGAGGGGGAGCGTGTATCGAAGAAGTCTCCTGCTTCAAGTCTCCAAACTCAAGTGAGTATAAGATCGCCTGCAGAAGAAATAAGAAGACTTACGGGAAGACCGTTGATAAAACGGGCAAGTCCTCAGGTCGAAGTAAGTCTACCTCGAAGAACAGAAGAAGGTGCGCCAAAAAGACAAGGAGAAAATCTTTTAAGTGAAGTTACGAAAAAGGCGAAGAGATCACCGAGGATTCAGACTCTAAGGCAACAAGAAGAGAAGAATGCCAGAGAACAGAGTCAGAAACAAACTCGTCAATCTCGTGCACCTAAAGTGACAAGATCGCTAGTTTCTATTCTGGAAGAGGATACAGCCAGAAAAGTCAAAGAGACTAACAAGAAGAGAAAATGAGAATCTGAAGAGAAAATCTCAAGATGTAAATCTTCAAGACCGGTGAAGGTAAGACAAGACTAAGAAGATTAGTCAAGAAGACCGCCTCAATCACCGAGGAGGTTAGTCGAAGAAAGAAACCTCTGAAGTCGCTCATAAAGAAAAGAAACCGAAAGCGAGCAGTAGTTCAGAAATCCCATTGCTCAACAGAGGAACCAAAGGAGCAAAACCCGTTCAGAGAATCCTATTGAAGCACAACCAGAGGCAAGCAAGTAATCGCACTTGGATAATGATAAACCTTGTCCGATGGTATACAACTATCATAAGTTTTTGAGAAAACAAAAGCTGAAGATCAAAATAGTTCATTATGTTACCAGGACAACTGCTATCGCCATCGGTAGTCAACCAATGAAGAAGACAGTAGTTCTCGTACAATCTATGTCAATAAATAGTGACACATGGGACTTACTGAAAGAAGATGAAAAGATATTCTACTATGCCTTGAGGGATGCTGCTACGAAGCCATACCCTACAAAAATTTCCTGTAAGCCATGTACTATTTTTCCGATCACAGAAAAGACGGAAATAAAGATTGTACCGGATATCCAGCCAAGATATCCTTTGGATTTGACTAAAGAAAAGTCGAAGCTATTTCCTGAAAAAGTTCGTGATGATCTGTTCGCAAATCAAATTGAAAAAGAAGTGCGTAGAATTGATGATGCACGCGTTTCGAATGAGAACAAAGATAAAGCGAGCTGCAGCTATACTGACAAGCAAGAAGACTGTCCAGTGGGGGGAAGAGTAATAACAGGGACGTTTATTGAGTTCCTTGTTCGCATAGCTTTACGATTAGACCTTTATCCGGTACATCGCCTATCAAGTCAAGGCATACCCTCGCAAGGAAGACAGTTGTTGATGCCGCCGCCCATTTGACTTAGATCTTCTTGAAGTCGATACATTTATTCGCCCACCAACTATTGAGATCAATGATGAATACATTCCTACCTCGATGCTTACACTACGACAATTCCGTTTCATCGCTCCCTCGCCAGATGTTGATCAATCCTCCTCACCGTTGACTCATGTCGAAATCAGCAAATTACGTGGTGAAGTCAACGAGATCAAGGAGACGATGAATGACTGAAGAAGATGATGACAGAACTGCTGAAGAGCCATCATCGTCAATCATTTTTTATTATAACAAATAGGGGGAGAAGAGCAGAAGAGAAGAGAATGAGCAGAAGAGAAGAAAAGAGGATGTTCAGAATGTTCATAAAAGAAGGTGTGATTGAAGTAGACGAAGAAAGGAAGAAGTCAAAGAAGAAGTTCTGAAGATAAGTTTTTTTTGTGTTCTTTTCAAAACATTGTATTTTGTTTTCTTTTGTATATAATTTGTTATCATCAAAAAGGGGAAGATTGTTAAGTCCAAATAACTTTACTTATATATGATTTTGATGTATAACAAAAGAGCAAAATAAAAAGAAAAGAAATACGATTTAAGTCATAAAGACGAAGTCGACAAACGATTTAAGTCGACAAATGACGAAGTCGATGACGGGCGAAGTCATACTGAGCGAAGTCGACAAATGATTTAAGGAACACAGACGCAGATGCTAAATGAAACAGACGTAAAATGAAAAGCAGACGCAGACGCCAAGCAAAGCAGACGCAGACGCAGATGCGAAATAGTAAAAGGCATACGCATTTAAGTAAAAGCAGAACCGACGCGAAGCACGCATTTAAGAAAAAGCAGATGAGGAATTTGAAAAGAAGACGAAGGAGTCGATTCGAGTTACATGAACTCAATCAATAACTGCTTTCTTTAAAGATTCAAGAAACAAGAATCAAGAAGCGCTAGAGACGAAGGCTATAAATACAAGTCGAAGTCGAAGATTGCAAGGTTAGAGAAAAAGTTAGACAAAGTGAGAAAAAGTTAGCGAAAGTTAGCAAAAAGCATTCTGTTCAATCTAGCTGAGAGCTATTTTACTGTAACAGGTGTGTAAACACTTTTCTGAGAAAAAGTAGTGCAGATAGCCTGCAAATGCTAAGTGTGAAAGAATACTGATTGTAGAGACCTGAAGAGGCTCGAAAAGAATACTTGTAACGTTGAAAGAGATAGTAGAAATCTCAGAAAAAACTCTGAGGACTGGACGTAGCCCACGGTTTGGGGTGAACCAGGATAAATTGTTGTGTCGATTACTCTCACTATATCTCTATTTTAGATTCAAGTTTTATCATTACTTAATCAGTAAACAAAGTTTTCAAAAGTTTTGATTAATTAGAATCTATCGTAAGTTCTGTAAAGAATTTTATTTCTAACAAACAGTTTTGAAAGATTTTTCAAAAAGGGGAATACACAATTCAACCCCCCCTTCTCGTGCATTCTATATCGTTTTATTAGTATTGTATTAACGTGTGATTCACTTCACTGTTTGCAATATATATTTTTCCTACTCACTGAGTACATAATGTACTCACCCCTTTCGCTTTCCAACCATGCATATTAATTTGTTGAGCTTGAAGTCCTGAGTGCATCGTGTGATCTTTTGACATTTTCGGGGCATTACTGCACGTAGGTAGTCTCTATTTTGTACTTTTGTTATATAGTGATGCATGAACTATTTTTATTAAGTTGGTTATGTTGATATGCTTTATGATTTCATAAATTAACTTTTGACTGTCCTGTATTTTATAAATGATTTTATGTATAAACCTTTTGTATTGTTGTTTAGATTGCTCTTGAGTGGACTTAAAAGTTCAGAAGTTGTGGTAGAGTTTTAAATGTGAATATAGAAGTACGTTTAAAACTGATTTGTAGGTATTTTAATTGAGTTTTGGGATTTTCAAAATACAACCGCTGTGCTGTCCAAATGTTTTCAAAAGATATTCAGTTAGTCTTGCATAATCGAGTTAAGGGTACCATAAGTATCCTTAGCCTGAGCATGCAGCGGTTATCATGTGCTGATGTGATTCTGGGTTATGACAGATTCAAGCCTAAAAGGGAAATATTATTGATTAAAAGAAAGGGTGAAGATTTTAGGAAAAATGTGACTATTTATTTGTAAAGATCAAATTAATTGTGAAAGAATAAATAACTTAAAACTAAACGAAGGCAATTGTCTAATGATTTTAGAAAGGTAACAAGGGCATAAACTAAATAGTTTAAGGAAATAAAAAATATATCGGTTTAAATAACAAAAATTAATTGCACAAAGAAAGAAAAATTGGACTTACATGTTTATTAATCGAGGAATAAATTATATTTCCTAATGTCATTTTATAAAAGCATGATCTAAATTACACATGCTCAAATAAAATTTACATAAATACAAAAAATAATGCTCATTTTATTTCATATAAAATTGGGCTTGAGCCTTAAATAAACCGCCTCTTTTACTCTACTTAACACGATTAACAAAAATTTAATATCGGACTATTTTTGCAATAAGATGAAAGTTATGACATTTTAATGTGATTTTTAAAATCTAAGGCAAATATTACAAAATTGACTCAAGTTTAGAATTTTTACAATTAACTCTTTAAAATTTTAAAATTAAATTTGGCTTTCACAAGACATATATGCAGAGAGTAGTTATAATGACCTTATTATAAATACATATTTTAGATAAATAGGACAACCTTGTTATACTTACATATTTTATTTTCATAATATATGTCCATTTATGATAAACAATAACTACTTTGACCATAATTCTATGCATGCTTAAATAAATTAAGAACTTAGAATATTATGATATAAGTTAATTTACTTTCACATCTATTACATATGTATGTATATATTTTTCTTACATAATGATTTATTTAAATATTTAAAATACTAAATATATAAATTTAGTGTTATAAATATGTAATGTGCATATATTTTATATAATTAAAATTTATTAATAATTAATAATTGTCAATATTTATGCACTAAAATATAATTTTAAAATAAACATTTATTTTCTGATTTAACATATACAAAATTCAAAATAGTCAAACTACAATACAAGAAGTATAGCTTTTTTTTTTTGAACAATAACGCATGCGCTCAGCGCATATTATTAAAATCCAACGTTAAAGCGTCATACAAAAAAGAAGGAGGGCATACCCCCCACTCAAAACCAGACATAAAATTAGCCGCCCTAGCTATGGTATGAGCAACTTGATTCGCTGGTTTTTTAACAA
Source organism: Erythroxylum novogranatense (assembly GCA_029891385.1). NCBI lineage: Eukaryota > Viridiplantae > Streptophyta > Magnoliopsida > Malpighiales > Erythroxylaceae > Erythroxylum > Erythroxylum novogranatense. The sequence continues at coordinate 82,904,014 of CM057228.1, forward strand.
ACGCAAATGAAACCGACGATAGCTCATGAAGGAGAGCTTTACAATCTTGAATAATCACGAGAAGTAAGAGGAAAAATATCGTAGATTCCAAAATTGTGAAACAATCGACGGTCCGCTTCACGCATATGGGAAAAAAACGATAGAGATTTGATCCAACTCAAAGCTTCCCGAAAGCAAAGTGCTTCGCCAATTTGTGGATCGCGCCAACCTGGAAGCTTTAGTAATTTACCAGCACAATTTTGCCCTTGAGAGTTGCGGATAACCATACCAAGACCATAATCCCCATCCTCCAACAAAGCAACGTCAACATTACATTTGAAATGGTTTGGAGTTGGAGCTACCCAATGCACTGGAGGGCGTGGCGTTCGTATGGCGTGAATAGCAGTTGACGTCTTTGTTGCTTTCCACTTAGAGAGAATCGTCCGTGCGCGGCTAAGGATGTAAGAAGGAGGCTGAGCTTTTGATGACCACACTACGTCATTTCGGTACAGCCACAGGCTCCATATGATCATAAAAGTCTCCTCCTGCTGTGTTTGTGAGAAGGATGTAACCACATTCTTGAGCCATTCCTGCAGAGAAGAAATAGTATGCCATCCCACAGTTGAAAGTAACCAAACCGATTGTGCAAAATCACAGTTGTAAAAAACATGTAACGTCGTTTCTGTCTCCTTAAGGCAAATAGGACATGTATCATCCAAGAGCATATGTCGTCCTCTCAAGGTGGTCCTGCATGGAAGGATATTGCGTAGAAGACGCCAAATAAGAATCTGCACTTTACCTGGGACTTGAACTTTCCAAAGCTTTTCCCATGGGAATCCAGCAACTAGAAAATTTTCATTAGCCATCTCTGTGCTGAGTCGATATCCATCTTTGACTTGGTATTCTCCTTTCCTGTTTTTTGTCCATACCTAATCATCCGCAGTAAGCGAGAGTCCTAGTGGGATTTGTAGAAAATATTGTTGATATTTGATATTCAAATATTTTTAATTAATAACGTTTTAATTATAACTGTATATGATGTTTTATTTAAAGTTTAAAATTAAACATTTATCATATTAAAATTATTATCGATCAATTTAATATATATTTATAAAATTTAAAATTATTATCGATCAATTTAATATATATTTATAAAATTTAAAATTATTATCAGCCAAGACTGTTTCGTGAAGGATTTACGTTGAATTTAACTTTCAAAAGCCACTTACAAAGGTCAAAAAGCTTATTTCAAAAAAAAAAAAAAGGTCAAAGAGCTGCACGAAACATTCACAAATCACGTCAATCCCGTTCCAATAAGCTAGACGCTGCCGCGCCAGAAGAACTCTAGAGGCGGCGCTCGTTAGGAAAAGTAATTTTCATTTTGAGAACTTGACCCTAACTTCCCCTCAAAGTAATTTCATGGGAAAGTAAAACGCCAGACACTGCACAAACTTGTTTCTGTCCGGAAACAGCTGAATTCATTGAGGTCCTTGTCATTCCTTGGCTCTGGGTTATTGTGTTCTTTGTTGTATGTGCTGTTTGGGTGCGGGGAAGGTAGGGAAGTAAGACATTTTCAGTATTTTGGCTATTGTATTCAAAGCTTATTTAACTCATAACTTAGATTAACTAAATGCACCTGTTGGCTTTCTGGAATTGAAATCCAGTGATTTATTTTCTTTTAATCTCTATCTCTGTCTACTATATTGCATTTTATGGAGAAAAAGAAAGGAAGGCATTGCATTAGTTTTTGGTTATTTGTCATAGTGATCTTTGGATATAAATCCTAATAGATTGTAGGAATTGTTTACATAAAAGCATGAAAATTTGTGATGGTGTAGAGGAACATGTGTCTTTGTAATCCTCTATTATCCTCCTTCACTTGGGGGAAATTACTAGTTTGTATTCAGCCAAATTAGTCATTCCATTAATATTGTCAGGTGTATGGTGCATTTATTACACGATCACTTCTTTAAATTTTTTTTTTCAGTGGGCTTTCTTTTTCCGCCCTTTTTAATATCACATGCTGTTCTAAAGTGTTTGGTGCATACAGGAATGTTGCAACACCAAGCACCTTGATGTGTGTGAGTCATGGTGAAGAGATGGATCAACGATTCTCTAATGCTATAGTCGTGAAATAGTGCTGCAAGAATATTTATTGGTAAACAAGTTACCTTGTTGCATAATCTTGCATTTTCTTTTCACTTTTTGGAATGATCGAGTTGCAATTTGAGTCTGTTGTCATCTCTGTTATGAAAATAAGGAAGAAATTTCTTTTTGTTTGACATCCATCATGACATTTCCTGTTTTTATACGCTTCTCAGAGGGAAAACTATGAATTTATATGTGTAGAGTGTTTGACACAATTACTTAATAGTCCTATTTGTTAGAACCAGGTTAACTTGCATTGATTTGCTCTTTTTTTTTTTTTTGTAAATCATTGATTTGCTTTTTGTGATGCCAATTTTGACTTTGCATTGCAATTACTTCAGATTGAGAGAACAGTGCTCTCTTTGTTTCTGAAACGAAGTTCTTGAGACATAAGAGAAAATGTCTGGGTGCAAAAGTCCATCCAGAAGTGGCCAAGCATCAATTACATACAAATCAGGGAGAATTGAGAGTGCAACGATTGACCTTAATAATCTCGTGAACAAAAAAAAATCCCGTGGTATATTGGTTGGTCATGGCCATAAAAGCAGTGAATCTGAAGCAAGGTGCCCTGAGATACTGACCACAAGAGAGCTCATTTCAACATTTGGGGAGATATGGGATCTTGTAGGTCCTGCTCTTTCCAAATCCAAAGAGAAATTAAATGGAAATTCTTATGTTTGTCAAGAAGGGGTTATTTTGGGTTATCGGCAGGATGCAAAAGTTGGTGAGGCACCTTCTTTGGATAATTGTCATAACCCTTGTGGTAATGTGAGGAACATAGGCCATTCTATGCTTTTGATGCAGCCAAAACTCGAGTTTACTAACATAACCCAGAAGATGGCTTTATATGAACTTTGCAGTGAAAACTACTTACATCCATTATTCTTGCAGTTTTCAAATGGAGGAATTAACTTACCAGATGAGTCTAGTGAGGGAAAGGGGCTTCTTGGACTGTTTTTCAAATATGAATTGGAAAAGATACAAAATCGGACGAAGAAAGCTGTTCCTACTGAATCTAAGTTTCTTGTCAATGAGATTGACAAAGCAGTAATGACTAAAAGCTGCTCTCTAGAAATTAATAGTAGCAAAAAGGACTGCATATCTGGAGATACTGCCTGCCAGGCTGATTTTGAAGGTTGTTTTCCTGAACCAGTAGATGGTTCTTTGCGCCGTGCAAACAAAATTGAAAGTGCTAGTGGAATGACCAACTCTTTGCACACTAATCATTTTCTCCAGGATATTCGAGATGGTAATGTCAGTGGTACTGTTTCAAAGGCGTTGTGTTCAAATCTAATGGATCACCAAATTAATGTTTCAGCTTTAGATAAAAGTACCAATGAAAATTTTCAACAGGATATCAATGATAATGAAGTGTTAGAAAATGGAAGAAAACAGCCTCAAAAGACTTGGATGAATGAAAAATGTAAAGCAGAGATAAACTCATCACCCCGTGAAAGACCTCATCTTGCCTTTACTAAGCAAGAGCATGCTTTTGCTGGGGCATTAGCTGGAGTATTTGTTAGCTTTTGTTTGCATCCTGTTGACACTGTGAAGACTGTCATTCAATCTTGTCCAGTAGATAAGAAGTCTCTCCCCCATGTTGCAAAATCAATTGTTTCTGAAAGAGGTAAAATTGTAAATGACAAACTAAATCTTCTTCTTGGCAGCAACCTGTAAGATTTATTGTTTTTGGCTAATGTATAAAATTTGAATTGCTAATACCATTATCTACATTAACTGTGATACCTTCTTAGGTATAGTTGGGCTTTATCGCGGTATTGCTAGCAATATTGCATCTTCAGCACCTATTTCTGCCATTTACACCTTCACGTATGAAACAATCAAAGGATCCTTGCTTCCTTTTTTCCCCAAGGTAGCATTGAGGTTCATTGTTTCCATATCTCCCTTTCTTGCATTGGTAATGTTTTAATACTTAACGGGGGTAGATGTATATAGACTAAGGTTATATCTGTAACTATTGTTATATCGTTTTATACTTGTATGCAGTATATTTGTGGTGTTGGGATTGACACATTTACTCTTTTTAGTAATTCACACTATTCTGCGTCTGGGACCCAGACTGGAATAAACTTTTGTTTTTTCGGTGTCTTTGGTTGTTCTTCAGGCTAAATTTTGGATCTTTATATTGTATCTAAAGGTCTTAACTACTTCCTTTTGCAGGAATATCATTCTTTTGCCCACTGCATTGCAGGGGGTGGTGCCAGCATTGCAACTTCCTTTGTGTTTACTCCTAGTGAGCGTATAAAGCAGCAGGTGCAAGTTGGTTCACACTATACCAACTGCTGGTATACTTTTTTGGTAGTAGCTTACATATTTCACTGTTTGTGCTATCATGCTGCTGTATTTTATGTTTCCCAGGATTTACCAATTTTACTTCCACATTTGCTTTTGTTAACTGCCTACAAATATCTGTGTAGGAATGCACTTTTTGGTATAATTAGAAAGGGTGGTCTGCCTTCATTGTATGCTGGCTGGGGAGCTGTTCTATGTAGGAATATTCCACACTCCATTATCAAGGTTAGCTGGTTGAACTTGACTCCTCTATATTTGAGTCTCTGAAAATGGTAGTCCGTATCATTATTCCAGCGCTCACATAAAGTCCTATCTCCATTCTCCAACTTTTAAAGCTTGAAATATGCTCGACGTAAGCTTTTTCCAGCCTAGGGATGTGGAGGAACCTACTTTAGCAGCATATTTCACCCTTCCAAGTAGAGTTTTCGTACTTCCTTTCTCATACCTTGTTAATCATTTCACCTTAACAAGTTGCTGTATGAATCATGGAGTGTATGATGCTACAAATTTGTACTCTACTACCTGTTATGGTTCCATTCGGGCCTCTGATTGGACTACCCATGCACTTAATATGTTTATCATTAACAGAGAGGGATGGTTTCTTTGAGTTTTACCCATCAAAACAAAAAGTTCAATTGCTTTATGACTCATTTTGGTAATCTATGACTTATGTAATTGTAGGATTTTTTAGGAAAACTTTATTTTTTCTCATTTTTATTTATGATAGAATACATTGAATTTATAGGATACTTTGTACCCTTGGAAAAGACTAATAAAAACAGCAATAATCTAAATATAGTAACTAAAATATGCACTACCTTATTTCTAAGGATCCTTAACCCCAATTTAGTGATTCAAGTTTATTAAAAAATAGAAACAACTAGGAATTAGTAAAGGAAATCAAACTAAATCTTTTATTTTCTAACACTCCCCCTCAAGTTGGTGCATAGATATCATGCAAACCTAACCTGCTAATAAGGAAGTCAAATGATGGCTTGCTCAGTCCCTTTGTGAGGATTTTTGTTGTTTGTTGTTTTTTTGGAACAAATGGCATATAAATTAATCCTCCTTCTAGCTTTTCTTTGATAAAATGTTTATCAACTTCAACGTGTTTAGTGCAATCATGTTGCATTGGGTTATTTGCTATATTGATTGCGACTTTGTTATCGCAGTATAATTTATAGGAGTCTCTAAAGGCAACTTTAACTCTTTTAGTATCCGCTGCAGTCATAGTAGTTCTCAAACACCACTAGCCGTTGCTCTATATTCAGCCTCAACACTACTTCTTGTTACTACACTCTGCTTTTTACTTCTTCAAGTTACCAAATTACCCCACACGTAGGAACAGTATCTCGTTGTTGATCTCCGATCAGTAGAGGACCCAACCTAATCTACATAGATTCTGATCCTAAATTAATAATTATTTTAAAACACAGGCCTTTTCTTGAAGATTTCTTCATATACCGTAGAATATGGTAGGTAGCCTCAAGGTGTTCCTTTGTAGGTGAGTGCATAAATTAACTCACAAAGCTGATTGTGAAGGCTATGTCTGGCCGAGTGTGAGATAAATAAGTTAACTTACCTACCAGCTTCTGATATCTTGTTGTATCCACCGGGCATCCTCCTTTGCTATTTCCCAGTTTCACATTTGGATCCACTGATGTGTTTACCGGTTTACATCCACTCATCCCTGTCTCTTTCAACAAATCTAGTACATACTTTTTTTGGCTAACAACAATCCCCCTTTTTGATCTTGCTACTTCCATTCCAATGAAATATTTGAGCGAACCTAAATCTTTGATTTCAAATTCAGTAGCCAAATTCTTCTTTAAGCGATACATCTCTTCTAAATCATTGCCTATCAAGATAATGTCATCGACATAGACTATTAAGGTTGTGATTCTTCCACTTGATGAGTACCTAAAAAACATTGTGTGATTTGTTTGAGATTGTGTATAACTTAGCCTTTTCACCGAACAAGTAAACTTCTTGAATGGGGTGATTGCTTCAAACCATAAAGGGACTTAATTAATTTGCATACCTTCGGGCCAAATTTTTCTTCGAAACCCGGTGGAGCATCCATATAAACTTTTTCTTCCAAGTCTCCGTTCAAGAATGCACTCTTGACATCTAATTGTTGTAAAGGCCAATCGAGATTGGCAGCCAATGAAAGAAGCACTTTTACAGTGTAAAGTTTTGCTATTGGAGCAAAGGTCTCCATGTAATCGATTCCGTATTTGGGTGAAGCCTTTAGCAAAGGTCACTTTAGGGATCCATTCGAGTTGTATTTTACCGTTTTACCATAAATACCCATTTACACCCTACAATCCTTGTGTCCTTTGGCAAATCCACTTCTTCACATGTTTTGTTCTTCTCAAGAGCTCTCATCTCTTCTAGAATTGCTTCCTTCCATTCAGGAACTTGTAAAGCATCTTGAACATTTTTTGGAATCTCCACAAGTGACATTTGATTAGTGAAGAAGGAGAAAGCAGGAGATAGGTTTTTATAAGACACAAATTTTGACATTGGGTGTTTAGTACACGATCTAATCCCTTTCCGAAGAGCAATAGGAATGTAAAGATCTATAATTGGGTTTCTTCAGAAATAGAATTTAAGGAGGGAGTATCATCTGGCGAGTTTTGAACTGAAAGAGGCATACTCGAAGAGTTTCGGTCCTGCCCGAGTTGGAATCTTGGCCTCGTTGGGAATTTTCGAACATCTTTTCCTGAGTTAAAACAGTCTTTGTTGGTGAGATGTTTGTCACAGGTTCATACATTGAATTATTTTGAATCTGGAAAAGATCTTCATTCACCAAGGTTTTGATTTTATCCCAAGTCGGATCTTCATTATTTTTCTCCCCCTGAAAAGGAGAATTAAAAAAAGGTGTCGTTTCAAAAAGGGATACATCCATGGAAACAAACATATTTTTCAAAGTAGGATCATAGCATTTATAGCCCTTTTTAGTTAGTGAATATCCTACAAAAACACATTTCCGAGCTCTACGATCAATTTTACTTTGGTTTGGGTCATGATTGTGCATCCAAAGAGTTTAATGGGTAAATAGGATACTATCCGACAAGATGAATATTTTTTTGAGAAAACTTGTAAAGAAGTTTTGAAATCTAAAATCTTTGAGGGCATTCGATTAATAAGATAGGTTGCTATAAGAGTAGCTTCACCCAAAAGGTATTTTGGAACATTTTTTGTGAAAAATAATGCTCTTAATACTTCTTGTAGATGTTTGTTTTTTTTTCTCACTACAACTCCATTTTGTTTGGGGGTATCATTGCATGAACTCTGACGAATAATTTCCTTTTCAATAAAAAAACTCCCCAAAGTCTTATTAAAAAATTCCTTCCCATTATCACTTCTAAAGATTTGAATGTTTTCATCAAATTGTGTTTGAACCATGGTATAAAAGTTTTTAAAAACTTCTTCAACCACAAATTTTCTTTCAATAAATATACCTTAACTTATTCTAATGTGATCATCTATAAATGAGGCAAACCATTTTTTTTTTCAAAGAATTGTTGGTGTTCTTGAAGGACCCCAAACATCACTATGAATTAAAGAAAATGGTTTAGTGGGTTTGTATGGTCTTGGAGGATAAAAGGCTTGATGTTGTTTTGCAAACATATAAATCTCACATTGAAATTAAGATGGGTTTTTATTAATAAAAAGAGGAGGAAATAAGTGTCTTAAGTAATGAAAGTTTGGATGACCAAGTCTATAGTGCCATAACATTATTTCATGATTAATAGAGGAAAATTCAGATTCAAAGCATAAACTACTGACTAGTAGTTTACTTGGGATTGTTTCATCTTCAAAGAAATATAGTCCTCCTTTTTCCCTGGCACTGCCAATCATCCTCCTCAAGGCTGTTTCCTGAAACTCAAAGTGAGTTGGATGGAAATTAGCTTGACACTTTAGATCATAGGTTATTTTACTAATAGAAAGAAGGTTACAAGACAATTTTGGAACATGAAATACATTACAAAGAGTTATAAGCAGGGAAACTTTGATTGAACCAATCCCAGCTATTGCCGAAAAAGATTCATCAGCAATCTTAATTTTTTTGTTTCCTGCACATGGATTATATGATGAGAACACTTGGCAGCAATTTGTCATGTGATTTGTTGCATCGTAATCTATAATCCAAGGACCAGGAGAAAGACCAAAACTAGAGAGGGCTATGACACAAGTATTACCTTGGGCTGCAAGAGAACATGAAGGAGTAACAGAGAATTGTGGAGGTTTAAAAAGATTGTGTAGATGCTCTAATTGTTCCTTTATGAAAGGTTGCTCGTCCGAGTTGGTTGATTGCTCTTGAGAATCATCAGTTGTGGTTTGAAGTGCCCTGCCATTCCTTTCCTGTTTTTACTTTAAATGTGTTGGCTTCCCATGAATCTTCTAGCATGTTTCTTTAGTGTGCCATGGTTTTCTACAAAGATCACACCATGGCCGTTTCTGCCTTTCTCCATCTTCATCAGTTTCTCCTGAGTTTCGAGAGACAAGAGCTGAGTTCTCAGCCTCGGTTGGTGGTGCAACATTGCTGAACATGATTCTCCTTTTGTTTTCTTCTTGCTGTAACTCCAAAAAGCCTCATAAATTAAGGGAAGTGGTTTTCGGCCAAGAATTCTTCCCTTTACCTCATCTAAGGGAACATATAGACACGATCATTCTCTTCTCTTTTCTTATACCTTGCACAATCATTTGAATTCTCCCATTCATCTTCATAACATTGATCTAATTCCAACCGAAGAGCCACCATCTCGTTGTAATACACGGTAATCTCATGATCTCCTTGCTTGGATTGCCAAAGCCTTGATTTTTATTCAATAATCTGTGAAGAATTCTCCAAGTCTGAGTATGTTTGCCATATGGAGTCCCACACTGCTTTGGTTGTTGGCAGGAACATGCTTAGCTTTGCAGTTGTTGCCTCCATCGAATTTAGAAGCCATGCTATTACCAAGGAATTTTCTGCCCTCCATCTTTTTAAGCCAGGCTCCTTTTCTTCTGGCTACTTCTGTTCCCCAATGATGGACCTGAGCTTTTGTTAGGTAACTATTTAATGTAATGTACTGATGTGTTAGATAACACCACTTAACGGGCAATAGCTCAATATTATTCAAAAGAACCAGAAGGTGGAACCTTCTACACAAGGGTCAACTCCCTTACAATCTCAGGAAAAACTTTCAAGAATTATTCTCAAAACTAATCTCTGCCCTCTTCACTCGTAAACTGTACTTTTATATCTCCTTACCCTAACCCACTTCTACGAATATCTATCTCCTACTAACAACCTGATATAGTAGATCGCTATCTAACTAACTATTGTCACTATTTAACTATAACTCTACTAGTCTACTACTTTTTCCGTGTGTAAACTATCCATTCTCCTTCTCTGTGACCTTTATTCCTAATAGCTTTCCTTTGCCTTCGAGCACAAGTTTGATGGACTGCGACCACTCAAGGTAGTTTCTTCCATTCAGTTTTTGAACGAAAATTTGTAAAGAACTGGTATTTATATTATCAACACCAGTATAGATAGAGCTGTCTGGGTTGGTTTCAGAGGTAACCTCTGATGTGTCTGGGTTGGTTTCTTTGTTGCATTGTCTGCAATGGTCCAATGGGAGGTAGTGTTAACAGTGTGTTGTGTTGTTATTATGACCATTTACTGGTGTTTTTGATCAGAGAAGCACATCAATTGAAGACATGAGGCGATGAGGTTAAGATTGAGGTGTCGGACATCTTGGTCAGGTCCGGTTGGGTGGGAGTTATGCGAGTTTGGACTTTTGACAGACTTCAGGTCGTTCGAAACCCAATTGGGCTCATGTTTTGACTCAGGTGGGATGAGCCTGACCTAACCTATTACCATCCCTATATGTTATGCCCTTGCAGTAGGTTTAAATGTTGTACCCATAGGCGTAAGAAGCAACAAGGAGTGCAATTGATTTAGTTCTTATGCTTGAAATGTGGCTGATAAACATAGAGGTAGTTATGTTGTTTTAGTTATGTAAGCCTATCTAGATGCTATATCTAGGAAGTTGTTACTATGTAAAAGCTATATATTCGATGGAAAAAGGAAGAGGATAACAATTCAATTCCACCAAAAAAAAAAACTTGAGATCAAAGGTGTTGGGCCCGGGCTCCGCACGTCCGAATCCCCGAGGGCGGGCCCCTCGGGCTGCGTCGACGTCGAGCGCTCCATATACCGTCGGACCCGATCCCAACATCCATACAAGGAATCAGTATCGGTTCGGATAACAATACATAAACATATACTCATACATACCATCGCATGCATTTTCATATCCATTCATCATCTTAATATTCGTAAAACATATGTCATTCTCATTAGAAGCAATTCAACAGTATTCTCAAATGCAGCGTAATACAAAATAAATTTAAATCTCAAAATATAAAGTATGCTCCATGCTGACATGCTCGAAGGGCCAACCAAAGGACTAACTTATACAAGTTCCTAGCTAGCTCGAAGTTTCTGATGCCCTGCAAGGTCAACAATCGGCTCGATCGCACTTTTGAGGAGGGAGAGTAATGGGGTGAGTCATGAAGCTCGATGGCATATCGTTTATAGCCATTGGCAACGAGCCACACAATCAAGCATATACATATATATAGATATATCATTGGCAATTCAAGATCCACATTCATATAACATAAGTCATGCATTCACAATTCCTCAACGTATCAATCAATATGCAACATAGCTATCAAATTTATCATGTGTTATGCTCAACAAATCCATCGTGTATGCACAATCAATTGGCTCGAGAGTTCCGTAATCCATCCGGATAACCAAAAGGTAAATCCGTAATCCATCCGAGTCCGATTTCTCAAGGATCTCGTAGCCACAAGCGGGCAGCCGGGAGAAGGCTTTACTGTCAACGTGCACGTGACTCCATCCGTAACTCTCTTACCCAAACAAAGCACATAGTCCATTCAATCCATGCTCAAAGCCTGGTTCACATGTTCTCAAATCTCATTCTAGTCCATTGCCATAAAGGCCTATCAATCCATGCATATTTGTAACCATAATGCGAGTTCACATTTAGTGCAATAGTCTCATATTATTCAACACAATAATCTCACATATTGCAAACAAGCACACATCATGCAATTGCCCATACACACAATAACCATAAACATATTACCCACCTAGTATCGCTTGAGTATCAGACTCACTGTTGTCTTTCCTCTTGCGAGTGGGTCAAAGCAGCTTGGTTCCCTATAATAAACCAAGTTTTCATACAATTAATATCTATAGAAAATATTCAAGAAAGCTCGATAAGTAAAAAGGAAAGCGTTAAAAGTCTTCATTCGACTCCCATCTAAATTCCCGAATTCTTCGAAACAATTTCCGAACTTCCCTTCTCATACAACTCGTAGTCCTTAATTGCTAGATCACAACAAATCTAAAATCACCTCAATCGGACATCTACACCAAAAGATATCCTAAAAAATGCCAAAATCTCATTTTCGGAAAAACAGGGGTCTCGCCGAGGCAAGGGGCGCCGCCGGCGAACGGCCCTTCGCCGCCATGATGACAGCTCATTGCAGTGCGCACTAAGGTGTGCGCCAATAGCGTGCTCATCACTCAGACGCCACAAGGCACACACCTCTTCGTGCACATGGTGCACGCGGCGTGATTTACCAAACTCACTTGCGCCATGGCGTGTTCTTCGAACGACGCGGCGTGCGAAGTCGAATCGCGACTCAACCCGATTCTGCATTTTCCGACTTCCATTTCTTCCCAAACTCAAATACAACGCAAACAAACTATAGATCAAGCCTAAAGCTACATTTCTAACCCAACATCAACTCGTAAATCAAAGACCAATGCATTAATCCCGAAATCGCCTGGTTACAACCTAAAACCCTAAAACCTTCGATTCTCACGGATTCCACATACTCTAAGTTTAAATCTAACCAAAGCAAGTTAGGAAGGCGCTAAACTTACCAGAAAACGCTTCCACACTGTCGGAAAACTCAAAATTGCAAAAACTCTTCCTCTCTTCTCTCTTCCTCCACCGACGGCGTCTCTTCCTCTTCTCTTCTATTTTTCCTTTCTTTTCTCCTTTCCTTTCTAATTCTTTTCTTTAAACCCTAAGGGCTTGGGCCCTTCCTAATAAGCCAAAGCCCAAAACAACTTAATTAGCTTCTCAAAACCCTTACACACTTTAAATCCTCTAATCCTCATTTAAACCACAATTATCACAATTCATGTTGACTAATATCATAAAAAAAATTAGGGGCCTAACAAAAGGGTTCTCTCTACACGAGTCCTTATTACTTATTCATCATAAGTTAAAAGGGAAGAAAATTAAACAAGTTAAACCGTCATTCAGATTTATTGAGTTTCACAGTAAATCATCCCATAACTTGATCTCAAATTCAAAGCCATAACAACTTTGTATCAGAGCCAAAAGTTATGGGAGAGACACATAATTTACACTAGCAATCTGAAGCCTTCATGGCTATTTACCAAGAAGATCGAGCACAAGAAAGGCTAAACGAGAAAGATTGAATTGCGCAAGAGGCACTCTTTGTGCAATTGAATGAATTAGCTCGTGAAGTGGCAACCGTTAGAATGGAAGGAAGAGAACTTGGTAATGGAAGTGTTAGTTGAGATCCAAGGAACCAACGTCCTAATGAAGGAAATATGAAGAGGGGCCATTATGTTCCCAGATACTCTAAATTGGAGTTTCCTCAATATGATGGCGCTATGGACCCATTAGAATGGCTCAATCAGTGTGAATATTTTTTCTCCCATCAAAAGATTATTGAAGAAGAGAAGATGGGTTTGGCTGCACATCAATTGGAAGACAACACTTAGTTTCTCAAATTGGATAAAGATAAGTTGGATTTGACGAGGGAGGAATTTAAATGCCAATGCAACATCATGCTTTTTATTTCTTTACAAGGGAAGAAACTTGGTGCATTATCTAAACTTCATCAATTTGGAATGGTGGAGGAATATCAATGCAAATTTGCACAATTATCTACTCAAACTAGTGCACTCATATCCGCACAAGTAGTGGAAATTTTCTTAGGGGGATGCAGGATTATGTTGTTGTTGAGGTTGAGTTGTATCATCTGGAGGATTTGAAAAATGCCATGAGTTTAGCATGTTTGCATCAGCAGAAAGGTTGTTGAGGCAAATCTGAAACTTTTAGTTCCAATATTAAACAACTTAATGTAACCAAAATTTCAAAACCTCAATTTATCAAGCTCTTGACTTGAGCAGAGATGGAGGAACGACGAGCCAAGAATCTTTGTTATAATTGTGACAAGCATTATTCTCTAGGTTATTGGTAAAAGTGCTTATTTTGGATACAAGGGATTGAGGGACTGAATTTGGAGCCGAAAACAAGTGAGGATGTTGTGGAAGATGAGCCTAAGATCTTTATTCACGCAATAACTAATTTCGAAAACAATGCAAATGTGTGATTATTCTAAAGAACATCCCTTGCTAGTTATAATTGATTCAGCCAGCACTCACATTTGTATTAGTGAATCACTTGTGTCAAATTTGAGTTTGGAGATTCAGCAAACGGAGGGGTTCCATGTTATGGTTGCTAATGGGGAACGTCTTAAGAGTCCAGTTGTATGTAAACTTGTTTCCTTAAAATTAGGTGCTAAAGTTTTTCACGTGGATTTATTTATGCTTCCTTTGGGTTAATTTTGGGCTTGCATTAGGCGTTAATTGTCTTAAAACTTTGGGGCCCATCCATTGGAATTTTACATCTTTGTGGATGCGTTTTACTAACTTTGGTAGGTCCGTTGATTTGCAAGGCATCCAAGCCACTCATACTCCTATTTTTCACCAAACATTTGCATTATTAGATGTTGATCAAAATTTGGAAATTCAATGTTTCTTAGCAGAATTTGATGAAATCTTTCAAGAACCTACAAGGTTACTGCCTTCTCATCCTTATGATCATCACATTATTTTGGAACACCGTATAGATCCATTACTGGTTCAACCCTACTGTTATTTGTATATGCAAAAAGATGAAATTGAAAAACAATATGAATAGATGTTGTTTAGAGGAGTCATGCGGTCGAGTTAATCACCTTTTCCTTCTCTAGTATTATTAGTTAAAAAGATAGACAATAGTTGGCACTTTTGTATTGATTATCAAGTCTTAAATGCCAAGACGGTCAAGGACAAGCTCCCAATTCCAGTAATAGATGATTTGTTAGAAGAATGTAATGGTGCCCAACATTTCACCAAATTGGATTTGTGCTCTCAGCATTTTCAAATTAGGACACATGCTATAGGTTTTGATAAAGCAACTTTTTGTACACATTGTGGGCACTTTGAATTTCTGATTATATACTTTTTTATCTAATACCCTTTTTACTTTTCAAGCCTTAATGCATGTTCTGTTTTGATCATACTTTTGCAAATTTATTCTGGTCTTTTTTGATGATATACTTGTTATTAGTTGCACTTAGATTGAACATGAACAACACTTGTGCCTTACTTTACTTTCTCTATTTTGTTGCAAGCTCAAATTGAAGTTTCTTATTTGGTACATGTTATTTCTGCCAAAGAGGTGTCTGCTGACAAAACAGGATTAAAGCTATATTGCAGTGGGTTGTTTTGCCATAGGGGTGTCTACTGACAAAACTAAGATTGAGGCTATGTTGCAATGTCGCAAACCCTCATTGGTTAATGCACTACAAGGCTTCTTGGGATTGATGGGCATTATTGCAAATTTGTCAAGGATTATAGTAGCTCTCTTAAATTCAATTCTTTGCAAGAATTCTTTCAATTGGAAGGAAAAGGCATCCACAACCTTTGACAGATTGAAAATTGCTATGATGACTACATTGGTTCTAGCCTTACCTGACTTCATCATTCTATTTGTGGTTGGTTGTGATGTTTCTAGTAGTGGCTTAGGGTTGTTCTCCACCAAAATGGGTGCGAATTGCTTATTTTAATCACATTCTTGCTGCTCATCATCAATGTTTACTTGCGTATGAAATAGAACTTATCAGTTCGGCAAAATTATTCGCCGTTGGCTTCACCTCAATAAAATTGACTAAGCAAGCTTTTGGATTTTGATTTTATTGTCGAGTATAAAGCTAGATGTGAGATTCCTGTTGCAAATGCCTTATCATGCCAACATGAATAGGTTGGAATATTAGCTGCTCTTTCGATGTTGCAACTTACTTTCTTTGATGAAATTTTCAATCTACTATTGCTTCCACTATTGAATTACAACAACTCATTCATCGTATTTAGTAGGGTGAGGCTATTGGCCCTTGGACATTAAAATTGGGTTGGTGTTTTGATATGGATGAGTGTTTTATTAGAAGTCTATTAGAGGAGTATTTTATTTTTAGTAGAAGTCTATTATTTCCATATTATTTCTACACTAGTTTCTGTTATAGTTAATGTTAATAAAAACAACTTGAATAGGAGTTTTTATAGGAGTCCTAGTTTAGGTGGAACTTTTATGTTTCTTTGCCTATATAAGGCTATTACATTATGCAATAAAGTAACAAAGAAGTTATCATAAAAATTAGCTAATTAGGAGTAGAGTAATTTAGCCCAATCTCGGAGGACCTTGTCTTTGACAAGTGCTGCCGGTTTTTCATCACCAAAAATAGGTTCTGCAAGGAAGGGAACCAACATAAATAAGGGGAAAGAGATCAACTTTCTTGAGAATCGTCCTTGGACTCGATCCCAAGCACGGGGGCATAATATGTTTATCTTTTACTCGATTCTTCTCTAATTTCCTCTATTGTTTCTACTCTTCATAATCACGATCATGAAGGATGCCAAAAGACATTGACAATAGTAGTAGTTGATTTTTATTGGAAGGGGATGAAGCAAGATGTTTAGAAGTTCATTAAATCATGTGATACTTGTTAACACCATAAAATTAAACACTTTCATCCTATTGGAGTTTTGCAGCCTCTTTTGATTCCATATCAAATTTGGTATGACACTTACATGGTTTTCAGTGAAGAGTTGTCCTTCTCGTGATAAATCAGTTTTATTCATTGTGGTGGATTGCATATCCAAGTATGCTCACTTTATTCCCATATCTCATCCTTATATGACTGTTATGATTGCTAATGTTTTTTTTATAATATTTTAAAGTTGCATGGCCTTTCAGAATCGATCGCTTGTGGTAAAAATATCACCTTCACAAGTTTCTTTTGGATTGAATTGTTTCACTTTAATGACATAAAATTGTGTTTTCGTTATTCGTATCACCCCCAAATCTATGGTCAATATGAAGCTGTCAATTGTACCGTCCAGATGTATTTACATTGTTTTACTAGTGATTGTCCAAAGAAATGGCTTTGATTGGTTATCTTGGGTAGAGTATGTTGTAATTCTAACTTCCATACATCATTAAAGTCAACCCCTTTTAAAATTGTATATGTTTGGGTGCGTTATCCAAATACTTGTCATTTGGAAGTTGTCAACTTTTTGCTCAAGGATCATGATTTGGTTCTCTAGGACTTACGTGATTGTCTCCTTCAAACACAAAATCAGATGAAAGTTGATGGATATTTAGTTTGTTATTGGTCAATTTCACCCTTATCGACAACTTTCTCTATGATCCCGTTCTAATTGCAAATTGGCACCCAAATATTGTGGTCCATTTCCGATTTATCTTGAATTGGTATGATAGCATATATTCATCATGTTTTTCATGTTTCTTATTTGAAGATATTCTATAGTGCAAGTGATGCCACTGTAGAAGAGTCTCTTCCTTTGGCTCATCATGGTGAAATCCTTCCCACTCCTGAAGCAATTCTAGATCTTCAATTTTTTCATGGCACTACTCAAGTTGTGGTTTATTGGGAAGGGTTATCACCAGAATATGCTTTTTGGGAAGATATCCAGCGTATGTACCTTCGTTACCCTTCCAATCCTATTTTGGACAATGTTAGGAACCTCTATAGAGATTGCTTGTATTGATGATTTTTCGGTACAATTAGACTGAATACCGCTGGAGCAAAGCTCCCCCTCTTGGAAGTCCAGGCCAATTTCCTAACAATACCGATAGGTAATCATTCTCCACTCATTCCCCTGCTAATATTCCCCTCCCTACATTCTCTCTCCATAACTACCTCACTCCCTCCTAACAACCTTGCCTACATGGCAACAGCTTTCTCACTCCCCTGTCCCAACTTATTTCTACGGGTATACATTTTAATGGGCTTGATCGGAATGGGCTGAGGAGCGGGTGGAATGTTAACAATTCCCTCCTCCTCAATAAGTCCCTTGTCCTCAAGGGAAAAGGAAGGAAATTGTCCCTTGATGAAATCCGCATCCTCCCATGTAGCTTCCTCTGCCGGCTTAGACTTCCAGCGGATTAGCCACTGCTGGACTTCTCTGCCTTTAGTTGTGCTGTAGCGTGAAGCCAGGACTGCTTCAGGTTCAGCTCTTTCCGACTCTTCCACCTCCAATCCTTGAGGAAGGTCTTGCTCAATAGGATGGTCCCCTATGACCTTTTTCAGCTGAGAGACATGGAAGACTGGATGTACCTTGGCTGTAAGTGGAAGTTGTAGTTTGTAAGCAGCCTGTCCAACCCTACCCAAAATCTTAAAAGGTCCATAATACCTGGCAGCCAGCTTGGGACAGATGTTCCTTGCTAAAGTGAGCTGTTTATGTGGTCGGAGCTTGACATAGACTAGGTCCCCCTCCAGAAATTGTACCTCCCTCCTGTGAACATCTGCAAACTTCTTCATTGTTGACTGAGCATGAAGCAAATTGTGCTTAAGTTGGCGCAAGGCCTCATCTCTATCTGTCAAGGCTGTTGCCACTGATGCAACTTGAGTCTCTCCTTGAATGAAATGTAGAATAGATGGTGGTAAGTGGCCATAAACCACTTCGAAGGGAGTCTTTCCTATTGAAACATGAAAGTTAGTATTGTACCAATACTCAGCTCAAGATATCCAATGAGACCAATGTTTTGGCTGTTCAGAAGCAAAACAACGAAGATAGGTTTCCAAGCCCCTATTAACCACCTCCGTCTGGCCATCCATTTGGGGGTGATACGAAGAGCTCATCTTCAACATTGTTCCTTGCAACCTAAAGATTTCTTTCCAGAAATTGCTAGTAAAGAGAGGATCCCTATTACTCAATATTGAACTAGGAATTCCGTGCAACTTAACCACATCCCTAATGAACGCCTCAGCCACTGTTTTGGCTGTGAAAGGGTGCTTCAAAAGTGTGAAATGGGCATATTTTGACAGCCTATCCACGACCACCACTATAACGTCATAACCACGGGATTTAGGTAACTTTGTGATGAAATCCATGGATACTTCATCCCAAACTAGCTTAGGAATGGGCAAAGGCTGAAGAAGTCCAGCAGGGCTCATAGCCAAATATTTGTTCTTTTGACAGATAGCATATTCCCGTACAAATTTCTGGATAGAGGACTTCATTCCGGGCCAAAATATCCCACTAGCCAACCTTTTATAGGTTTTAAGAAAACCAGAGTGTCCTCCTAGAGGGGTAGAGTGATACTCCTGCAGTAATTGAGGAATTAATGCTGAAGTAGGTGAGAGGACTAACCTGTTCTTATAAAACAGCAGGTTTCCCCTCACAAAATAATCTGGTTTTGACTCCGGATTCTGTTGCAAAGTCTCTAAAAGCTTACTAAGTTCAGCATCTTCCTGTACTTCCATTCGGATTAGCTCCATGTCTGCCCAGAAAGGAGCAGAGAGGGTTGCACATAAAAATTTATCTTCTCCCATTCTGGACAAGGCGTCTGCTGCCCCATTCTACTTTCCTAATTTGTAGATCACCTCAAAATCCAATCCCAACAACTTAGCTTGCCAACACTGCTGATCTATCGATGGAATTCTTTGGTTCAAAAGATGCTTAAGGGTTTTATGGTCAGTATAGACCTTAAAATGCCTTCCCAACAAGAAGTGTCGCCAATGTTGAACAGCTAGGACTAATGCCATCATCTCTTTTTCATAGACTGATTTAGAATAAGTCGATTCCGCCAATGCTTTGCTAAAATACGCTAAGGGACGTCCCTCTTGCATCAAAACAGCCCCAATTCCCTTTTCGGATGCATCACATTCTACTGAAAATTCTTTGGAAAAGTTTGGTAAGGCTAAGACCGGAGAGGTGGTCATCCTCTTTTTTAGCTCCTCAAAAGCCTCCCGGGCCTCCTTCCCCCAATTAAAACTATTCTTCTTGGTCAATTCTGTAAGAGGCTTCGCAATTCTCCCATAATCTTTGACAAACTTTCTGTAGTACCCGTAAGCCCCAGAAATCCTCTTACTCCCTTCACGTTTTTTGGTTCTGGCCATTCCAAAACACTCTTGACTTTCATTGGTTCCATAGCTATTCCCTCAGCTGAAAGTACATGGCCAAGATATTCTATGGACTGTTGTCCAAATAAACACTTCTTCTTATTTGCATGTAAGTGATTATCCGACAGTAGCTATAACACCCGAGCTATATGATGCAAATGTTGGTCCCAACTTGAACTGTAGATTAGGATATCATCAAAAAAAATTAAAACAAACCTACGCAGTTGTGGTTTGAAGATTGAATTCATAGTTGATTGGAATGTAGCAGGCGCATTCATGAGTCCGAAAAGCATTACCAAATACTCATAATGCCCTTCATGAGTACGAAACCCCGTCTTATGGACATCCTCCTCTCTAACTCTAATTTGATGAAATCCAGATTTCAGATCCACTTTAGAGAAAAACTTGGCCTCGTGCAACTCCTCCATCAACTCGTCAATACTAGGAATAGGAAATTTGTGAGGCACCGTGAGCTTAGTCAAAGCCCTATAGTCCACACACATTCGCCAAGAACCGTCCTTCTTAACAAAGATCACCGGGCTCGAAAAAGGTCCAACACAAGGTCTGATCACTCCAGTTTCCAACAACTCCTTGATCTGCCTTTCAATCTCATTTTTGTGGTGATGTGCATGTCTATAGGGTCGGACACTTACTGGTTCAGCCCCCTCCTTCAAAACAATAGCATGATCACTGATCCTCTTGGGTGGTAACCCCTTAATAGGCTGAAACACTACATCAAATCTGGATAAAACAGCCTGTAATGTCTGTTGCTGGTTTGAATCCAAGATTCCTCTCCCTTCGGCTACAACCTCTCTCACACCCATGGACTAGAGTACTCCTTCAATCTCTACTTCCTCGCGTTTAAACATCTGTTGTAAAGCATATGGAATAGGGTCTTGCCTTGTAACTCCCTGCAGAGTGATTTCCGTTCCCCTTTGGTCGAATGACATGGACATTCTCTTCCAATCCACCTTGACCACACGTAATGTCTCAAGCCAAGCGATTCCCAAAATTAAATCAGGCCCCCCGATGTTAAAAACATAAGCATCCACCGTAAACTCTGCTCCATTCACTTCCAACTGGACTCCTTTACAGACCCCTTGTGAGAGGGTTCGGTGTCCATCCCCTAGTCTGACATCGAAAGTTCGAGTTTGGGTGGTAGGAATTCCCATAGCCTTAACCAATGTGCTTGACACAAAATTGTTACTAGCTCCGCTGTCTATCATAATCAAGATCGGCATTTCATTCAGCTTGCCCATCATCACCATGATTTTCGAAGATGAAGATGGCTCTCTGCCCATTTCTCTGTACTCGACCAGATTACAGACCAGTTCCCAATCCTCCTAATGCTCCTCTTCCCCCTTTGCAACTACTTCTTCCACGGTTTCTACTTCAGCTTCGACTTCCCCTTCCCAAATAGTCAGCTTGTATTCCTTATCTGGGCATTGATGGAGTGGGCCATAGGTTTGGCCACACTTGAAGCACAACCCCTTTGCCCTCCTCTCCATCAGCTGCTCATACGACAAGCTTCGAGTTCCCTTCCACCTTCAGCTATTCTGTCGACCATCTCCTGCTGCTGCTGTTCGGGCCTTGTTGGTGAACTCCCTTCCCTCTCCCTTGGCATTCGCCGAGGTGTTTCCAGCTGGCCCTTGTCGTTGAAAACTGGTAACCCCCGTCTGAAATCCGTGCCCTGCAGGAGGAACCTCGGGTCGGTGCCTTGGCTCAGTTGGTCGGATGACGCCCTCACCGATCAACTCTCGCTCCACCTTACGTGCCACCGACAGGAGGCGGGTTCTGTTCGTCGGGTCGTGGGTCCTGACCCGGTTCCGTATCTCCTCACGAAGCCCACCCATAAAACAGTTCATAAACCATTCTTCGGGAAGGTGAGTTATCCTTGAAGTTACCTTCTCAAATTCGTCGATATAACCATCCACCGATCCACGTTGAACCATCGACTTCATCAACTCTATCGGATGCCCTTCATCCTTTTCACCATAACGATCAAACAATGAATGCTTGAAACGCTCCCATGTCATGCACGGTTCTAGCTCGCGTATCGACTTGAACCAATATAACGTCGCCCCCTCTATGCAAATCTGCATCATCGGCAGCTTCAACTCAACTGGGATATCGTGAATCAAAAAGTAAGATTCAGCCCGAACGACCCACGCAAATGGGTCCACGCCATGGAATGAAGGGAGCTCAATTCTCCGTGCCGCATTGCGGAACTCTTCCCAGGCTCGCTCTCCGACCGCGAAGAAGGGGCGGCTCTCCTGTTGGTTGGGTTCGACCCTGTGGACTGGGTGTTCTCCCGATGAGGAAGAAGCGAGGTGAGTCAACTCCGGTGACCCATCTCCACCATCTCCCATGCTATGTTTTCCCGTGTTCCTAGTCTTGAGAGCTTGAAATCCTTCTCTCAGCTCCGACTAAAGTTGGCTCTGGGATTTCGCTAAGGTTTCAACGCCAGCCATCAAAGTGCTAAGCTGCGACCCAAGGTCCTTCAGTGCAGCGTCATGTGACTTCACCATCGCCTCCTGGGCTAACAACGATGACTCCTGTCTCCTAAGAGACGCTTCCAAAGCAGACACTCTAGACTCTATTCTTGTTTGCATACAATCTCTATCCTTCTCTTCTCTCAATGAAAGCACCAATTTGTTAGGAACCTCTATAGAGATTGCTTGTATTGATGATATTTCGGTACAATTAGACTGAATACCGCTGGAGCAAAGCTCACCCTCCTGGAAGTCCAGGCCAATTTCCTAACAATACCGATAGGTAATCATTCTCCACTCATGCCCCTGCTAATATTCCCCTCCCTACATTCTCTCTCCATAACTACCTCACTCCCTCCTAACAACCTTGCCTACATGGCAGCAACTTTCTCACTCCCCTGTCCCAACTTATTTCTATGGGTATACATTTTAATGGGCTTGATCGGAATGGGCTGAGGAGGGGGTGGAATGTTAACAGACAAGCTCCCTTCTGAGGAGGGGAGTAGTGTTATACCCCAGCAGTAAGTTTATAAATGCGATACTCATGGGCGTAAGAAGCAGCAAGGAGTGCAATTGACTTAGTTGTTATACCTGACATGTATTTGATAAACATGGAGGCAGTTATGTTGTTTCAGTTATGTAGGGTTATCTTGATGCTGTAATCTTGGAGGTAGCTATCTTGTACATGTTAATATTCAATGGAAAAAAACAAGGAAGAGGACAGCAGCTCAATTTCGCAAAAAAATAATATAGTTTTTGAGATAGAAGGGTTCTCTCTGAAAGAGCCCTTATTCATCATAGGTTCAAAGGGAAGAAAATCTAACAAGCAAAAGTGTCAGATTTATACTTGAATTTTACAGCAAATCATTCCATAACTCGATCCAGACTCAGGGCTATAACAGTGTCTTTGAGAGAGAGAGAGAGAGGGAGAGAGAGATCAGTAATGCATGTTCCAAACTGTAAAACGACATATACAAATTTGAGTGATGGACCACGAGTTTTCATCCATTTTTATGTTATGTGGATTGTCTTCTGTTAGTTCTACCTCCAGTTTATCTGATTTTTGGGTTGAATCTATGTTTATGCAGTTTTACACGTATGAAAGTTTCAAGCAGTTGATGTTGTCATTGCATAGTTCTCATGGGTCACCCAGTACATTACAAATGGTTTGTTCGTATATATCCCCTTCCATTCTTTGTTAATTTTCTTGTATCAGATTTCCTGTGGCTCATATGCTTATCTTTTCTTGTACTCAACCATTCTACAAATATTGTGCGGGGATTATTTTCATTTGTCTCAGCTTGCTTGTGGAGGACTAGCAGGATCTACTGCTGCTTTATTCTCAACTCCTTTTGATGTGGTGAAGACAAGACTCCAAACACAGGTTTGCAATTTTCTACGTCTATCTTCATGGATGCTTGTGTGGTATTTCTACAACAAATGTACTTGTCAGAACATGTCTTAATTTTTAGCCATCCATCTGCAACTATCCATTTATGTTCTTCTCCTACTTATGAAATTTTACAGCTGAACATTTGTTTATGCTTTGGTTCTAGGGTAGGGATTTTATTACCCAGGACAGATATTTTCTAGTTTGACAGTAAGTTTCAACATTACAATTTGCAGGTTGTGTATTGCCAGTGTTGGGTCCATACTCCATAATGATATTAAAGTGGTGTCCAAACTTAGATTGTTTGTTACTTGGTAGGCAGTTATTTATGAATGTTCTAGATGTGCCTTTGATGGAGTAATCATTTTGCAGATTCCTGGATCCATAAGCAAGTATGACAATGTGTTTCATGCTCTTAAAGAAATAGGCAGGAATGAAGGTCTGAAGGGCCTCTACAGGTATCGTTTTCATAATCTGCTAATTTCCTTTGGGGAATAAATAAACCAATAATACTTGAAAGTTCACAAATCAATCTTCATGGTTACGAATGGAAATAATTTCTGTGGTGTGGCTGTCTAGATGTGAACATAATGGTAGTTTTCCTGGGATCCCATTGTATTTGCAAATTTCACTAGGCAATTGTTGCTTTTAGCATTTGAATTGCCATTTAATGAATTTCATATTGACGTGTTGATGGACATTCTCTCATTAGGGGATTACTACCGAGATTTTTAATGTACATGTCCCAAGGAGCGCTATTTTTTGCATCGTATGAATCTTTCAAAAGATTGTTTTGTCTGGAAGCGTCATCAGGATGATCTGAAAGAATTGCAGTGCAAATAAAATTGGGAGATAACGACAACAGTGCCTTGGCAATTATACTTTTAGCAAAGTCTATACCAACAATGGATGGACAAGATAAAAAGTCCAGGCTTGAGCTACCCTTGGTATCAAATCGGGTTTGATGTGAAGGTCTTGGTGATTAGAAGATTTAAGCTGAATGTTCAAACCAACCAGAAACCTTAACAGGAAGTGGATGCAGTGCCTGAACATGAAAAGGGCAAGAATTGATCCTCCCCATTCTCCCTTGGGGAGAAGAACATTTTACATGGCATATTCTGATGCCTTGAGTGACCATCTACTCGAACGATCCCATCTAATAATTGATACTTCCCGCGGTTTGTTGTAAATGTCAGAATTGTCAGTCAAACTTAGCTCAGTTCATTGTGTTTGTTACATATGTTATTCAAGTCAGCTAACTTAGCTCGCATAACAGAAGTTTTGTAATGCTTGTACGGAGGGAATGGTAGATCGGACATCAGTCAAATCTAATTTTCCCTTTCTCTATTCCTCTGGGCAATTTGATCACTTCATGCTGCTTTCTGGAGCAGAAATTTGACATGGCTTGTTCATTCATGCAAATTACCTTTGGGTTGTAGATTGCAAGTTACTTTATCGCATATATCGAAAATGTTATTTAGAAAAAATAGTTGGGTGGGCCATTTGGGTTGCCTATTTCTATGTCTAGGTTTCAGGAAGGTCTTTGTAGTAGAGTGGTAAGTATTTCAGCCCCAAGAAACGGCCTAGTTTTTCGATTTTCAGTCTTTTCCTAACAAAATTGAACTAACATTACATAGTTTAACAACTACACACTGAAGCCACCAAGCACGTAGCCATGGTTCAAGACATCTATCTCGAGGAAAAGAAAAGAGAAAGACGACAATGCTGGTGTAAAATCAGGGCAGCGGCAGTGTAGGAGTTTATTGATGTGCATGACTCATGCAAGACCGAAAGACTTGGGTTCTTTTTTGAAACCTGGTAAGATCAAATCGTGATTTACCTTCCTCACATAATGTCGGACCGGAATGTGGAGGCGTCTAGGGTGGGCGTTCCACCTTTTGAGTACAAGGGCAGCTACGTTCTTCGTTAGACAAACTGTAGTTAAATTGTCTAATGGAAGCAAAAAAAAAAAAAAAAAGAAGAAGAAGAAAAAGTTGTGTAACAAGAAGGGCAAAATCTGAAAAGGTGGCCCCATCATTGCTTCTGAACTGTGAACACGGAACAATATAATTTAACGTACGCACAAGAGCAGGCAAGTGCACGCCTGTGTCCCTTTGCCCAATTTTTGCAGCAAAAAGTCAAGAAGGGATGAAACAGCCATTATTCATACTTTTTGGAAGTACATAACATAATTATTTTGTGGTCTAAACTTTACATCAAAATGTGGTATTGCACCAAAAGGTCTCTCTCATAATCATTTCCCCAGTTCCCACGTATAATACAATCGGAGTATAAGCCCCTACCTGCCTATCTCTCAACAATTTTGAATAATGCTCTTCCCTTGCTATCAAGTTAATGTATAAACAGTAATGTTTCTTTTCTGACTCTTAGACTTCTAGTTGCAGAAGTGGACAGGCGTATCAAATTGCACACCCATATAGTTTCATCTTCTTTGGAAGTTATGTCAATCCATTGGAGGCATTAGCAGACCCCTTTCTGGAGTACTCGATGAACTCCTTCACCTTACTTAGCTAGCTGTTGATGACTTGAGAAGGTTTAAACAATTTAATTTAACACCATTTTTGTGAAAATGCAGGCGAATGAAGTTCTTGTTGGCATTTTAAGAGTAACTATTCAATTCTGAAAATGTCCTGCATTTCCACTTGTATCTTTCTCCAGCCAATGCGATCAAGTTTACACCCGAGCAATTGGAGAAAACGGTGGGTTAATCACATAAGGATGTTGAATTTCCTTCATTGTCTTGGAGAATTTCTTCTCCTCTGCAATTGCCTCAATTAAGAATTTCACTTCCTCCTGGATGAGCACTTTTAGTGAACTGCAATGTGTCAACTGCTTGACCGTCGGCTCTCCAGTAGCACTAGAGATCTCTGTGCCATGCAATATTGCAACACAGATGGAAAAGGCTTGCAATGTGGACAATTGAGCATGGAAATCCACTGCATATTGCCCCTCTTCAATTAATGTCATGGACAATGCTGGTGTATTATCTTTTGTTCCCTGAACACAAAACAGGATAAAGTTTTTGTGAGTTTGAATCTAGGCATATCACCAGCACACTAGCTTATGCCTCATAAAGAAGTGATTTATTAACCCCCTCTTAGTATTCAAGCACTACATCATATTGTCAACTAGCAGATGATATGCATATTATAATTGTATACAGCAAGCACTTATATGAGAAGATCACAGATTCTTCTAATAAAAATGAAACCAAACTACCTACGCCAATTGTCCATAAGGTTTTTAGAAGACAAGCTTATCTTTCCTGTTGCCAATTGACTAAGCTTCAAACTGTAGAAACTTCTAGTTGTAATCACTTTTTAACCATTAGAAACATTTTCAAATTATCCGAAAACTTACCTGAACAAAAAGTTCCAAAGGTCGCAGATTATCCATCAGTGGTTCACCTTCATCACATTGGATGCTAGAATTGCCAAAAACAGTAAGGGGACAAGCCATATCCCAGCCACCACAATCACAACCTCCACCTGTCCTCCATCTGTCAAGCAAAGAGGAAGGTCCCTGATGTTCCTCAGCTGGCAAACCATGGTTTCCATGTGGAATGACCACCTTTACCTTTTCAGGACATTCTCGGTCACCTAAGTCTTTCCTCATTTGTTTGGTCATAGAAAAGTCGAGGATGTTTGAATGCATATCATCGCTCCTCCTATCCCCTCTTTGGTACTTCAAGCTTTCCCTCTTTGCAAATGGGAGTTGAATAACAATGGCAGCAATTTCCAGGTCCGGACATAAAATCGCAGATGTGCATGGGTAAGGAATTGGAGAATCAAAACATCCATCAACGAAACCATGCTTTAGTTGATGTTTTAGCTTCACTTCATCAGATTCCTTCTTTGACTCACAAGGCTTTCCAACTAATCTGGGATTTGAACCAGTTGGGCATTTGGAAATGTCAGGAGAACCTTGGTCAGAAACATTATGTCTTGCATGCTCAATGTCATAAAGCACAAATTCTGTCATCATCGAATTGTCACAAAACCTACCATCTTTTAAGTCGGAAGAAAAATAACAGGAAACTTGCATCTGACCCACTACGAAGGATTCCCTGTTGCCATCAGTTAACCCACATCCAGTGGCATTGCTCCTTTTCCTATTACAAATTGAGTGGAAGGTGTACACCCAGCTAAAAGAATTACTTGCTTTCCAGGTCTTGGCCACAAGAACTTCTTCAGGGCAATCCAATGAGAACTCAAAAAATGGCACTCCATGTCTATCTTCCAACTTCAGACAAGCATGAAGGTGAACTGGTGAACAAGCTGCAGCTGTATGTTGAGAATCTTTCTTGACATGTTGAGAATTAAAAACTGATTCTTGACTCGTATGTGAGAAGTCGCGCAACAAAGACTTCCGGAAGGTCTGATTCCTTCTCATATACTCCATCCCAGTAGTCTCCAAGTTACTAGTTTCTGGCACATAACCCAAAGGACTTCTTAGGGACTTGGACTTTTTGAAGGGATCAAACATCTTTTTGATTGGATTCAATCTGGACTTCGACCTAGTTCTATACGGGGAATCACTTTCAGAAGGAGAACATGAGTGGAGCATTTGAACCTTAGCAGAGAGTGACTTGTGAAATGTCTGCGCTGTATCTCTTTCAGGAAGATCATTACTGTCTTTTGTAGGACCAGTAACTGGCTCAGAGACCAGATTTAGATTTAGAATTGAATCACTTCCAATAGTTGTACTAGATTGTTTTCCTCTCTCGTCCAAATTGGGGCAGATTTCAATGAATCCATCTGATAAGCATGGTTCTAGACAAGGCTTTTGAGCACGCACCAAATGCAATATTGAGTTTACAGATTGCAATGGAGATATCTTATCTGAGTTCTCTTCATCTGAGCTACACAAAGAGTCAACAATTCTGAAAGAGAAAAAATTGTCGCTAGCACAAGAAAGTTCAATTTTTGTCCTTTCTTCTTCGTTGGCCATTTTCTTCATTTTTCTTGCCTCTCTGGAGCTTTGATATACAGAACCTCGCTTGAGCTCAATGTTAGTTTCCAGGCCAACAGGTCTAGATTGAACATTCTTGCAAGATGAACTACGATAACGACGAAAGCTAATCTCTGTGAAGCCCTCCTTTACTCGCAATACATCATTTTTACGCGCGAGTTTGCCATGTGCATTTCTCTTGTCAATGTTAGAACAAGGTAACTGCGGAAGAACAGTGTTGGGACTTAGACTCGAAGTGCATTTCTTCTCAAAGTCCGAATCCATGTCTACTACAACCCTAGTGAAATAGAAATAAGAGTACAAATAAGAAAAATATCATGCTCATAAAGAAGAAATATAACTGTCTAAGATTCAGCAAAATTAATACAGAACTTATTTATCTTATTCCATTGATTCAACGACCACCCTGAAAGATTCTAAGATAGTTATATGCAACTAATCAAAACAAGCATTCAAGAGCACAGATGCAGCTGGCGGACAAATCACAAATCAACGGCCCATCAAGAACATAACAAGCCAAGACAATTTCGTTCCCAAATATCATAATATGAAACAAAGATATTCCTCTGTATAAAAGGGATATCTATAAAACTCTAATCTTTGAAGCACGAGCACAGTAACCTTAACTACACAAACAGTCCCCCCTTTGTTTTTTTCCCCAAAAAGCGTCAATGATTCCAAATTTTGGGATGGCTGAAACCTCAAAAATCTTACCAGGATCCCAGAAACCTAAAATCTCAAACTTTAAAGCGATACTATGAACTAAGCAAAATCCGCACCACACCCAAAAAAAGAAAAAAGAAAGAGAGTAAAGCAACATACCAAAAGCGTAGAAAACAATAATTAGGCACAGCCAAAAACTTTAGCTTCACTTGCATTCCAAGCCAAAACAAAACGGCAGAAACAAAATAAAAAACAAAGTTGAACGCAATGGTAGAGAAAATGCCATACCCCACCAGATCTCACAGAAGTGAATTCAAGGAAAAATCCAACAAACGGCAAGTAGATGCAATCATATCCTCCAACTTCTTCAGCTCAATATGCAAACGGACAACAAAACTGAAAGAAACTCATCTTAAAGGAAAGCAAGCAATGACCCAAAGAGTACTTAGACTCTCCAAGAATGGACAAAAGTACAAGGGTTCAAAGCAATAAAAGAACAACAAACAGACCAACGAGATGGAGAGAGAAAAAGGGTAAGTGCTAGCAAAGGAAATGCGTGCCTGTAATTTATTTAGGTATGTAGATAGAAAGATTGTGTCTCTCTAAAACACAATGCACTTTCAAAGTCTCACATGGGAAGTAGTAGAAGTGAGAGACAGAGAGCTGCCAAGCTTCTGTTTATGTCATGTAATTGCAAAAGAAGGAAGTAAAAAAAAAAAAACTTTTGTTTTGGGTATATAAAAAAGCAATCTTGTGTTGTGGTCTATGCAATGATATGATTGTGCAGCCAATACTATGGCTGTCTGGCTGGCCTTGGTTTTGCTTTGGTTTCAATATTTCTTCATCCACAACACCTTTTGGAGTTGGACAGTGATCAGAGCAAGGCTAGGTAGGGCAACCATGAATTAAAAGGCTATTACGCCCTTGAAAGAAGTCGATCGGTGGTCCCTGGATTAGGATAATTTAGTCTTTTAAGGGGGCCGCAGTCTCGGTCCATCATTTTAATGCTCTTGGGGAATTAATTTAACTGTTTGCATAGGTCTAATTTTATTCTATTTTATAAATTTTAGTCATTTATTTATACAAATTTGGTGTATATTTATGCAAAATTCACATAAATAAATGGTTAAAATTTATGAGACAGAATAAAATATCATAAAATTAAACAAAAGATTTGGACTCTCCAAATTTAATTAGTTAACTCTAAAAATCCTAAATATATAAACCGACATAAATACCCTTTGAGATAAGTAATCCCAGTCCCAGAAGGTATCACTTCAAAATGAAAAAGCTTCCAAGTGAATGGTCCCAAAGCTAAAGGCAAATGCGATAAGGAAACCAAAAAGACAGCTCTCTGCATTTTCTTTAACACAAAAATCTTTGCGCTTGTTTTTCTAGTCATTTACATTACAAGACACTGTAACAGTGTCGACTCGAAACAAAGAATGAGATGAGATCCTTCGGTGCTATTTTTGGTACATAACGTAAACGTACTACTAGGACTCTAGGGGTAAAATGGGAAACAAATGGTTGGGAGACTAACTTGACTAACTTTCAACATCTGGGTCAAAGAATCAAACCCCATGTGGGTTGGATTGGAAGGGACCAAAACCGAGTCAGTCGGTCACATCTTACTCGCGGAATCTCCTGCATTATCTTAATTGTAAATTATTGAGGGTGAGCTTCAAGCAAGTTCTACTTTATGATTAAGACTAAACATTTAGGCATGACGGGTGTTATTCGTGTGACTTTGGACGTCAACAAATTTAATTTAAATTAATTAGATTTTAGGTTAGGCTAAAAAAGTGAAACAAGCTATCTCAAACCTCTTATATAACAAAATGATGTTATTTTATTAATATAACTAAAATAACAACAATATTGATTTAATAGAAATTTCGTCAAGATGTAAAATTTGGAGGAGTTTAAAATAATAATTCTTGCTCTGGATTAATAGAAGTTATTTCTATAAATTTATATGATTTGTTTATATAATTAAACTATATTATTTTGTATATTTATTATTAAAATACAATACTTGTCAATTTATAAGTCTATTTTATAAATGATAGAAAACTTTGAATTGATTAATTATTTTAATTTGAGCTTTAGATTTAGATTTCACGACTTGATTCCTTAATAATCAGGTGATGTATTTTCACTAATGCATTTCTTCCAGTTTGTTCACACCAAAATATTGAACGGTGTAAGTCACTCATCCGAGGCGTGCCAATCAGTTTTTTAACAGATCGTGAGAAGATGTCATACCACAGTCTATAATTAAGGAACCCCCGCTAAATTCACGAGTTATGAAAAGATGCTTTGTCAGTTCATAAAATGTTTCTTAATTAAAGAATTGTGTATTTATAACAATATTTTTAGAAAATACAAGAGGATTTTATAACAAACCATCATGATAATCTTAATGTAGCTATGTTTTTGTATATTTTATCGAAAAATATGTTTTTACATATACATAGTCATTGATCGCACGAGAGAGCCAACAAAATAGTATGAAATTACTTTGATCAAGTGGCTTTTATGGAAAGGAAAGCACGGACAGTCGTCAAGGTTTTGGTGGGAGGCCTATGTTTAAAGGCTTTTTACATAATTAGGGTTATTTATTTCAAAGTGTATAAATACATCATAATAAATATTGTTTAGGGTTAGATTTGATGAATAACAAATTCTTAAAGGGAGGATTGCTTGTCTTCTTCTATTGTATCAAGAATATAATTCTTATCAAAGTAAGCACTTATGGCAATTTTATATTCTTGTTTTCAAATCAACCTTATTATATACATTGCCTTTCATATAATTAATTAAGGGTTCATTAAGGTTTGGAATTTCTGTTTGTCCTTGTCCTATCCAAAGTGTGTTTAAGGAATTTCGGGTTCTTTAATCTTGGGGTTTCGCATCAATAAGTCCTATAGATTTCTCATAAAATTTAGGTAGGTGTCGTATGGTGATTTTTAGATAAGATAATCTACGTAATTACTAAGCCAATGGATTTGTTGATGATGTAAAACTAAAACAAGATTCCATTTGAACTACGGTATCTGCAAATGACCAAACAAAAGGATAGTTAAAGGAATATGGATAACATATTTTGCACACAATTGCAATATATAACAACTATCACTTAAAAGCAATGTTTTAAAAATTAGATCAAAAGTTAAATTGACAAAATGAAAAGTTTAAGATTTAAAAGGAAAAATCAAAGAAAAACTTATTCTTCCGTAAAAATTCTTCCAATAATTAGCCAGTATTAAATCGTCATAAAATTTACTAAAGATTAAAAAAAATTTGGAATATGAGTGACAATGATTATCTTTATCTATCAAAGAATTTAAAGCTTAATTAAAAGTATTAACTAAACATTAATTTATCTATTTGAATTTATAAAAATAATTTATAAAAATTAACCAATAAATTAATCAATTTTAAAAAGTCATTAAATTAAATCGAACTAAAAAATTAAAAAATAAACAGTTTAAGATTTTTACAATTAAACTAATTAAATCAGTTGAATTTTTTAATGGTTTAGTTTAATCACTTAAGAAATACTTAGTGGGTACTCAAAACTTTGGCCTTTTAATCAATGGTTTAGTTTAATCGCTTAAGAAATACTCGGTGGGTACTCAAAAATTTGGCCTTTTAATAACGTTGTGAGTGGGTGCTTGTGCTTGGTTTTGTTTAATTGTTGTCGGTAGGCGCTTGTGCCTGGCTTTGTTTAATCAATCAAGAGATACCCATTAAAGGGCCAAATTTTTTAGTACCCACTATTTATTTCTTAAGTGATTAAATTAAACCAGGCACAACAGTTAAACTAAACCGAGTACAATCACACGCACCTACTCACAACATTTTTTTCCCCGTTAATATTCATCCATTTCATAAATATAACTAAAAGAATCTACAGATACCAGAGATTTTACTGAAATTGTATAAATGCGTAAGTAAGCTTACTTCCATACGGCATGAGTTAGTGTCGAGGTTCTTGTTATTAGTTCCATAGCCACCACGTCTTATCAAACGCTTTAAGATTTTAAGGTTATTAGGTACAGGTATTCGGGAGAATAAACGAAGGTTCTCAGCACTGAGGTCTCATTGTTTTGCATGACTAAAGCTCCCTTACATTTGGCTTTACATACTCGGCATCCACTCAATATAAAAACCAAACACGAGCCTAGAAACTATACACAAATGTATATAAAGATCTGCAAAGTATCGATCAATCAGCACCTGTACGTACAGCTATTTCTCAGTCTAGAGCTATACAAAACTTTTTTCTGAATAACCTAAAACAGCATAACTGCTCTCGTACTATTTTGTCAACTGTACATGAAAGAAAAGACGATTCCCCAGTCATTGGTTTTCAGCATGCTTCACATTTTCTGGATTCTCGTCATTCTTAGACTTGCTAAAGGATTTTTGTTTCTCTAAAACAGGAATATAAGGTTCGCTTATTTTCTTGAAGACTTCAGCTGCCTTGTCAGTTTCACGGGGACTCACCAGTACCTTCTCAACCTCTTCAAACTTGGCAGTCGCCCAAGGTGCAGCTCCAACACTTCTGGTGGCACTCGGCCCATCTATAGTGAGCATTGCTGCATCGTCCCTCGATGCATACCATGAATTCCCGCAGGCTGTGCACTCCAGCTGAAGACCAAAAGTTTCCTCACCACCTTAAATAAAACTAATATCCACAAACAAGTTTCATTTTCCTTGAATTATATCTAAATGTTCTATGAATCTTCTTCCTGAATAAATATTCCAGTTATGTTCAGATGGATATCTCGAGTCTTTTTGCAGAATAGATTTCATAACCCAATGCAAGAAACCAAACTACTAAAATAATACATGTACAAGACAAGTTGAAAACAATGTGGTTATACCTAACAAGTTGTGCAAGCATCAAAAATAAAGCTTTCGATGGTTACGTTATTTGACACATTCCCAGTTTGAGCTGCCATTGAAAGTCTGTCTTGAATTTGAAAGATCAATTCTAACGTGTGAATAACAACATAGATAAACTCGGGCCAAAAATATGATGAAGAATGCAAGAAGTCAAAAAAAGGCGACAAGAAAAGCAATCATTCTTACCTGATAGCGATCTCCATGGCCTGCTTGGATGATATCCCTAACTCCCACCTTGAACTCGTTGCATCTGGTGCAGCGAGCATCAGTCATCTGTTGCATAAGCAATTGGCTATGAACAACTACAAGCAATATCAAAGTGAATAGATTCGATATCAAATAACTGATAGTCCTCCAAAAGGCAATGAACTAGGAATTAACCTGCATACGTTCCGAGTCGTCAGGCTCCTTTGATGCAGTTTCCTCAGCTGTCAATCCCTCCTAAATTTCACAAAATTAATTCCGACTCTTTTGCATTTTTAACACAGATCATGAGGCAGGCAGATACAAGGACAAAATGTAAAATCTAGCACATTGAAATTCATACCTTCAATTCAGCAGGTGACATATTCAGTATTTTTGAAGGCTCCAACTCTCTGTTTAAAAGACGTCGAGCTAGCACGGGATTATTCTGCGATGAAGGGAGGAATTCTTAGAAAAGGAAAGAAACCAATAAAACTATAAAGTATCCACAGTAATGCATTGTGACAGTTTCAGTAAGACCAATGATACTGAGTCTCATTTTCCTTTAATATCTTACACAGTTTCTTATCACCTCTTTCTTCCTTTTCTGCCACGAGCAAACAATATATTCACTAAAAGAAAGTGACAAAATGGCAATGTCCAACAAAGAATATAAAAAGGCTCACCAAAACACTGAAAGTGTAATTAAGAGGGAAAAGAGAAACCCTCAGAATACGAATCTTAAATTTTATGAGGAGCGGTATAAGCAATTACAGATTGTCACAGGGCAGCTCAAAAATATGATCAACAAAATTCATTAGAACCATTAAAAGTAACTAGTCATAGTGCTGCAAAAAATGGTATTATAACACTTGCCAGCCAACCTTTGCAAAGTAAACATATAAAGACACTTTTTAAAAGATAAAACAGAGATAGATCCACATCCCCTCCAAAGTTTTTGGGAGCAATAAATGAAAAATCAAACGTTGAAATAATTTAACTCCCTTTGAGATGTGAAAAAACTCTAGTTTTTTATTATTTCAAATTTTAGTTATTGTTTTAGATGTTTTATATTTTATATTATAATATTATAAATATATTAAATATAAATATAAATAAAATATTTTTAAATATAAATCAAATCGAATAGAATAATATTTAATATAATAAATTTTATTAAATAATTAATAATAATTTTATATAATTAATAATAAATTTTATGAAAACACATTTGATCCTCAAGCCATCAACATCAACTTTTTAAGATCACATAGGTTCCAAGTATAGAACTAATATTACTCAGTAAAAGTTACAGAATGATATTAACCAAACAAATCAGACAAGTTAGAGAGAACAGTAATCAGAGACCCTGTATGCATATACAAGCAGACTAACCTTCAGATTAAAAGCCAACTGACGCAACTTCTGATTATATTTCTGAAAATCAGATGAAAGAGTATCATGTGAAGCCTTTTCAAGAGCACTAACTGCAGGGACAGCAGCATCTGGCCAAGTAAAAGACTTGCCACCCTATCCAAGGGAAATGATACTAGTGAGTGATTACTGATTCCAACATCAGCTTGCCTCAATTTCCAATCACCATAGTTATTATTATAGACACAGCAGTCAGTGAATAGCAACAATTATTGACATTCAGTGAATAGCAACAATTATTGAGTACCTTGGAATCCTTTTCTTGAGATCCATTTGCAGCACCATGGGACTTGCTTCCATCAAAACCAACTTTTACTTTTGTCTCGTCGATATCATCAGGACCATTACACATATATTGAATACATTGAAGAAGCCTCTCTAGCCATTTGTCACGATGAGAATCTCCAGTTAATGCCTCAAATTTTAACAAGATATTATGATACTCTGAACCACTGCTAGTACAGCTTCCAGGAGTTTCAGCTCTAAAGTTATCAGTCCTTGTCGTTGCTTCTTCATCCCTTGAAATGTCAAGGGGTGATATATTTCTTTTCCGAAGTGTTCTCTTCAACTTGGACTGTTCTTCCTGATAAGGAGTATCTTCAGTTTCAATATCAGGAAGATCTCCTAAACGTGCAAGAGTTTTCTGAACAAGAAGATCAATTTCATGCTGCTTATCAGTTTCATAATCCTTATCTGTCAACTTCCAAAGCTTCAGCTCCACAGTATCGTACACTTTCTGAACTATAAAACCAGGATGCTGTTTACGGTTCGGAAGCTGCTTGTGAATCGGGACAAAATGCACCAAGCACTTGTGCATTACAGATTCTGC
Source organism: Erythroxylum novogranatense (assembly GCA_029891385.1). NCBI lineage: Eukaryota > Viridiplantae > Streptophyta > Magnoliopsida > Malpighiales > Erythroxylaceae > Erythroxylum > Erythroxylum novogranatense. Next base: position 82,940,681 of record CM057228.1, read on the forward strand.
AGGAACCTCATCACGATGGAAACTATAAAACAACTCTCTAGTATCACGAGATTGCCAGCTTCCACCACCTTTCTTTGCTGCCTCTTCAGGCCGATAAAACCACTGACCCGTCACCATCATACTTCCAGCATTAGTTTGGGTTATATCCTGTGGGGATAACAACCAACAGTGGTTCAAGTAAGAGACGAATGACTGATGTGTAGCTAACATATACAGCAAGCTCTGCAGCTAAGGCCCATTTTAAGCATCAATCACATGAGAAAAAAGAAAGAAGAAGTAACTCATAAACAAGAGTAATTCCCAGAACTTAAAGCTAATTAAAATTATTAATCAATTCAAGTGACAAAACGTGAAATAATTAGCTAGTCTTAAACTACTTTCTGGTCATTAGTCTCGGACCAATGAATTATTCCACCATCAGTGGAGCAGGAGTTCCATTGGCCATAACAAATGTTGAACCTTGGACTTCAAAGCTTGTAATCAAACTACCTCATCCTTACATTTGTATTCTACAGACGGAACCGAGAACATATAATAAGCCAAAAGAAAAAGAAAAAGAAAAAGATTACCTTAATAATTGCAACATATGGCTTTTGCGTCTTATCCTCAGGAACCAAGAGCACAGGATCCTCCTAGATAGAACCCCCAGTGAAGCAAAATTAAATACCAGAAAAATTACGACATCAAACACTTTAAAAACAAACTCATATTTGACAACACTAACGCGACAACTCTATAACCCTAACAATAAGCCAACTAAAATTTCAAAAATGACTCACAAGATCGTAACGGTTGCCGTCGAACTCGAATGCCACGTAATGCCTCCGCCGTCCTCTTCCCTTCCCTGAAAACCTCACGGGTTCACCGACCGGCTTCGCATCCTCCTGTGGAGGTTCTTCTTCTTCTTCTTCGTTCCCTTCCTCCACTTCTGGCTCTTCCCTCTTCTTCTTCTCGTCTCTCGCTCTCTTCTTCGCTTTGATTCCTCTCTCTTTCTCCTCTTCTTCTTCTTCCTCATCATCTTCTTGAAGCTTCATTCTCTTTCTCCTCCTCTCGATCCCTTCCGATTTCGTTGAGGATCGTGTCTTTGGCGGCGGCGGTGGCACGTCGTCCTCGTCCTCGTCGCTGGTAGACACCTGCGCGAACCTTCTGTTTCCCATTTCCGGAATATTCCGGGTTTTGTTTGGGTTGCTTCCGGTTTGGGTTCAGTAAAACAAGAGAAACTTACAATAAGCGTTCGCCCGTATCGGTAGCGCTCGGTTTCGTGGCAAAGAGAATAGACAATTACAAGTGCACTCGGGAGTCGTGAGAAAATTACAAATTTGTCCCCTCCAAGTCCAGTCAAACGGTTTGAGTATAAGCTAATTCTCATCGTTGTGCTCTTTTTGCATTTATAACTGAAATACATAAATCTTGGATGCACATTACATCTTTTATAATAAAAAATAAAAATAACCTACTTGAAGAGTTGATAACTTGAAGCTAAACAAGAAATGATGATTGAAGTCTTTAAACCTAGTCTCTATCACTAAAAAAATTCAAACGCAATACCTCCAACTTCTAATTATTCTACACAGCTCAATTTTGCAATTTTCACACGCTTAGACATTGCAGGATATGGAATCAAAGGTTGCCTAAGGTACACCTTTGTGGTTAGAAAAACTGCTAAACTCTAGGGAAATACACATTGTTATGTAAAATACAAGTGGCACTCATAAATCACATTGTTGTATGTCAATTTCCATGTGCTCTTCTCTCTGTCTTATATAGGGATGAGATTTTTACCACTCCGGCTAAAGCTCCTCAGGAAATGTGTTATCTTATCAATAATTGCGAACTGTTGTTTTTGTAGTGATGTTATCTCCAACATGACATTTTTACACGCAAAAATCCAAGTAGGAAGTTTTTCCAGGGCTTGTTTTTGTGATGATAATCACGTTTACTCCACCAATCTCCAATCAGATACAACAATCACAGAACATAGATAAAGAACAGAAGGTGTGTGTGAGAAAGAGTGCCTGGAGTATTTCGAAGAAAGAGACACATATCTAAAATGTTCAAACAAAAGACAGAATCAAAGGATGAGCTTAAGTGAACACATCAGACACACATGACAAGATCAAGTCAGATGCATCTGATCAAAACACAGTCATTTTTCTACACAACAGAAGCTAACGAAGCGCAGCTATAACAACACAATACTTAGAGTAGAAGACGTATTAAATGAACACATGAAGAAGAGCACATGTTCTTACATGTCAAAAAGAGTCCACCGAGATCAACTGCTTTAGACCCTATAAAAGGAACATATCACAAGCATCAAAAGATATACAGACTTCATTATTCTCATTACATTGTAATCAAACATATGAAAGTGTAAGAATTAGATAGAAAGACGTCAGAGAAATCTACAAGACTACCCATTCATAAGAGATAGGCAACCAAGACAAAGAATTCCCAATAAGAGGTATACAAACTCAAACTTGGTTGAATTTGCATGTCTTATAGCTGAAACTATAGAATATAAGACCCCTGAAAGTCTGAAACCTATTAAGAACTCATGAGAAGTAAGGATGCAAAACAGTGACAGATAGTTTGTGACAAAGAATATTCTTCTCTAATGAAGAACATGACTTGGACTTTAGTGCCTAGACCTCCTAAAGTTAAACTAATTGATGCTGACCAGTTAACTTTGGATTACATGGAAGATCTTAACTGCAGCAAGGTTTGCGGCATGATGCGAAAAAGGCCTATATTTCACTGTTTAGGGGCCAAAAAAAACTATTTTTCTATTTCTATTTTTTCGGTCTTTTATTTTCCCAATCTTGTTAGGATTCGGATTAGAGTTTTTGGCCATTATAAATAGGACTTATTTATGTTTTCGGAACCTCATCAATTTTCTGAACACAAATTTCATTCCAGAATTTGGCTATGCCTTTCTTGTTCATCTTTTCATCCAATCAAACGACATTGATTAAACTCCTGAACGGAGTCTAAATGTTCTTGTTCCATTTATAACTTTCGTTCTGTGTCAGTTGGTATCAAAGCCTATCCTCCATAGCCGCCAATTACAAAGAACGACTTATTACCTTAGAAACATCCGTGGACTTATCTGATCAAATAGCAAAAATAAGACAAATGCTGGGAGAGCAGTTAAACCTAGGAAGGATTAACCATCCTCCTACAGCGGCAATTCCTAGGGTTGCAGATCCGCAACCAGTTTATGGAGGACCACTAGATCAGATTAGAACAGTTCAGAATTACAAGGGTCGTGAAAATCAAAATGATGGCTACAAAATCAAGGTAGATCTTCAAAATTTTAATGGTACATTAGATGTAGAAGCTGTTTTAGATTGGTTAGTGGAGGTTGAAAGATTCTTTGAGGTTATGGATGTGAAAAACGAGCGTAGGGTTCCTATTGTGGCTTACAAATTGAAGGGAGATGCAGCAGCATGGTGGACTTTTGTCCAGAATGAGCGATATCCCAGACAACATCCACCTATTCGAAATTGGTTGGATATGAAGCTTATGATCCAACAAAGATTCTTATCTAGTGATCACGTACAGGTACTGTACAACCATTATCATGATTGCACGCAGGGAAGTAGGAAGGTAGATGAGTATACAAAAGAGTTTTTGAGGCTGCAAGCAAGATGTAATAATTGTGAAAACGAAGCGCAACAAGTAGCTCATTACCAGAGGGGGTTAAATCATAAAATTCGGTGTATGATGGGTGTTGCTGCAATTTTCACATTAGCATATGCTATTGAGATGTCGAAGAAGGCTAAAGAGCGAGTTGAATGGCAGCCTCGACAACAGTGTAATCAAAATTTAAATTACCAAAATTCGGGTTCGCCAGGCAGTCAAATATATCAAGAGCATTACGATGAGCAATCTTCGAGGACTTTAAATTCGGGAAGTAATCATAATGTTATGGAAGAGAAGAACGACAACAAGGTAAAAGCACCTGAAGCCTTTATTTTAAAATATGTTTTTCCTTATTCTTATAATTTTAATATCTTATTTATTATATATCGATTTTATAGTGATTTAATACTAGTTGAATCTTTAAACTTTAAATCCTTGTTTTGACTAATTAGATGTTTAGTCCAATTTTTAAAACACTACGGTAGCTTTTGTCAATCATGCTTAGATTCAATAGTTAGACATCTTGTAAGAGGCTCATGACCAATGATCTGGATTCCGTGCATCGTCTCGGCCTGCGGTGCCGCCGGTATGTTCCGTCTGATCAATTCTGCAACGAATGCGGACGGCCAAATATATACCGGTGATGAATACCGGCGATGCAATGTTTTCGGTCGATGCCGGCGGTACCACCATCTGCGGCAATTTCGGGACCATTTCGGAAAGAAAAAAGGGTTATGGACCATTTTACAAAAAATGAAAAATAAACCCTAACGTCGCCACCGACTTCGGATCCCTCTCAGATCTCACATCTCTCTTCATCCTCTCCCTCTCACCTCGCCGCCGCTCCCTCGCCGCTCGTCACCGTCGTTGCCTCGTCCTTCTCCGCCTCCTCTTCTTCTCTGTCGTGGAGTTGTGGACTCGCCCTAACGTCACACCGTCTTCAACGCCCGAAGCCGTCGCCGCCTGCTGATTTCTCGGACGTCGATTGAAGGAGAAGACGACTGGAGTGCCGTCTTGGACCGGCGATGGAGGGAGTGATTCCCATCGGTGGTTTCTCCACCATTGAAGACGAACTTCTTGAAGCTTTGTCTGCCCGTGAAAGTTAGAAGATAAAAAACCCAAGCAAAGAAGAATAAGTTATGTCGGTGTAGTAAGGAAAAGAGAGAGCCGAAAAGAGAGTGAGATTTTGTGGAGAAGAGGACTCAATGTCGTGAAAGGGAAAGATGGAGAGGTGAGTCCGTGAGTGAGTCTAACAAACCAATAAAAAGATCAAAAGGCAAAAAACAGAACAGAAGGAGGGAAGCAAAATTTTGATAGGCGACAAAGTGAGATGAATGATGAACTGATAAAGACGACAACTTAACTTAGGGATTTTGAATTCCCTTTTACTTTTAGCCTTTTAGGACTTTTCTTTTCTTTTTCTTTTTTCTTTTAATTTTTTTTTTATTTTTTAAATAATAAAAAAAAAGTGCATCAATAATTTAAGACACGTATACCCAAGTCCCAAAGCCTATAGAAGAAGTTCAAATATGACTCTGTCAAGCAATTTTGTAAAGATATATGTCAATATATTAATATGGACTATTTTGTAATTTTTAAAAAATTTAGGAACTATTTTATAAATTTAAAAATATCCCAAAGCAGTCTTACGTCTTGACAAATCTTTGATACAATTAGTTTGAGCTTCAATCCGCATCTAAGTCGATGCGATATTCATAACATTGCTCATGACGTTACTGCCTCCGAGAGAATGGAAAAAAAGGAGAGATAATTATTTGTACGAACCATCTCCAAAGAGGATGATAATGTTAATTGGTTGATAAAAATCCTACTTGATAGACAGAAGGGTGAAGAATTTGTGTATGTAGACAGCCGGGGAACAACTTCTTGAATTACATAAGTTTGCATACCCGAATTTGTGTGTATGTAAGACAGCTCGGGAACAACTTCTTGAATTACATAAGTTTGCATACCCTATAATCAGATACGAGCTCTGCCTAATTTCTGCAATCTTGTTCACTGCAGTGGGACCCGAAAGATTTGAATTCATATAATTTTAGAGTTATATAAATTTTAGGGCTTATAGAAATTTGACATATTTTAATTTATTAAATAATTAATCTCATATTTAACACTATTACGGTATGTGTCAAATAAATAGTAAAAATTTAGGCAATTTATGTTTTGTTATAAATTGAAAATTGAAATATTTTGCCTTCATTATTAAATTGAGTAAATTTTGATATTTTCTTTTATAATTAACCCTATTCTATTTGATCAATTGACGAATGCATAATTTTTATATTTGAATACAAAAATTGAAAAGGTATAAATTATCTATTATTAATCGTAAATCTTTTTTAATTATTATACCAAGTTTTATTAGTGTTTCTTTTTTTCGGAAAATTTAAATTTACTTTCTAACTTTAATATTAGATACATTTAATTTCTAATTTTTCTTTTGTTAAATTAATTTCAAAATTTCATTTTTATTAATTAAATTTAGAATTTATGAAAATATAAAATTTATGATATTTGGATAAGGAATTCTTCTTCTTTTTAGTTCTCACCTTTATCTTAATAATTATATATAATGTATACTTGAGCGTTAATAATTTGATAAACTTTTACATATTATTTAATTTTAAATTCAGTATCTTTAAATTCTTTCTTTTTATTCGTATAATATATTTTCCTTAATTTAAAATTTTAAAATATATTATATAATCATAAATAATACATAAAATAAAGAAACAAGAAATAAAATAATCAATCATTTTAAGTTTTAACTAATTGTTAATATATAACTAAAATTTTATTAATGTTAACGAGAAATTAATAATACTATTATAGTTTTGCCTTTATAAATAAAATTAATTTCTTTATAAAATTAGTTTCTGAACCCTTTTCTTGAATTATTTCACATGTATAAATAAATTAAAGAGAAAGAGGACAATCAGTGAACACTATTAGGCTCAAAGACAAATTTAACCCTTAATGTATATATTGAAATCTAAATTAGACCTCAACATTTTGGAGCCTTCAAAATGAATCATAACATTTAGAGATCGTTTAAAATAGCCCATAACTAGACGAAAAAACTAACGATTTAAATGCCACATGACATTTTTCTTTTCTGACACGATTTTTTATTCTATTAAAGTGGGACTCACATTGATGACATAGTTTTTAAAAATAGAAGTGGATCTCACGAAAGGTTAAACGGTGCATTTTAGGAGTCTTAGTTTAAATGGAAGTGGGACCAACTTCTATTTAAATGTTGCGTTTTGACGCTTGAGTTTAAATGAAAGTGGATCCCACTTCAATTTAAACGCTTAGTTTGCAGCTCTTCCCTTCCCCAATGCTATGCGTTGTGACCAAACACTCACTATTTTGAAGCTTCAATCTAATCTGCACCATTCTTCCATCTTCCTCAATCCTTAATCCTTTTCAATCCTTATTTCTCTCCGTTCTTTCATTCCTTCTTTCGTGAACAACAATCCCTAGTTTAGACAACCCTAATCCATATCGTCACCACCACCTAGAAGATTATTGTTCATGTATCGTCAATTCGTATGGAACAATTGTTGTTCATGTATTGCCACCACCACCTTCACGTCTGCTATTAAAATTACATCATCTACCAACTCCTAAGAATTAAGGATCAACGCTACCGCCGCAGTGAAAAAGGTACTCTTTCTAATAGTGTCACATTATTTCATGCTAGAGAGATAGCACAAATGTAACACCCCACTCCCGCCAAACTCGGACCCAATATCGATGGTGATATCCGAGGCCGCGCCCCGCGAGAGTGGCGTGCTAGAGTACTAAACTTATTCAAAATTCTCGATTACGCAACTTTTCTCAAACATACTAGCGGAAGTCAAATAATCAAAGAGGGCAAAAGCCCTTTTTAATCATACATGCCAATTTCAAAAGTCTCATATGGCCATTTGGCCCTTTTTACAAATACTAACCACTGAGTCGTGTCAAATAACAATTCATACGAAAAATTTCTGAATAACCAATTTGATACAAAATATAGACATGAAATGCAGACGTGGACTGATCCCGACCTCTAATCTTCATTTGAATGCTGAAAGAATACCCTCATATGTCTGACGGGGTACCAATCGATCCATGAAAAATAAATGTAATGTTGGGTGAGTTTGCGAACTCAGTGAAAAACCATCATCGATGGTCCACCCAACTCATGCATATACATACAATTCACATTATATCACATATTAGCACATTCATCAAATCACATGCATTCAATTTCACAACTATGAGGCGTTTCGCCTCTCACACAATTCATATTTGATCATTCATAAATGCAATGTGCATGTGACACTTTCATTTTCTTTTCGTTGTTGTGACCGTGCGCCTGAGTTCATTAACGTTGAGCCAGTGGCTTTGAATTTTCGTTGGACCGGAGGTCCTGTGCGTTGAGCTTAAAGCTCTCATATACGTTGGGCGTGATATGCCCTGATAATCCGAGTGACGGGCATAATGCGTTGAACCTGTGGCTCTGAATACGTTGGGCCTGAATGCCTAATCTGATGAGCTGTGGTATCCGAAACCTGCGTGGGAGAGCCTCGGTATGAACCACCTCGGGGGCAAGCGATACCACGACATTCTGTTGGTTGCTCCATCTACAATCGCTATTATCTGATCATGTAATTATGCATGAATGCATATGTTCCACTTTCCATTGATATTCATTCACAATCATTTATATGTCAATGCTATTTTCCATTTCTTCGGACCCTAGGTCCGGTATCTCAATCATATACATTTAAACTTTATTTCATTTACGCATTCATGGCCATTTACACACAATAGCACTTCAATATCACATATTCAATATTTCGGACACCCATGATCCGAAATCAATCAAGTCAAACACACATATATCCCTCCATTATCTCCACATGACATCATTGCAAGATATTAAACACATAAAGGCTGAGGAACCAACTAGGTTACTCACCTGAACTTCCGAGCTACCTGCCTGGAAGTCTCAGCATGATCCGTGGATTATCGATCCATCGGAGCCTCTATAACAATAAAACAATTTCATTCATTACAAAAATGCTCAATCAAAATAATTGATGATGCACATGCCTTGAATAAAAGATGTACCATGCCTATCCATGACCTTCCCGGCACTATATCCCAAGTTCACTTTCTTTTGCCAAATTCAAATTTTTCACTCAATAGGTCAATATTGACTCAATTCAATTCAATAACAAATCACTGAACGCTACCAATTTCAAGTTTAACACTCAATCAATTTATCACGCCATAACCCATTAGGATATTCTCAAGAAATAGCTCAAAACCAAATTACCATTCATTAGATCAATATTACCCATTGAAGATTCCAAAAATAAACCATTTATTTCATACGTCTCTAATTTAAACTCCAATGTCATTAACACAATCCTTAAGTTGAAATACAATCACATTCTGAACTGTCTCTCACTATTGGCGATCTCAAAAACCTAAATTCCAACTCTCATTCTTTTCCTCAATTGTAGACCTCTTTATCTAGATCACAACGAATCAAACATCACCTCAATTGGAGGTCTACACCATTATTTATGCCTTAAAAACTAAACCCAATCAATTCAGAAAAACCATCCTCGCCGCGACGTAAGGACACTCGCTGCGACGTCAATCCACGCTCGTCGCGACGTCTACTAAATCCCTCGTCGCGACGTCTCGCTCGTCGCGGCACACGCTCGTCGCGACGTCCAATTATTTTATTCGTCGCAACGTGCGGCCCTGGTTCGCCTTCTCCGATCGATTTTTCACCATTTTCTCTCTCTAAAAACCTCAATAACTCACTCCTAACTACCCCAATCTTCACAATTAAGCCCAAGAATGCATTTAACACAATAAATAACAACATTAAAACCAAATCACTTACCAATCAAGCTTAAATCCTCAGATTTCTGAAAATTGTCCAACTCCTTTTACCTTCCTCTATCTCCCACGATTTCCACCCTTAAAACTCAACAATCTTCATCTTCCTCAGGCATCGAGCCACCATTCACGCAGAGAGAAGTAACAAACAACAATCGTGAGTGGAGGAGAATCAAAATCGTCGAAGGAGGAGGGGAAACGATCGTGCCCTAGGAAGGAGAAGAGGAAAGCTTTTTCTCAAATTTTAAAACCAAAGGCATTTAAAGGTTAATCACTTAAGCCTCTGGTCTTTTTCCTCGCAAAACATTTAAATCTACTACTCTGATCACGATCATTTCCAGTCCAATTTATCTCCAAATTTCAATGGCTTCACATATTAATTTCTAAAATCATAAATTTTAAATTTCCATTGTCATTTACTAATTATTTCGGTATTAGATCGTCAATCGGTCTGCCACTCAGAAAATTTCCGGTCCGGACATTTTCTCCTAATTATTCCAGAAACTTTTCTTAAGGGCCACTATCAACTGGCAATCACTCTAATAAAGCCCCAATTCAATCATTCAAACCCAAATATTCCATAATTCTCAATAAATCATAATCAAATCTAGTTATCACGTAATTTCACAATTCACATCTTATTCACAATCAAATGCCGGGAAAATGCCATGAAGGCACGCTGACATAAATGCATGGGCCACTTGACTCATTCCTCTCTATATCGAGAGGCCAAATGAATGTTCAAATCAAAATATGCAATGCAGACTACTAGCTTGTCCCAAATTACCAATTTAACCCTCCAATCGGGGCGGGATGTTACAATTCTCCCCTCCTAATAAAAATTTCGTCCTCAAAATTTCATATACGATGAATCAAGAAGACAGGAGAATTATTCCGATCGCTAAAATATTATTTCCCACTTACGACACTACATAACAATTTCTGCCAATTACATGACATCAATACTAACACTTTACATTGATTTAACTGATTCCTCATGAATACTCGTAATACTTCACTTTCGGTACCAGTAACACATATATCATATCATAAAAATATGTCCTAATTTTATCCATATAATACTTTGTGAATCCAAAACATCTTTTAGAGTTTAGACAGACTTACCAATCTAATCACACCCCAAAATCGCATAGAGACCACTTATAACAAATTTAATACTCCGATTTACACATTTATCTTTTTCTCAGCGCATCGAGGCCGAGATGATTCACTTTAAAGCATGTCATTGATCAGTTATCACATGACATCTCCTTAGAGTTATAACACCAATTCCATGAGATTCTAATAACCTTGATATAATGAACTTGACTCATTGTCATTAACTTGGATCATTAAATCCCTATTACAAATTTATTTTTTCTAATGAACATTATCTCGAATCAACCATATCCTTTGACTATCGAATGGTATCACCAATTAAACAATTGATATACCCACTAAAATTCTGAATTTTTACATCAATTCTTATACCCCAATAACTCTACAAACATCAGGTTCACCCTTATCTCCAACAATCAAAGCTATTAGTTAATCACACTAATAATTACTCGATTTCACATTCTACTTTCTCTTACTCTTTCAATGTACTCTTACCAGCACATAAGGCTTCGATTGATGCTTTGAATTTTCACTAAACGCTCCTTTGGGGTTTACCCATATTTCTTAATGCAGTCACAATTATCATTTTCTCAATAGTTAAATCCACTCACAATTCCTCAATAAGGCCCGCATATTTTAAATTCTCGATTCGAATTATGCCCTTCTTTCTATACACACCTGCACACCTGATTTGGAATTCTAATAGCTAACTAGTCTTTCTCTTCTTCTTTTTTTTGCACCTTGATAGCTCGACAGTTTGCACTCAGAACTACACTAGGTTTAATAATGTCTCCAAGCTTTCAACATAATATCCAGTACAATAATCTTAAGTCACTAGTCACAAAGCAACCCATGAGATTATACTTGTCCCTAGGCACATAAAATCACCTTACACTATGATTGCATCATAACCTTTATTGGGACACTTCATTAACTATTGCAAAATCTCCAAATTAAAGCGATGCGATCAATACTCGAGCTGAATATTTCTGCAAATGTCTCTTTTACAATCATCAGTCATACTATTCACACATTTTTCCTCAAACATTTCTGAACTTTCGCAATTTCTGGACGTATCCAGCCTATAACCAATTCCAATTAACTCCAAATTCCAATTAATTTCCCCATTTCATGTATATATATATTCTTTACAATTTTGCATTTTACCGATGCCTCTATTTTCATTTAATCTCCCAATATGCCATGTTCGAACACTAATTCATCCATAATTTATTTTGATCCAGCTAAAATTCACTCTTATAAAACTTTCGTAATATGAAATTTTCTCAACTATGTCAACTATTCTTCCTCACTCTCCAAATGCATTTGATATATCATTTATGATCATAGTTACTATCCAATTTAAACACAATTGAAACACTCATCTCTTCAATAATATAATACTGTCAGGGGCATTCATGTCTTTGACAATTTCAACCCAGAAATCCTTATACCCATGATTAATTCTCATAACTCTTTAAGTATCTGATTCTCCAAAGGAAATTCTCTTATAATTTTCTCAGATTCATAATAACATACTCTAACATATATTCCTTTACACTAGCTTCTCTACATATTTCAATTCATTGCTACAATTGCAAACTGGGTTGATAACATATTCACCAAATCCACTTGTACTTTCCGAACATTTTTACACAAATGTTAGTAAACTAGTATTCCTCTCATAATCACAACTAATGTCTCTTTACTATTCAATAATCCTATTACACCATTAGATTCTTTACATTAACATAATACATATCCACTAAGCAGCAGATTCTATCTTTTACGCTTGAGTCTCCACTAGGATCAGGACTCCCAATAATAACTTTTCGTTCATTTCAAATTTATCTCCAATTTGTCCCTTCATTTATTACTAAAATTTCCAATTGTAATCATCTGATCGACTTAACCCAATCCAGGGAAACCCTTCTCTGAAAAAAGATTTCTTACTACTTACATCGATACCGTTCGAAATTTATACTCATCAACAATCGTCTTATTTCTCATCAGTCATTCTCAATGCCTTAAGAACTATCATTTACGCTAAGGAAACCTTGATCTCATTTGATTTTTAACAACACTATCCCTTTTTGCACATGTCCTCAATTGCGAGGATTTTACCTTGATCATGTCGTTAACATATAACAATTTCAATTCATTCCCAATTTATCACTATAAACACTTTCATTTTTTATTCTAACTCAAATTAAACTTTAAACTTTAAAAACCATAACTGGCGGTCAACCCCTAACTCACTGATTGATTTCGATATCATCTCTATCCATATGATACATATAAACTTCATATTTTCACTTGCTATGGTGCTTCCATTATCAGGTGTGCGGTCACATAGGCAAAACGACTGGACCTAGTCAACCTTTTTCATCTACCATTATCGTTGTCTTACATCTCCATTTTCATCATTTTATCATACCCATGAATATTCACACTCACATCACAATCATTATTGATTTTCCACTAAATAAATTTGACTCAAAATCACAAACCCTTTTCATAACCCTAATCACAGTACTCAAACCCAATTATGGCCTCTCTAGGTCATAGAACATTTTATTTTCATCCACTTTGCTTATACACTTTCAATCTTGCCATTTATTGTCGTTTTCCTCTATCAGCCCACAGCTATACATATATTCATATTTATCCCACATTCTAGGATATACTCAGTACTACTCTGATGTTATATTTCATACTCTGTCCATCAATACTCTTTTTCTTATTCCATGCTATCCCTAACTTTCGTACGTCATTTTCTATCATATTCTCATTTTTCTCACTATTTCTAATCACTTAAACAATTGGTACAGGCTCATGCTTGTGACTCATATGCTAGACTGGGGATCAGTCGCCATTGTCTGCCGAGACATGACTTAAATGCATGTACTTGACACATTTTTCAGAATACCCATGTAAGATTGTACTTCTGGGCTCTAATACCACAAATGTAACACCCCACTCCCGCCAGACCCGGACCCAATATGGATGGTGATATCCGAGATTGCGCCCCGCGAGGGTGGCGTGCTAGAGCACTAAACTTATTCAAAATTCTCGATTACGTAACTTTTCTCAAACATACTAGCGGAAGTCAAATAATCAAAGAGGGCAAAAGCCCTTTTTAATCATACATGCCAATTTCAAAATTCTCATATGGCCATTTGGCCCTTTTTACAAATACTAACCACTGAGTCATGTCAAATAACAATTCATACGAAAAATTTTCGAATAACCAATTTGATACAAAATATAGACATTAAATGAAGACGTGGACTGATCCCGACCTCTAATCTTCACTTGAATGCTGAAAGAATACCCCCGTATGTCTGACGGGGTACCAATCGATCCCTGAAAAATAAATGCAATGTTGGGTGAGTTTGCGAACTCAGTGAGAAACCATCATCGATGGTCCACCCAACTCATGCATATACATACAATTCACATTATATCATATATTAGCACATCCATCAAATCCCATGCATTCAATTTCACAACTATGAGGCGTTTCGCCTCTCACACAATTCATATTTGATCATTCATAAATGCAATGTGACGTGACACTTTCATTTTCTTTTCGTTGTTGTGACCGTGAGCCTGAGCTCATTAACGTTGAGCCAGTGGCTCTGAATTTTCGTTGGATCGGAGGTCCTGTGCGTTGAACTTAAAGCTCTCATATACGTTGGGCGTGATATGCCCTGATAAACCCAGTGACGGGCATAATGCGTTGAGCCTGTGGCTCAATAATCGTTGGGCACGAATGCCATATCTGATGAGCTTGTGGTATCCGAGCACTGCGTGGGAGAGCCCTCAGGGTATGGACCACCTCAGGGGGCAAGCAATACCACGGCATTACGCTGGCTGCTCCGGTCACAACTGTCATTATCTGATCATGTAATTATGCATGAATGCATATGTTCCACTTTCCATTGATATTCATTCACAATCATTTATATGTCAATGTTATTTTCCATTTCTTCGGACCCTAGGTCCGGTATCTCAATCATATACATTTACACTTTATTTCATTTACGCATTCATGGCCATTTACACACAATAGCACTTCAATATCACATATTTAATATTTCGGACACCCATGGTCCAAAATCAATCAAGTCAAACACACATATATCCCTCCATTATCTCCACATGGCATCATTGCAAGATATTAAACACATACAGGCTGAGGAACCAACTAGGTTACTCACCTGAACTTCCGAGCTACCTGCCTGGAAGTCTCAGCACGATCCGTGGATTATCGATCCATCAGAGCCTCTATAACAATAAAACAATTTCATTCATTACAAAAATGCTCAATCAAAATAATTAATGATGCACATGCCTTGAATAAAAGATGTATCATGCCTATCCATGACCTTCCCGGCACTATATCCCAAGTTCATTTTCTTTTGCCAAATTCAAAATTTTCACTCAATAGGTCAATATTGACTCAATTCAATTCAATAACAAATCACTGAACGCTACCAATTTCAAGTTTAACACTCAATCAATTTATCACGCCATAACCCATTAGGATATTCTCAAGAAATAGCTCAAAGCCAAATTACCATTCATTAGATCAATATTACCCATTGAAGATTCCAAAAATAAACCATTTATTTCATACGTCTCTAATTTAAACTCCAATGTCATTAACACAATCCTTAAGTTGAAATACAATCACATTCTGAACTGTCTCTCACTATTGGCGATCTCAAAAACCTAAATTCCAACTCTCATTTTTTTCCTCAATTGTAGACCTCTTTATCTAGATCACAACGAATCAAACATTACCTCAATTGGAGGTCTACACCATTATTTATGCCTTAAAAACTAAACCCAATCAATTCAGAAAAACAATCCTCGCCGCGGCGTCAATCCACGCTCGTCGCGACGTCTACTTAATCCCTCGTCGCGGCGAACCACTCGTCGCGACGTACGCTCGTCGCGGCGTCTACGCACGTCGCGGCGTACACTCGTCGCGACGTCCAATTATTTTATTCGTCGCAACGTGTGGCCCTGGTTTGCCTTCTCCGATCGATTTTCCACCATTTTCTCTCTCTAAAAACCTCCATAACTCACTCCTAACTACCTCAATCTTCACAATTAAGCCCAAGAATGCATTTAACACAATAAATAACAACATTAAAACCAAATCACTTACCAATCAAGTTCAAATCCTCAGATTTCCGAAAATCGTCCAACTCCCTTTACCTTCCTCTATCTCCCACGATTTCCACCCTTAAAACTCAACAATCTTCATCTTCCTCAGGCATCGAGCCAGCTACGCACAGAGAGAGGAAGTAACAAACAACAATCGTGAGTGGAGGAGAATCAAAATCGTCGAAGGAGGAGGGGAAACGATCGTGCCCTGGGAAGGAGAAGAGGAAAGCTTTTTCTCAAATTTTAAAACCTAAGGCATTTAAAGGTTAATCACTTAAGCCTCTGGTCTTTTTCCACGCAAAATATTTAAATCTACTACTCTGATCACGATCATTTCCAGTCCAATTTGTCTCCAAATTTCAATGGCTTCACATATTAATTTCTAAAATCATAAATTCTAAATTTCCATTGTCATTTACCAATTATTTCGGTATTAGATCGTCAATCGGTCCGCCACTTGGAAAATTTCCGGTCTGGACATTTTCTTCTAATTATTTCAGAAACTTTTCCTAAGGGTCACTATCAACTGGCAATCACTCTAATACAGCCCCAATTCAATCATTCAAACCCAAATATTTCATAATTCTCAATAAATCATAATCAAATCTAGTTATCACGTAATTTCACAATTCACATCTTATTCACAATCAAATGCCTGGAAAATGCCATGAAGGCACGCTGACATAAATGCATGGGCCACTTGACTCATTCCTCTCTATATCGAGAGGCCAAATGAATGTTCAAATCAAAATATGCAATGCAGATTACTAGCTTGTCCCAAATTACCAATTTAACCCTCCAATCGGGGCGGGATGTTACAACGAATATGTGAAAAAAGATAGTATACGCATTTTGTCATGTCAAATGTGGTTGAATTTTATCAAGCAAATGAAAAACAGTGATGGGATTGCATATATATGATTGATATGTAGCATTTGGTAGAATGATAAAACTTTTAATCATAGTTAGATATTATTCACTTAAATAGACCAAACTAAAGGCATTACTCACTTAAATAGACCAAACTAACTCATGATTTGCACGAACAATATGCTTCAGTTGCATATTTTGTGGTTTTTATGATTGCATTACTTTGATATTGTTGGACTAAATATTTATTATTCAGCACTTCTAAAAGTTGTTTCTTTGTTTGATAAGGCAATGTATAATTCTTGAGCCCCTTAGCAACACAAGGATTAGTAGCTTAAAAATGCTATAGATTTAGTTTCTCCTTTTTATTCTTATTTTAAAATTTGTAGTTAGTTTCTTATGATATCAGAGGGCTATTGAAATATTTGGAGAGAACATGTGAAATGTCACCAATTTTGCTTTCTTTTGAACCTGATGTCAAGAAGTTGCATACATTCCTATAGTAGATGGGATGAATTTTAGACTTTTTGTGACTTCCAGATTTATCATTTCTTCTTTATATCTTTATAAATAGGTTGGAAAACTTAGGATAACACCACGAGTTATAATTGGACATAAATTTGGAGGGAAAGGTACTTTTTGATATGCATAACTATCAAAGGACATTATGCTCTAGTTAAGATAATTCATCTCCTGTATCTTCAATTTCACCTTAAATGTGAATTATTTTGGTGTTGCATCTCTCGATCAAGTAGTGTTCTATTGATTACATATTAATCGATATATATGATTGGTTTGCGTATGGAAGTTGAATTTATGAATGCTTGTGATGCTAAATGGTTATAGAGCATTAAGATGTCTTTGCTTCTGCAGATTGAAAGGGTAATTGCTACTAGCAACGAGAATATTGGACCTTACCATATGTTTATAGTTAGTCTATAGTGATTGGATGTATTAACTAAAGTTCCAATAACATATAGACAGTATTAATGTAAAGTCTACAAATCAACTACAATGGTTCCCTCATTCCTGACTAGCTTTAACTCAATTCTTGATCTAGGATTAGTAATCCTCAACTCGTGAACGTATCCTTGTAGTTTGACATATTCATTCACATAATCACTCGCCCTCTTTTTTCTCAATCTCCTCTTTCCAGCTCTACACATACTTGAATTGACAAATATTTTGAGCTTTTCTCCGCATTCTTCAACCATCTTTGTCGTCAAGATGCTAGGCTTCTCAAGTATTATTTCTCTGAAATGTCCCAACAAGAACTTTGTTGAAACCAATTTAGGTTTGTTGTTCGTAAAACAACTATGCTTGAGATTGTATGTCACCACTTTGAAGCACTGTCCATTCCTATCACAAATGACATACAACTTCGATGGGCATTCCTCAGTACTTCTCACTCTAATCCTATGATTTTCACTTTTTTAAACTTTACATTTTATCCTGTCCGCACTACATATTCCACAACAGAATTTCTAAATTCTTTTGTAGATCTAAACTCTATCCCCAATCTCCAATATGTTCCCACATAGGATGGATTATGCCTAATACTATTTCTAGGTATTCGTAATAGTTCACCAAGCTCTTCTCTATTTGGATATTCATCACTTATAAAACTAACAAAATCAGTCGACTTAATTTCAACTGGTTAATAATCATTGGGAATCTTAACTTGTATTTCCTTTACTAACTCCATCAACTCCTAAGTCAACTCCTTACTAACTCCTTCAATAGCTCCACAATTTTCCTCCTTACCTTCCTTATCTCCATCCTCTCCTCCAGATGTAGGCAATATCTCAAGTGCAAATGATAGGGTATCTAACATGTGAGTTACATAAACATAAGTCATTTGGTAGATTTTCATCAAATTAATGAGCATTAGACAACTTTCATTTGATTCAATCAATCTCAAAGGCTCACTAAATTCAAAATCGGGTACCCTGTAATAGGTCTTACGGACTTGAAGGTATCCTAACTCCTTTCCCATCTCACATATTTGCCTATAACTAACATAGTTAAGATCTATTTAAAAAAAAATACTTGATTACCCATCAACATACTTCAACTCCTACTTTAAAACGAACTTTCCACCATAAAATAACCTGATACTTCCAAATTGGGTCATTATACACCTGTTCATAATAAAGGAGAAATAAAATTTGTCAATAAATTGTGTATGTAGTATCACTTTAAATTGCCTCCTAAAAGTGTCCACAATGAACAAAACATAATTTAGATTACAAATGAAAATTATAATATTTCATGCATTAAAGATTGCAAACATATAAAAGCAACTGTATCACCAACTACTAGGTAGGGGTAAGGTTACATACTATCGGATCTCTTCAAACTCTGTGCCTCAGTGGAACTCTAACTGGATGTTGATGATGATGATATCAAAACTATAAAAGGATACTACATGCACAGTTATGAAAGCTTGTATTGCCAACTTACAATTTGAGGAAAACATAAACACTTAAAATTTCAAAATTGATAAAATAATCCCCAAAAACTTAAACTAATAATCATTCATCATAAATAAACTTAAACTGATAATCATGCATCACTTGAATTTTTCATTTGTTGATACAATAGTCCATGAAACACCTCAAATATGAAAAGTACATATTCAAAGATAGAGTCCCTATTCATACATAAACCACTTCTATTTCAAATATTAAAACCACAAAATTTAAGCCCAGCTCTCGATGTGGAAAAGTATCTCTTACAATTTTGGGTTGAATATAATGAAGTCCCTATTACATTCATGGTGTTCTAATAGGTATAAGTAAGCAAATGTGTGCAGTTCGCTAACTTTCATCATTAACAGTACTATTGCATGTACCAAAGTATCATTTGGCATAATTCAACACAATCCATGCCTTGATTTGAAACATATAATAGATTGGAAACAAGCCTCGCACTTGCTTGGTCCATCAACAAACAACAAAGAATAGGCAAGAAATGGAAGAAAGAAAAGGTAACTTGTCTGTAAACTAATAATCATGCATTATAAAATGATACTAATAAATTATCACGTAACTTAACTATTTTGGTTAAAGTAGTTATTTTAACTTCATTGAATCAGCAAATTTTTACATTTCAAAGCCATCTTCTTCATAGCATCAGTAAATTATGCACATGTTAATAATTAATTGATTTAAATATTTAACAATTAGATTTAAGAAGATATAAATTGACAGAGGAATTTCTACATCCAAACCTCAAAACTTTATGTGTAAATAAAAAAGAACATTTTCTTCCCTCAAGAGAAATTGGTTGCATTGAAAGAATATGTACATAATATTGAAGTGCATTCACATGTATCAGTGGAGACTAGAGAAAAAAAAACCTGAATTTGTTCAAAGGAGACGAAAAAGTATCATCTTTTCAAATGTGGACAATTCTATGACCAACACATTCACTACCAATGTCTCTCCTCGAACATAAATCTACATATAGGGGACTAAAGCATACATGTAACACCTCAATAAGTATAGGGGACCACAACATACAGTCATAAACAAACAAGCACAAAAAAATATAATTAGGTACTAAACATATAAACCATAAAAGCTAGATAACAATGGAACTACCACGATGAATTGTCGACTTCTTGTTCCGAAACTCGAAGATCATGTGAGTTGCTTCTAACATTAGACATAATATGTGGGAGAAGAAGAAATAATTAGAGATCAGGGAAGTTTGAAAGCGTTTGAAGAATATTTAGGTAGAACTAAAACTAATCAAACTCAAATTGTCTGAAGAAGGACACAATTAGGCTGCGTTTGGTTGCAGTCTCCGATGGCAAATGTAAGCGAGCAGGGTGAATCGAATGCGGCCGAGGCGAGTGGTGTTTGGTTGTGGTTGAACGAGGAAGCTGCTTACATCTTATGGGCATAATGTGTTTGGTTGCAGGGGACAGTAAACAAATATAATGCAAATGACGAATATGCCCCTGGTCCTTAATATGATCATAAATATGTAATCCATTGATATTTTTACTATAAATGGTTTGTATTAGTTTAAAAAATAACTTGGAATAATAATAACAATTTGAAATTAATCATGATACTCATTAATAATAATTTTAAATTGATGTGGTACTAATATAATACATGTAAGACTACTAGTATTACTAATAATAGTAATAATAATAACAATAATAAACAAATGATAACAAAAACAAAGTTTATAATACATTTAATAATAAGAATAATAATAATTGTAATAAGAAATATATTATAATAATTTTGATAATAATAATTTGGGACCAATAATAATAATATTAATATTAATAATATTCAATACTAAATTAGTAGCAATAGAGTCAACATACATGCATATACATCATCTAAGGATTAATAGAATTACTTACATAATAGGTTCAACATACATTCATATAAGTCATTACATGATAGGTTCAACATTCATTGAAAAAAGACATTCAAATACTACTGTTCATAATAACATAATTGCTTCATCATACATAAAGGCCTTAGAATTTATTAATAATGTACAGAATAATCATTCCCACAATGACGCCAATGGCCATGAGTAAAAATTCATGATTCCAATCTTTGTTTGTCTGCAAAGGGGCAACTGCATTGAGTTGTGCATTTGTTGGTTGTTGGACTGCAGTCGGCATAGAGGAGGAGGACGCATTGGCGATTGGCATGTCTACATTGCGTTGACCTGGGCTATATAATCCCATGGCAAACGCATTTTGTGCTTCTTCCAATGTCCGATAACCCTTGAATCGAGCATTCGGAAACCCCTCAGTCACTTCTCTGACATCTTCCCAGTTGGTAAAAATACCAACTTCACGTCCAGCAAATACAACATAAAAATTGTATCGACCCATATTTTAGAACCTGAAAATAAATCATATTATATCATCATCCAGACACGCAACGAGTATGACAAACATTAAAAACAAAGTAAAGCAACCAGTGATAAGTCATATAATTGTTCACATCGAATCATTAAAAACAACATATACCCAGTTTCATCACCATCCAAATTTCAAAACTAAAAAGCATGTCATATGTCTGAATCTAGAAGGCCCTTAACATAAGCCTGTTTAAGCTCTGGTGGTAAACCCCAGTAAATACTCATGAATTCAGGATGCCCCCCGAATTTCTGTGCAGCCCTGAGAATCTCGTCAACGGAGAAGCCGAAACTGACAAGCTCTTCACCCAACTTAGCTCCTTGCATTCCTGCAATGGCGTCCGCAATCACCTTAGCATTATCTTTGCTAGTTTCAATAGCAACAAAAATGATCTTGCAAGCCTTTCAGTCGCCGCTTCCGCATCTTCCGTTTCCCTTTATTTTGTTCGTTTCCAACTGTTCTTTGGAAGATGCCATGGATCCGAGAACATGGGTTGAAGTAAGCGGAGGAGGAGTTGTTGGCAAGGTGGTTGTTATAGCGGTCATCAAATATTGGTTCACCGATGGGGCTTCGTCTTACCTTCACCGCATCACCAATATCAACAGAATCTGCAGCAGTACAAGCCCTTCCACGGTGGCTCTGTCCCGCCTGAAACACAATTTCAAGTCTACTAGAAGCGGGAATGGCTTGCCGAGTGTAGTACTGTTCGGGTGGCTCTGGAGAAACATCGATAACGTCGAGCGCATCACATACGATAATTGATCGGTATAAGCGGCACAACAATAACCACATAATTACCCGCATCCATTCTTCTAGGACTTGCTTGCTATCGACCTCAACGCATTGCTTTGACTCATTCCAGCCAAAGCCACTGCAGTTTAACATGTCAAAAGCTGTTTGATATTTGTCTTTTAACCTTTTCTGCTTATTTTTTACATGTCTCCTATCGATCCCACACTCAGGAAATTTCTCCACCATCTGCCGAGCAAGAGCTTGGAAAGTACCAGGCTTGAATTGGCCATTATCTGCCCTCTGACCATCTATGACAGCCTCTTCCATGAAGGTAACCAAAGCATCTGTTTCACTGTCCGTCCAAATTCTTGACATTACGCCTACACCAAACAATGTCAAGAATCCCACAACGTGCCAAATTTGTTCAACAGATGAGTTTAACAAAATATATCATTTGATAGCAAGATGCAAATTAAAAAAGACAATATTGATGTTGCAGTGACATGATATGAAATACTTACATAGGTCATCAATAAAAGAAGATATGCAAACACTCCCTCAATTGATTTACATTTTAATTGTTCACATCTTAATTCACTAATCTAGGCGACACTCTAAAAGGAAGTTGACAATTTAATTGTTGCTTCTCCATTCATCAAACATGTTCGTGGCTAATTAGTCTCTCCATTGACTCCATTCATTACTTGCACGAACACGATCAGCGGTTTGAGCAACGAAGCATCTTCCCAATTGGCATATCCTCGGCTTCCGTCGTAATATTCTCTACGGATCTTCGCCATATGCAACCTAATAAAGTTGTGCGAGAAGGGTGCATGCAGAATTATGTTAACATGAGTCGTTGCTGAATAAAAGATGGCGTTCTAAGGATTTTCCATCTTTTTTTCAGTAGGCCAAATGCACGTTCAATCACATTTCTAGCAGATGCGTGTCTCTTATTATACAGCTCCTCTCGGTTTCTAGGTGCCCTCCCATCTCTTGCCCACTCTTGAATGTGGTATCTTGTGCCTCTAAAAGGTGCAAGGAAGCCAGGACCGTTGGTATAGCCAGCATCGACTAAGTAGTAATTTCCTAAACACAACATGACACAATTACTATTTTGGATATTTAGCATCAAACATCTGTGCAAATTTTGGAAGTTGTGTATGATTTAGATGTTACATACCAATTGGCACTTGAAGCCCATTACGCCTAATAAACGACGATCGTGCAAAACCCTTGAATCCGATCTTGACCCTCCCATCCATGAGAACATAAACAAAGTTCAAGTTCTTATCACGGACCCTAACACATTTGTGCATATTTGCCCTTTCCTACCTCATATACGGGTTTCTCTGCTTGGGAGCTGTAATACCTAAATAGGTCCCATCTAGAGCACCAAGGCAACCCTTTCAACAAAATTCCGGAAAACTAAGTTAGAGTTGAGTAACCCACAATAACGATATTACACTGATTTGTGGTAGCAAACAAAGTTTACTAACCTTAAACCATTTCCATCTATAGTGCATTTGTCATTTGGAATTGGTATGGGCTTGACATACAACAGATCTTTGCAGCCTTAATGCGACCTTGAACACACTTATGAAAGGCCTACTTATTGTTTCTCCCGATCTCATCAACCTTACTTGTAATACTCTATTAGTTTCATTTTGTGCTAATATTAGTAGGAAGATTAGCACCTTTTCTTCAATAAGCGAGATGGCGATATTTGCTAGTCCACCATGGGCTTGAAGCATTTCACATAACACTTGTAAATGTCTTAACGTCCATCCTTAAATCCCATGACTATTCCTATCACCCTCATGCAAAATCCTATGTATATTAGCTTCCACTAGATGGCCTTTGTCAAAGCTCTAGTCCCTAATGCAAGATCACTCCTCTTCCGTTTTCTACTGTATACTGCCAATACTACCGCAATTACCACTTTCATTAATTCCAAATGCCCATTCCAAACATCAAGAAAAGTCAAAGCCTTGAATATCGCATCACGACGCGATTTATCCATGTTTGGGCACAAAAACTTTCTGCACAGAGTTCACAACGTATTGATCGTTAACTAAAATTCAACATTTAAACACTGTTATGAAAACCAGAACCAAAACTCAATAGCTATTAAAAAAATCACTAAAATCACTAAAATCACTAAAATCACTAGTACATAGAGTCTCGAATCATATTAAGAAAACTTGTAAAATTAGAATTGAAAAGCAACATACACAACAACATCACATGATTGAGCAATGAACA
This sequence comes from Erythroxylum novogranatense, assembly GCA_029891385.1. Taxonomy (NCBI): domain Eukaryota; kingdom Viridiplantae; phylum Streptophyta; class Magnoliopsida; order Malpighiales; family Erythroxylaceae; genus Erythroxylum; species Erythroxylum novogranatense. The sequence continues at coordinate 82,965,321 of CM057228.1, forward strand.
TACATAATTTTCATCCTCAAACACAAGTCATCTGCAAACTTCCCAAACACAATTGAATTACCTTTAAAAGAAACACAAGATTCTTTTGGACCTTGACGACCTCGACCGAGCTACAACAACCTGCTCACCTAAACACCAAAGAAAACAAAGGTTAAAAATCATGATTCATTTACAGATCACAAACACAAAAGTAATTGATGATCGCCACATGTCCAGCTCAAACACAAAAGTAAGCAAAAATGAAGAGTTTAACCTTGCAATGCAATGCAATACAATATTTAACTTGATTGAGCCGTTTTAGAAAGTCATTATTAGTAGATAAGTTTGGGTGTGCATTTGAGGAATTTCTTTTTAAAACACGAACTGCAATGTGTATTTTTTTTTAAAATATGAAGTTGTAAGAGTTGGATTCTTTTCACTTGTTATTGTTTGCGATATTCCATGCAATATGAAGATTTGAGCAATAAAACTCCTCACAACTGATGGGTGAGTGTAGGGACGTTATAATGCTATAAATGAGTGTATTTAATTAGTCTATCCACCACCACCAGAACAATTGATTTGTCGTATAACATAGGTAATTATTTAACAAAATTAAGAGTCATATCAATCCAGATGTATTGAAGAACTGGTAAAGATTACAACAAAAATATCAATCAAATACCAATGCCTAGTATCCATTTTGATCCAATGTTAGACAGTTCATGAGCTACAAACATGCTAAAAGAAGTTCTGAAGCAATGGCTTCACACATTTTTTTAGATCATTTACAATGAAATAAGCTCTACATAGTGATTATGGAATGCGCACAAATTGATAACACATTACGCTTTAAGAGTGACCACATGTTGTGGTGTCAACTTTAACTCATCATTCATCAGATTCAAGTCGACAAATTGGAGAAGAGGCATCAAGGAATTCACCTTCTGTAGGAGTAGGACCTCTGAATTTGAAGCAATTAGACAGACAAAAACATCCACAAAAGAAGAGATTATTAGCATAACAATGTTGTTTATAGGGATTAGCTCACATACTTGCAAAACAGCAGCATATCAACTTTATTGGTTCACGTGAAAGAGACTAATTAATCCCCAAAAGAAAAGCAGACCATACTTTTCTCCATATTATTTTACACCATTTGGGATGTTATTGAACACCCATCCGATAATAATCAAGCATTATTATGGGAAGCATAGTATTCAAATGATCCAACGGTCCACCAAAGAATCAAAATCCTCCATTATTGAGCTGTGAAGTGTCACTTAAAAGTAAATATGAAGTCGTTATATCAAATTCTTAAATGTAGTGAAGAATCATTGAAGATGACCCAATAGGCCAAATCCCAACAATTCACTTTCTGTATCTGTTAAAAGTTAGTAAGAGTTAAAATCTGAAAGCAACAATAGATGAATGTTGCTTTTAAAAGTCGAAGGGTATCTACCGTCCACAACTTCCTTCTATTCATCTACTCCTCTTCTTCTCCCCTTCACGAGCCTTATGCTCCTACTAGATCTCTTCTTGTCAAATTATATTGGATTCTTGTTACGAGCCATAGAGGTAGATATAGTATTCATTTTGATGCAAAACCAGTAGATTTGTGTTAGGAACAATATTTAAACACCGTTTTCTTGTAGCTTCCTTTTCCTTCTTTCCCCATCATTTACAACAACAATCGTACTAGCACAAATGACACCACAGAGGTTTGGTCGCTGCGTATCTACGGTCATTGGTTGTTTTTAGCTCTGATTCATGCGAAATCTTGACCTGAGAACTAAAGCAGAGCAAAATTGTAAAGAGAACTTACCATTCAATTGAAGGATAAGGGAGAATGAGAAGGGCATCACGAGATAGATCCTGAGAAATGGAATTGGTAGAATGCCAAAGCTGCAAAAGCCAACTCAACTCCATGTACATACAAAGTTCATGCCTCGTTTTTCTTTGAAGAAATTTCAATTAAAGCCATTTTTAATAACAGACCATTTCGATTCGGAGAAATGGTGCGGTTATAAATCACCACTATCAAATGAAATGAGTGCGATCACTTTGGTTCACCGCATCGAAGCGTAATAACTATAGCTTTTGTTTTACGGCAATTATATTCTTTGGGCTTCAATCTAAAAAGAGAACACAAGACTTGGGTGACACCAAAGACATAAAACTTAACGAGATGAAGAACGTTAACGCAGAGATGAATAACTAGAGCAAGATGTGAGCGAAGAAGAGATCGAAACTTACACTTTTTCCGAGAGATGAAGAACCAGCGAGAGATGAAGAACGTTAACGCAACCACAAAACTTGGGTCGACACGAAGAGACGCAAGATCGACACCGGCAAGCCGCCGTTCCACGGTTGAGGAGAGAGGGAGGCGGCGGTAGAAAGGTGTAGGGCTAAGCGTGGAATGTTTGACGACGGGGGCGTAATGACCCTGTCCTACGGATAGAGGTAAATGAAAATTGTTTTTACATTTCTTTGGGCAGTGACAAAAGAGGGGGACGGGAACCAAACATCTTCAGGTGACAGGATTTTTATGTTTTGTGCACTGTCCCCGGTGGCAAGGACGGCAACCAAACGCAGCCTTAGGGATCGGGGCTTGAGGAAAAAGGAAGAACAGTGGATTAGATTGAAGCTTCAAAATGATGCGTGATAGGTCAAAATGAGTAGCACTGGAGAAGAGAAGATTTCTAGACGCAGCATGGGTCCCACTTCCATTAAACTTAGACACCAAATCACTCCGATTAAAAGAAAGTGAGATCTACTTCTATTTAAATTCAAGCATCAAAACACACCATTTAAATGGTAGTGGGACCCACTTCTGTTTAAACTTTGACTCCCAAAATGTGTCGTTTAAACACTTCTATTTTTAAAAAAATCAACGTCATCAATGTGAGTCCCATTTTAATAAAATTAAAAAATCATGTTAGAAAAGAAAAATATCATCTGACATTTTTAAGGGACAGTAACCTAACACCGTTAGTTTTTCCATTTAGTAAGGGGTTATTGTAAATATTTTTTAAATGTTAAAATTCATTTTGATGGATCGGTTTAAATTAAATTTTGGTAAAAATGTGAAAAGTAACTTGGTGAATGTTTGTTTCCATTTTTTTTTAATTTTTAGATTTTTGTTTTCAAATTTCGAAATTTTTTTGTTTGTTTGAATTTTTAGTTTTTGTTTTGGTTTTGGATTCTTTTGGTTTTCAAAATAATGAAAACCATAAAAAGTGGTTTTGTTTCCTATTTTTTAATAATATGATTTACTATCATTTAAATATATATTATTTAATTATTTACTTTTAATAAAATATGAATAATTTAATTCATCATTATATTTATATCTTTAATAAATTAAAATTAATTATCCATAAAATTATGAATTATTTTATTTTATTTTATTTTATAATTAAAATATATAAAATTAGATTTAAAATATATAAATATTCAAATAAAATTTGATTTAATAATTAAAATATATTTTAAATAAATATTAGTTTATAAATAAATTTTAAATTTTAAATTATTTATCTTATTAAAATAACATAATTTTATTAATAAATATTATATAAGAGGTTAAATAAATTTATTTAATTAAAAATATTTTATCTTTAAATATTATTTAAAATATAATTATTATTAATGATAAAAAAACTATATTAATATTAATGAATAAACAAGTTTTTATTTTTATTTAAAAGAAGAATAAAATAAACACAGGGTAACCCTGTGTTTGGATAGTGTCTATGGGGATGGAGACAGTAGACAAGACAGAAAAATCCCTGTCTCCGTGGTGTTTGCTTTTTATTTCTTTGTCTCTGTCTCTTGTCTCAGGGAGACAGAAACACAAATTTTTGTTTACTCCAAAGGAAGGGCGAGGACAAGTCGTCCTATCTCCGATTAACGTCGGCTCATATCTGAGGGATGTTTATATGTTTAGGTTTTATGTTTATTAATGTTTAGTTGTTGTTATTATTATTATTATTATTATTATTATTATTATTATTATTATTATTATTATTATTATTATTATTATTATTATTATTATTATTATTATTATTATTATTATTATTATTATTATTATTATTATTATTATTATTATTATTATATAATTTGTATTTATTATTATTCAAATGTATTATTATTATTATTATTATTATTATTATTATTATTATTATTATTATTATTGTTATAATAATAATAATAATAATATAATTTGTATATATTATTATTCAAATTTATTATTACAATTTATTCAAATTTATTATTATTATTATTGTTATTATTATAATAATTATTATTATAATTATAATTATATAATTTGTATTTATTATTATTCAAATTTTATTATTGTTATTATTATTATTATTATTATTATAATAATAATATAATTTATATTATTATTATTCAAATTTATTATTATTATTATTATATAATTTGTATTTATTATTATTCAAATATATTATTACAATTTATTCAAATTTATTATTATTATTATATAATTTGTATTGATTATTACTCAATTTATTATTATTATTATTATATAATTTGTATTTATTATTATTCAAATATATTATTACAATTTATTCAAATTTATTATTATTATTATTATTATTATTATATAATTTGTATTGATTATTATTATTATTATTATTATTATTATTATTATTATTATTATTATTATTATTATTATTATTATTATTATTATTATTATTATTATTATTATTATTATTATTATTATTATTATTATTATTATTATTATTATTATTCAAATATATTATTACAATTTATTCAAATTTATTATTATTATTATTATTATTATTATATAATTTGTATTGATTATTATTATTATTATTATTATTATTATTATTATTATTATTATTATTATTATTATTATTATTATTATTATTATTATTATTATTATTATTATTATTATTATTATTATTATTATTATTATTATTATTATTATTATTATTATTATTATTATTATTATGGTATAAAGGTTTGATAACATACACCTTCACTCGAGTTTTGGGTAGATCGGTGGTATCGAGCCTCAGGTATGGGCTGGGCTGCCCTACGTCTCGTGTTCGAGGTTGTCGACATCCACTTGCTTAGATCCGGTATGAAAAATAGCAGCAATGAGCGTGGTGGGTATAAAAGGTTTGATAACATACCTTTATCCTATTCATGAAAAAGAGGCATTAGCACGTCTCAAAACTTTGAGAAAATGGCGAATAGATCTACTCGATAAAATTTACAATTCATCTGATTCTCAATACTTATGTGGATTTACAAGATATCAACTTTCATCAGTACCAATTATAATCGAGGACGGTGATCGGATGGCAATTAGAGCTAGTCGATATCAATTTAATATTCATTATATTAAATCGGCTAACAATTTTCTTGCGAGATATATTAACAAGAGAATGGAAGCATTAATCGTTCATTTCGAAAGTACAATTGAATTAAAGGAAGCGAACTCACGAATTACAACTTCAAAGTATGAATATTCGGGTAAAACAAGAACAAATTACTAGTGAACTTGAGCATTCAAAGAGACACTCTGGTTTTAAAACCAAAGGAGCAAAGTTCTAAAGCATCAACATCGACATCGAGGATCAATCACATTGCTACTATAACTACTCAAATTCAAAAGCATCTGTTCGAGTAATCTGAAGCTATTCAGGGTTGCACCTCAAGGTCCACGAAATAATACAAGTATCAAAAGCACCGGTTTCACTTCCGTGAAACCATATATAAATACTTCATCATCAATAACTTCCTCATCGGTACCTCAAAAGGTGGTGATAATCAAGAATCAAGCACTATGTGATATATAATGGTCCTTTTCTGGTCTTTATGATCGGTGGCATAAGGCGACAATTCATATTACAGCAAAAGCATGTCATCCATAAGAGTTTTTCTACTAAGCGAAGCTGAAAAATCTTTCCAAGAATTTCAGCATCCATCACTTCGACCACAATACAAGGCAATTACTGAACTCCAAAGTACCACCAATGTCCAAGTTAACTACATTGGGCAAAGCAATTGACATGGAGCAATTCATGCGGTTCTGCGAAAGCACTTCACGAAGAATCAAAGGTCCTCACTTGACATGTTTATGGATTGTTTCCAAGCACTCAATCATTGGTGAAGAAATGAAACAATTTCAATACTACCCACAAAATCGTGGCAAGTATGGTCCCAAAGCGGTCATCTTCCCGGCGAAACCATTAACAACTTATTTATTATTTGAGTGGATTAGTGACACCATTTATCTACAAGATATGAAGTTATTAGCGGACTTCCCATCCGGTTTAGTCCATGCTATCAAGCAATTCAAGGATCGTTTTGCGTGAAAGAAATATATATTAAAGTCTACAAGACTATCCAATTTTGAAGCATCCGATGAAGAAAGCGGCCGATGGCGGCGATCATTACTTGAAGAATTGCCTTTCTTGATTGGCATAAGCAATATCAGTATCCTCCATAGATGAAGCACCTCATTACGAATTCAATTGGGATTTGGTAAACAAATTCAATTTGAATTGTTTTGAAGGAATTTATACTCAATGTCTCAAGATTCAAGCAGACTCAACAATCAAGATCAACTATCGTGGCCATAATGTCTTATTAACGTCAATATGGAAGCATCCCATCCTAGCACATGAATTACCAGTCTTACAACGTTTTCAAGCACCGTTCAATGACTTATCAGAATGTTTTCACACTCTAAGCTTTGCTTGGCGTGAAGCACTTTACTGGCGATTACAAGAATATCCCACTCACAGATGTAAACACTGTCCATCCTCTCAAGCACAAGGAGAAAGTACAAGCAACCCGGACGACGAACTTATTATCATTGAAGAATAAAACATCAGATCAAGTACGAAGCACTACTATCGCAATAATGTAGTCTTTTTACTTTCGGCAGTCCTTTGACTGTCCACCTGTCTGTCTTTTTCTTTACTTTTTCTTTATGTCATGTAAGATGCCCCTTTAGCATCTTGCTTTTTTCTTTAAGTCTTTTCTTCTTTTAGGCTTTTTCTTTATGTTAAGTCTGTCTGTACTATGTTATTCCCTTTTGCGATTATAAATAGACGCCTTGGGTATCCTTAATGGGTACAACAAGCTTTCCATACATTACTCTCTCTATCTTCTCTCTTCGCACTTAAGTCGATTATGACGTTCAGCGAGCCCTAAGAACGAGTTAGAGTGATTATGGTTAACTTCTTATCACCCTTCGATTAATTCAAGCATACAAATCATGCATATATTTTATCAAATCATACTTCTTATTATTTTATTTATTATAGCTATCATTCATGCAATCTTACATTATACAATCGGTATCATTTAAAATTATTAAATTTATTATCATTCTTTTAAAATCTTTTCACGACTTACAAGATTTTGATTTTCGAATGGCTTATTTTCACATCAAGCGTATGTTGAAGCTACGAATCAAAGCACTAGATAATCAACAGCGAATCTGAAGAACTTAAGATTAAAACAATTGCAAGAAACAAGAAAGCAAATGATATTTACATGATCCCGTTTAAGAATTCTCCGGATCACCCTCTTTATAATGAAGAACAAGAAATTCTTTCTCTTGCCAAGCAAATGATTGAAGAATCGTGATTTAATTAAGCTTTTAGATTATTGTATTTTAGATTGTATTGCGAGCATAAATATTATGTATCCAAATTATCTCTTCTTATCATTTAAATAAAATGAATTATTTTGATCATCGCCGATCACTTATACAAAGAATTAGTTTTATAAAGAAATCGAAATGGAACAAAGAAAGTTTATTGACTTATATCATGAACATATAAAATGGCAAAAGAAAATCAATGTTTTCAACTTTTAATAAATGCAAGAGTTTTATTAGATCAAACATTATATATTTATAATTCAGTTCAAAATGATAGATATGAACTTGAACAAGAAATGGATTTACTTATTGACTAAAGCATTCCATCAACATGACATTTCAATTATCTTATTTTATTAATTATTGTTTACTGTCATTATTAATCAAATACATGTTTATGCTTTTACTTTATTTCAAGCACAACCTTTACTTTTCTTTATAATTGCAAATCGATTATTTATTCCTCATGAAATAATTTGTCAATATTTTGAAATTAGTTGTCATCATCTAGATATTACTCTTAATTATTTATATAGAACTATATTAGGTCTCAATACTGCGTAATCGGTTATCTCATACGACTCGATGATAGAGATATAATTTTGATTTCTCACCTCCATCGAGGAAGAATCGAAACCTTTGAATTATTAGAAGATGAAAATGAAATAGAAAGATTAACACAAATACAACAAGATATTTTCTCGAACAAATTTCAAGGAATTTAGAATCTTGAATTACAACAACAATTATCTTTGTTAGAATCATTATCACAATTATTTCCTTAGATACGAAATAGAAGATATAGAAATCACCAATCTTGATTATGACAACATAGATGAAGATATAAACTATGATCTGAACAATGTCGATTGTAGTAATTTCAAGATTTTTAAATGAAGCTGTCCCATCTGTTTAGATTTACAAGATAGAATTCATTACACACAACAAGCTATAATTCATTATAAAGATCATATACAATACAATGAAAATCGTATTGATAGTCTTATATTTCTAGGAATCAATCGTCTCGGCGAACGACCTACGAAGAACATTTATCGTGGTGCAAAGATTACATCAACAATATATAGAACAATTAACACAATTAGAACAAATTGAAGCTGATCATCATTGTTATCATCCATATCATCCCAATACATTATGACTTCTCAAACTTCTACCATCCTCGATGTAGACAATTTAGAATTAATCAATCCTTAGGAACTTTTCAAGTTTCTACCTTAATAACTTCAAGATAAAAGAATCAAATTGCTAAAGCTCAATTAGATTTAAAGAAAGGTCAAGACATTCACAAATCAACAATAAAACAAATCTTTAATAGACAAAATCTTATTTATTATGGAAAATTATTCAAGAACAACCTATTGAATTGATCAATGTCATGGAAATTTAAGAATTAGTTTAATTAATCCCGAACAAATTCATAGACAACTACAATTATTACCGAATCAAAAGCGAAAGAAAATTGGATATATTCAATTATCTACCATCCAAATATTATTAAAATCCACTTTTCAACAAGGAATTGATACTCCTATTAGAATGGCAATTTTAGATGAAAGAATGAACAATCTAAATGATCAAATTTTAGGAATGATGAATGGAAATTTACAATATGGAAAAATCAAATTTAACACTCGTTTAAAATTAGGAATTCCCTTAATTTCTTCTGAATTGGATAAAGCTATTACAATTGCATATAAATTCTATAGAACTAATTTAATGACTCCCGGACAATATCCCTTTTCATTAACTTATCAAATTAGTTATGCATTAACTAATTCACATCATAGTATTGATTTCAAACATCTTAGAACAAATCTATTTAGATCAATTGTTCCAAGAAGTTGCTAAAGTAGGTATTAAAATTCAACCAAAAGTACAACCACTTCCAGCAATACAACAACCCTTTGAACCAGCAATTCCATTAATTGAAAGAAGACATTCTTTTTCAGAATCATCATCAAATAATACTCCTTTGTTAAGATCTCTGTCATTAAGACATCATAGACCTCTTTATATAGAACGACCATTAAGAATAACAGAACCTAATAATCAAACAAGACAGTTAGATGAAATTCAACAGAATTATCTACACTATCAACTTATTTAGTGCAGAAATTATGACAACATTAACAAACCTTACGCAACATCTAGAATCAATAGTACAAACACAAGAAATAATAGAGCAGAAAATTGAAACTATTATACAAACCCAAATAGAAATAGTATCATTAATACAACAAATACACAAAAATTCAAGAGACAAATGACCAAATAATTGTAAAAGATCCGCCCAGAAAATGGTATCGAGCTAGTAATTACAAAAATACCCGAGAGCGAAGTTAAATGCAAGACGAATCAATCGAACAAGTTGAAAAGAATATTCAAGTACAATTACATGAAGTAACCGATCTCATACGAAATTACATCTTACCCTCTCGAAAAGAAGAATATATTGGTCCGTATTTTCAAATGAACATAAGGATGAAATAATTTTAGGTTATGAATCAACAAGATCGAGAACTTTTATGGATAATGACGAAAAACCGAAAGTAGTACTACTCAAGAATTAAAATTAAAAGAAAAATTAGGAGATAAAAGAAAACAACATTTCAACCATCAAGTTATACTTGGAAAATGACAAAGATGATTTTTACATCAACAAGGATATTATTATAAAGGTACAAAATACGAAAATATCCAGATGAATATAAACCAAAATTTCAAAATTAACAATTGACAATATCTTAAATTTAGGTATGCACAACAAATCTTTGAAGAAATCTTTCAAGAATGGTTTTCCAAAATATTATTATTATTACAAGTAGAAAACCTTTTGGCAATCAATCGCAACAAAAGATTCTCTCTATTATTTTGTTATTAGTTCAATTAGATGCAACAATGATGTATGGGCAAGTTGTCTTTTAGCCAAACCCCTACTCGGAAGAAATACCAACTTTGCAAATATATAAATGGAACATTTAATTCTGCGAATTAAATTATCCTATTCATGAAAAGAGGCATTAGCTTTGTCTCAAAACTTTGAGAAAATGGCGAATAGATCTACTCCCGATAAAATTTACAATTCATACTGATTCTCAATACTTATGTGGATTTACAAGATATCAACTTTCATCAAGTACCAATTATAATCAAGACGGTGATCGGATGGCAATTAGAGCTAGGTCGTTATCAATTTAATATTCATTATATTAAATCGGTAACAATTTTCTTGCGAGATATATTAACAGAGAATGGAAGCATTAATCGTTCATTTCGAAAGTACAATTGAATTAAAGGAAGCGAGAACTCACGAATTACAACTTCAAAGTATGAATATTCGGGTAAAACAAGAACAAATTACTAGTGAACTTGAGCATTAAGCGAGACACTCTGGTTTTAAAACCAAAGGACAAAGTTCTAAAGCATCAACATCGGCATCCGGGATCAATCCTGTTGCTACTATAACTACTCAAATTCCAAAAGCATGTTAGGGTAATCTGAAGCTATTGGGTTGCACCCTCAAGGTCCACTGAAATAATACAAGTATCAAAGCACCGGTTTCACTTCTGTGAAACCATATATAAATACTTCATCATCAATAACTTCCTCATCGGTACCTCGGGTGGGCGATAATCAAGAATCAAGCACTATGTGATATATAATGGTCCTTTTCTTTGGTCTTTATGATCGGTGGCATAAAGCGACAATTCATATTACGACGAGCGATGTCATCCATAAGAGTTTTTCTACTAAGCGAAGCTGAAAAATCTTTCCAAAATTTCAGCATCCATCACTTCGACCACAATACAAGGCGATTTTCTGAAACTCCGGTACCACCATGTCCAAGTTAACTACATTGGGCAAAGCAATTGACATGGAGCAATTCATGCGGTTCTGCGAAAGCACTTCACGAAGAATCAAAGGTCCTCACTTGACATGTTTATGGATTGTTTCAAGCACTCGATCATTGGTGAAGAAATGAAACAATTTCAATACTACCCACAAAATCGTGGCAAGTATGGTCCCAAGCGGTCATCTTCCACAGGCGAGAACCATTAACAACTTATTTATTATTTGAGTGGATTAGTGACACCATTTATCTCTGAATGTGAAGTTATTAGCGGACTTCCATCGGTTTAGTCCGTGCTATCAAGCAATTCAGGATCGTTTTGCGTGAAAGAAATATATATTAAAGTCTCTGCAGCTATCAATTTTTGAAGCATCCGATGAAGAAGCGACCGATGGCGGCAATCATTACTTGAGAATTGCCTTTCTTGATTGGCATAAGCAATATGCGGTATCCTCCATAGATGAAGCACCTCATTCTGAATTCAATTGGGATTTGGTAAACAAATTCAATTTGAATTGTTTTGAAGAATTTATACTCAATGTCTCAAGATTGACGGACTCAACAATCAAGATCAACTATCATTGGCCATAATGTCTTATTAACGTCAATATGGAAGCATCCCATCCTAACACATGAATTACCGGTCTTACAACGTTTTGAAGCACCGATTGATGACTTATCGAATGTTTCACACTCTAGCTTTGCTTGGCGTGAAGCACTTTACGATTACAAGAATATCCCACTCAGATGTAAACCTTGTCCATCCTCTCAACCTGAGGAGAAAGTACAAGCAACGGACGTGAACTTATTATCATTGAAGAATAAAACATCGGATCAATCTGACACTACTATCGCAATAATGTAGTCTTTTACTTTGGCGGTCCTTTGACTATCCACATGTCATGCTCTTTTCTTTACTTTTCTTTATGTCATGTAAGATGCCCTTTAGCATCTTGCTTTTTTCTTTAAGTCTTTTTCTTCTTTTAGGCTTTTCTTTATGTTAAGTGCATGCATACTATGTTATTCCCTTTTGCGATTATAAATAGGCGCTTGGGTATCCTTAATGGATGCAACAAGCTTTCCATACATTACTCTCTATCTTCTCTCTTCGCACTTAAGTCCGATTAATGACGTTCAAGCGAGCCGGAAGAAAGGTTAGAGTGATTATGGTTAACTTCTTGTCACCCTGATTAATTCAAGCATACAAATCATGCATATATTTTATCAAATCATACTTCTTATTATTTTATTTATTATAGCTATCATTCATGCAATCTTACATTATACAATCGGTATCATTTTAAAAATTATTAAATTTATTATCATTCTTTTAAAATCTTTCACGACTTACAAGATTTTGATTTTGAATGGCTTATTTTCACATCAAGCGTATGTTGAAGCTACGAATCAAAGCACTAGATAATCAATGAGCGAATCGAAGAACTTAAGATTAAAACAATTGCAAAAACAAAGCAAATGATATTTACTGATCCCGTTTTAAAATTCTCGGATCACCCTCTTTATAATGAAGAACAAGAAATTCTTTCTCTTGCCAAGCAAATGATTGAAGAATCAATGATTTAATTAAACTTTTAGATTATTGTATTTTAGATTGTATTGCGAGCATAAATATTATGTATCAAATTATCTCTTCTTATCATTTAAATAAAATGAATTATTTTGATCATCGTAGATCACTTATACAAAAGAATTAGTTTTATAAAGAAATCGAAATGGAACAAAGAAAGTTTATTGACTTATATCATGAACATATAAAAATGGCAAAAGAAAATCAATGTTTTCAACTTTTAATAAATGCAAGAGTTTTATTAGATCAAACATTATATATTTATAATTCAGTTCAAAATGATAGATATGAACTTGAACAAGAAATGGATTTACTTATTGACTAAAGCATTCCATCAACATGACATTTCAATTATCTTATTTTATTAATTATTGTTTACCTGTCATTATTAATCAAATACATGTTTATGCTTTTACTTTATTTCAAGCACAACCTTTACTTTTCTTTATAATTGCAAGTCGATTATTTATTCCTCATGAAATAATTTGTCAATATTTTGAAATTAGTGTCATCATCTAGATATTACTCTTAATTATTTATATAGAACTATATTAGGTCTCAATACTCGTGTAGGTTATCTCATACGACTTCGATGATAGAATATAATTTTGATTTCTCACCTCCATCGAGGAAGAATCGAAACCTTTGAATTATTAGAAGATGAAAATGAAATAGAAAGATTAACACAAATACAACAAGATATTTTCTCGAACAAATTTCAAGGAATTTGAATCTTTGAATTACAACAACAATTATCTTGTTGAATCATTATCACAATTATTTCCTTCCGATCTGAAATAGAAGATATAGAAATCACCGATCTTGATTATGACAACATAGATGAAGATATAAACTATGATCTAGACAATGTCGATTGTAGTAATTTCCCAGAAGATTTTTAAATGGTATCCCATCTGTTTAGATTTACAAGATAGAATTCATTACACACAACAAGCTATAATTCATTATAAAGATCATATACAATACAATGAAAATCGTATTGATAGTCTTATATTTCTAGGAATCAATCGTCTCGTGGAGCGACCTACGAAGAACATTTATCGTAGTCTGAAAGATTACATCAACAATATATAGAACAATTAACACAATTAGAACAAATTGGCCGAGTCATCATTGTTATCATCCATATCATCCCAATACATTATGACTTCTCAAACTTCTACCATCCTCGATGTGAGACAATTTAGAATTAGCGAATCCTTAGGAACTTTTCAAGTTTCTACCTTAATAACTTCAAGATAAAAGAATCAAATTGCTAAAGCTCAATTAGATTTAAAGAAAGGTCAAGACATTCACAAATCAACAATAAAACAAATCTTTAATAGACAAAATCTTATTTATTATGGAAAAATTATTCAAGAACAACCTATTCGAATTGATCAATGTCATGGAAATTTAAGAATTAGTTTAATTAATCCGAACAAATTCATAGACAACTACTGATTATTACGAAATCAAAGCGAAAGAAAATTGGATATATTCAATTATCTACCATCCAAATATTATTAAAATCCACTTTTCAACAAGGAATTGATACTCCTATTAGAATGGCAATTTTAGATGAAAGAATGAACAATCTAAATGATCAAATTTTAGGAATGATGAATGAAATTTACAATATGGAAAATCAAATTTAACACTTTCGTTTAAAATTAGGAATTCCTTAATTTCTTACGAATTGGATAAAGCTATTACAATTGCATATAAATTCTATAGAACTAATTTAATGACTCCGGACAATATCCCTTTTCATTAACTTATCAAATTAGTTATGCATTAACTAATTCACATCATAGTATTGATTTCAAACATCTTAGAACAAATCTATTTAGATCAATTGTTCCAGAAGTTGCTAAAGTAGGTATTAAAATTCAACCAAAGTACAACCACTTCCACAATACAACAACCCTTTGAACCGGCAATTCCATTAATTGAAAGAGACATTCTTTTTGAATCATCATCAAATAATACTCCTTTGTTAAGATCTACATCATTAAGACATCATAGACCTCTTTATATAGAGCGACCATTAAGAATAACGAGAACCTAATAATCAAACAAGGCGGTTAGATGAAATTCAACGACAATTATCTACCTTTATCAACTTATTTAGTGCAGAAATTATGACAACATTAACAAACCTTCGCGACATCTAGAATCAATAGTACAAACACAAGAAATAATAGAAACGAGAAAATTGAAGCTATTATACAAACCCAAATAGAAATAGTATCATTAATACAACAAATCAGACAAAAAATTCAAGAGACAAATGACGAAATAATTGTAAAAGATCAGCCCCGAAAATGGTATAGGGTATAAAAGGTTTGATAGCATACCTTCCTTCACTTCGAGTTTTGGGTAGATCGATGGTATCGGGCGTCGGTATGGGCACAGGCTGCCCTACGTCTCGTGTTAGAGTTATCGGCACATCCTTGCTTAGATCCGGTATTATGAAAATAACATGGCGGCGTGGTGGGTATAAAGGTTTGATAACATACCTTCACTTCGAGTTTTGGGTAGATCGGGGTATAAAGGTTTGATAACATACCTTCAACTCGAGTTTTGGGTAGATCGGTGGTATCGAGGCGTCGGTATGGGCACAGGCGCCCTACGTCTAAATGTTCGAGTTGTCGGCATCCTTTGCTTAGATCCGGTATGAAAAATAGCGCGTGAGCGTGGTGGGTATAAAAGGTTTGATAGCATACCCTTGACTTCGAGTTTTGGGTAGATCGATAGGCGGATCTTT